>CANJKZ010000337.1:10000-547500 GCA_947471745.1 Closterium sp. Naga37s-1 | reverse complement strand
CCAACACCACCACCACCACTCTCCACCACTTCCCACCACTCTCCACCACTTCCCACCACTCTCCAGCACTCTCCACCACCACTCTCCACCGATCTCTCCAGCAGCAGAGGGGGTGAGAGGAACCTTGAGGGGTGGAGCCTCAGCGACGTGGCAAGAGGGGAGCCACACCACACCCCCGGCCGCAGGGTGTGGTGATCGTCCTTTATGCCTTGAACGTGCGGCTATTGGCACCCAGTCCCAAGGCCCCCCCACCCCACTCTGCCCACCCCCACCACCACCACCACCACCACGACTTACCACACTTACCACAACTTACCAACGCTCCCCCCGTCCACAGCAAATGAACCTGCTCGGGAGAGAGGGGAGGGTGCAGAGAGGCTATTAGTGGATGACGAGTGGAGAGTGATGCAAGGGGGCCAGAGAATTGCAAAATGGAATAACAAAGATACAAGCAGACAGAAGTGCTGGAAAAACAGAAGTGCTGGAAAAACAGAAGTGCTGGAAAAACAGAAGTGCTGGAAAAAACAAGTACAGAGCAGCAGGAGTGCAGCAGGCAGCAGGATGAGGGAGTTGCTGCAGTGAGTAGAGCAGCAGATGGGCGCCGTGATGCCTGCGTGCTTGTGCCCCACATGCACCAGCTTAGCTCCTCCCCACATGCCTCCGCTCCCCCTTCTGCTGCTCCTGTCGCGTTGGGATGGGTGGGAGGAGGGGGAGAAGGGGGGCCCAAGGGAGTCGATTTTTGAGTCGACTCAAAAATCGACTCATCACACGCTGGGAGGGGGGAAGGGGGGCCCGAGGGAGATAAGGGGGAGGGGAGGACCTGAGAGAGGGCGAGCAGGGAGCATGCAAGGGTAAAGAGGCAGAAAGCATGCAGAACAAGCAAGGGAAAAGGCAGTTGAAGGCAGAGGGAGTGTGGGTGGTGGAGAGATACTCACCATTGATAACGCTGGCCGCGTGTGTGCTGGTTGTGTGGTGCAGTCTGGAGAGGCCCCCACGTCCCTTGAGACGCGGCAGCCTTGAGAAGATGATGCCTCAGCGCCAAGCAGCGCACTGCACGGTCAGGGAGGGGCGGTGTGGGCGAGGGGAGGAGGAGAGCGGGAGGGGGGTGGGCATTAATGCAAAGGGCAAGGGAGAGAAGTGAAGGGTTGTCCAAGGGGAGACGAGTGCAGATGAAATGACGACATACATGCGGGGAGGGAGCAGCTGCAGCAGCACACACAAGAGCAGACGGGGGGGACCTTCACCTTACCTTACCAGGGGAAACAAGTTTTGTACCTACCGAGAAGGGTACCTGACAGTCTGAACCTTGAAAAGGAAAGAAGGGCTTGGGTGTTCTACAGGCAGCTAGAGCGGGGAGGAAGTGGAATGGGAAGTGAGCAAAACGACAAGCAAGAAGGCGAGTAAATAGGAGGGAGAATGGCTGGAGAAGCGATACTCATCTGTGGTCGTGCTCAGTCGGTGCTGGCTGTGTGCTGGGGAGCTCAAGACGCCCCTCACCCGGCTGCCTCTGACTTTTGAGTCGACTCAAAAGGGAGCTCAAGACGCCCCTCACCCGGCTGCCTCTGACTTTTGAGTCGACTCAAAAGGGAGCTCAAGACGCCCCTCACCCGGCTGCCTCTGACTTTTGAGTCGACTCAAAAGGGAGCTCAAGACGCCCCTCACCCGGCTGCCTCTGACTTTTGAGTCGACTCAAAAGGGAGCTCAAGACGCCCCTCACCCGGCTGCCTCTGACTTT
The DNA here is from genome assembly GCA_947471745.1 of Closterium sp. Naga37s-1. Classification (NCBI taxonomy): domain Eukaryota; kingdom Viridiplantae; phylum Streptophyta; class Zygnematophyceae; order Desmidiales; family Closteriaceae; genus Closterium; species Closterium sp. Naga37s-1. The sequence goes on along the minus strand of CANJKZ010000337.1, from coordinate 545,765 downwards.
TGAGTCGACTCAAAAGGGAGCTCAAGACGCCCCTCACCCGGCTGCCTCTGACTTTTGAGTCGACTCAAAAGGGAGCTCAAGACGCCCCTCACCTGGCTGCCTCTGACTTTTGAGTCGACTCAAAAGGGAGCTCAAGACGCCCCTCACCCGGCTGCCTCTGCTGCTGCCTCTGCTGCTGCCTCTGCCACCCACGTCCGTTGAGGTGCGTCCGCCAATCAGGGCCCTGGATGGGACCATGAGATGAGGGGCGATGTGGGACAGGGGATGAGATGGACGGGAGGAGAAAGTGGGTATTAGAACGAAAGGCAAGGGAGAGAAGTGCAGTGTTGTCCAAAGGGGAGGCGAGAGCAGAGATGGAATGTGGGAAGAAGTCAGCTGCTGTAACACACCCAAGCGTGGAAGGAGGGGACCTTGGCCTGACCTTACCATGCCAGGGGAAACAAGTTCTCTACCTAACAGGGGGGGTACCTGAGAGTCTGAACCTTGAAAGAAAAAGGGGGGCGTGGGTGTACTACAGGTGGCTGGGCGGGGAGGCAGTGGAATGAGTGAAGCGGGCAAAGTGACAAGCGGGAAAACGAGGAAAACGGAGGAGGGAGAGTGGCTGGCGAAGGGACACTCATCTCTTGGTGAGTAATGCGCAGATGAGCAGCTGATAGCCACACGCGAGCACGGGATGGAAGCATAGCTTCTGTAGCACACCCAAGGGGAGGGGAGGGGGAGACCTTTACCTCACCTCAGCATACCAAGGAGAGAAGGTTTGCACCTACCAGAGGGAACACCTGAGATTGTAGACCTTAAAACAAAGGGGGGGGGGGGGGGTCGTGTGTGCTACAGGCAGCTGGAGTGGCGAGGCAGTGATGTGGGAAGCATACGAAATGGCAAGGCGGAAAAGCGAGTAATGGAGGAAGGAGAGTGGCTGGTAGGGCGATACTCATCTCTTGGCCAATGTGCTGTTGTGTGCCGGGGGGAGCAAGACGACCCGCCGCTGCCTCTGCTGCTGCGTCCGCTCCACCTCCCCAGCAGCTCTCCTTGATGCGCCTCACAGCCCACTGAGAGGGATCAGGGTGGGAGGGGGGAGGAGGGAAGGGTGTGCGTGGAGTGGAGGGTGGGGAAGGGGGGGTTTAGAACCAAGTGCAAGCGAGAAGAGTGGAGATAATGAGCTGCTAGTCAAACGCGAGCAGGGGAGGGAACCAGAGCTTCTGTAACACACCCAAGGAAAAGGGAATGGGGGACCTTTACCTTGGTGTACCAAGGGTAGAAATTTTGCACCTACCTGCCAAGGGGGAAACCTGAGAGTCTGAACCTTGAACACGAAAAGGGAGGCTCGGGTGTGCTACAGGCAGCTAGAGTGACGAGGCAGTGAAACATGAATGGCACACGAAATGGCAAGCGAAAAACCGAGTAAAGGAGGCGGGAGAGTGGCTGCTAGGTTGATACTCATCTCTTGGTCGATGTGTTGTTGTGTGCTGCGTGGAGCAAGATGACCCGCTGCTGCCTCTGCTGCTGCACTCTCCTGCTGCGACCGTACGCGTCCCCATAGCTGCTTCCGTTGATGCGCCTCACAGGCCACTAAGACGGTCCAGCGTGGGAGAGGGAAGGAGGACGGGGTGTGTGTGGAGGGTGGAGAAGGGGTGTGTTAGAACCAAGTGCAGGGGAGAGGATTGCAGAGGATCAGTGGCTAGCCACACACGAGACGGGGATGGATGGAAGCATAGCTTCCGTAGCACACCCAAGGGGACAAGAGGGGGGACCTTTACCTCACCTCAGCGTACCAAGGAGAGAAGTTTTGCACCTACCAGAGGGAATACCTGAGAGCCTATACCTTGAAAACAAAGGGGGGGGGGTCGTGTGTGCTACAGGCAGCTAGAGGGACGAGGCAGTGAAACGGGAAGCATACGAAATGGCAAGGCGGAAAAGCGAGTAATGGAGGAAGGAGAGTGGCTGGTAGGGCGATACTCATCTCTTGGTCGATGTGCTGTTGTGTGCTGGGGGGAGCAAGACGACCCGCTGCTGCCTCTGCTGCTGCACTCTCCTGCTGCAACCGTACGCGTCCCCATAGCAGCTTCCATTGATGCGCCTCACAGCCCACTGAGAGGGATCAGGGTGCGAGAGGGAAGGAGGACGGGGTGTGTGTGGAGGGTGGGGAAGAAAGAGGGGTATTAGAACCATGTGCAGGGGAAAGGATTGCAGAAGATCAGCTGCTAGCCACACGCGAGCAGGGGAGGGAAGCATAGCTTCATAGCACACCCAAGGGGAGGGGAGTGGGGGACCTTTACCTTACCGTACCAAGGGTTAAAAGTTTTGAATCTACATACCAAGGGGGATACCTGAGAGTCTGAACCTTGAACACGGAAAAGGGGGGGGCTTGGGTGTGCTACAGGCAGCTACAGCGACAAGAAACATGAACGCGAAACGGCAAAGCATGTGAAACGACAAGCGGCAAAAGGGTTAGGCAGAGGCAGAGGCAGAGGGATACTCATCTGGCAGGAGGAAGCAGCAGCGACTTGGCTGGAGGCAGCAGCGCGTTGACTCCAGGCAGCAGCGCGTTGACTCCAGGCAGCAGCGCGTTGACTCCAGGTAGCAGCGCGTTGACTCCAGGCAGCAGCGCGTTGACTCCAGGCAGCAGCGCATTGACTCCAGGCAGCACAGAACTGGGGGAGGAAGGGTGAATGAAGAGTCAGAAACTTTGAGAAGGGACCAATCAAGATTGAGAAAGCGGCAACAAGAAGTGAGCAATAGAAAGCCAAAGCAGAGATGCACGGAGAGGAGAATGGCTGCTGTAGCACACCCAAATGAAGTGAGGGATTGGGGGATTTTTACCTTACCATACCAAGGGAAAAGGTACCAAAGGGGACGGGAATACTGGATAGTCTAAACCTTGAAAAGAAAAGGGGGGGACTTGGGTGTGCTACGGACAGCAAGAGAGAAAAGCAACGCAAATGCGAATCGACATAGCGAATTTGAGGCACGGGAAATGAAAACCAGCAAAACGGTCAAAGGCAGAAAGGTACTCATCTCCCTGGTGACAGCAGCAGGACGAGCGTTGACTCGAAGTAACAGAACGTTGACTCCAGGCGGCCGGGAGTTGACTCGAGGCAGCAGGGCGTTGACTGAAGGGCAGCAGCAGGTCGTTGACTCAAGTAGCAGCAGAAGAGTTGACTCTCGAGGCAGCAGGAACCTGGAGGAAAGGGAGAAGGGGGGGGAGGGAGTGAGAGGCCATGAGAACAATCAAGGAATAAAAAGCAGCAACCGGAAGAGGCTATTTCAAGGCTGGAACAGAGGTGTACGGGATGGGATGGAAGCACGGCTGCTGTAGCACACCCAAGAGGCGGGGGGAGGGACCTTTACCTTACCAAGGGGATACCAGACTGAACCTACAAAGGGGGATACCAGACTAAACCTGAACAAAAAAGGAGGGACTTGGGTGTGCTACGGGCAGCTGGAGCGACGAGAATGCGCATGCGAAATGCGAATTGACAGGCAGCAAAGACTCGGAGGCGGATGGATACTCATCTCCCTGGTCGCAGACGGAGGCGGAGTGTTGACTCGAAGCAAAAGCGCGTTGACCCGAAGACCAGCGCGTTGACTCGAAGACCAGCGCATTGACCCGAAGACCAGCGCGTTGACTCAAAGGCGTTGACTCGAGTAGCACGAACTGGCGAAGGGGAGAAGGAAATACGAAAGGGAGAAAATGAGTCACAAAAGGGGAGCCATGGAGAACAGACGGGCGAAGTGAAGCAGCAAAGCGAAGAAGCGGACGCGCATGCACGGAAAGCGGCTGGAGTGAAGGCGCAGAGTGAAGCCCTCGCGACGCAAAGGCTGCTGTAGCACACCCAGAGGGGGGAAACCTTAGTCTGAACCGTACCTACCAAGGCCGAACCTGTACCGAGGCTGGGCTGTTACATACCTGCAATGGGGGCATACCTGCACCAGTTACACCTATACCTGGCACCTGAAACGAGGGGAGACCCTTGGGTGTGCTACAGAGCATGCGAGCAACGAGGGTGCGAGCGAGACCAAGGCGAGACCTGGTGAGACTCATTAACCGGTGATACTTATCATCTTAGTTCGAAGCAGCAGTAGCGCCAGCGTTGACTCGAGACAGCACGACGTTGTCCAGGCCAAGCGTTGACTCGCTGCAGCGAAGCGTTGACCCGCTGGAGCGTGTTGACGCGCGTTGACTGCAGTCGCAGATCTTGGCATAATCGCTCAAAGCGGACCTATCGTGTTCGTCGTCTCACGCGCGATCTGGACGAAACGAAACGGCAGGGCGAACGAAACGGCATCAGTAAGCATCCTTGGGGAAAAATAATAAAGGACACGGAAAACGACCGCGGCTTACCGTTTCTGTAGTTACTGGATTCACAGAACTTGGATCGATGGTCGCAGTCGCAATTCGTTGTCTTGCGACGTTCGTCGCAGAACTTGAAACGATGCAGGTCGAAGTTGTTCGTCGTGTCATTCGTGGAGCTGCAGGGATTAAAACAAATCTGGAAGGATAACATTCGATTATAATCCAGAAACGAAAATGGCAACGATGGTTGATACTTACGCTTAGTTGCTGAAAAAAAACAGCGTAATGCGGCATTTCGCTGCGTCGGAGTGGGCCACAACGAGACTCCACGCGTTCAGATAATAATGCTCCAAGGTGTTCCAGGTTGCTCCAGGTAGCTCTACCAACGGACCGGACGGATTGACGGCTGAACGGGAAAATTTGGAGAGCGGTGTTCAAATGAGGGCGATTTGGCGAATATGAGGATGCCAAAATGAAGAAAATCGGTTGGGAAATGGGAAACTGACGGGTGAAGGGAGGAGGCACGGATGGAAGCTGACTGGGAAGAGAGTGGGGTAAGAACCGAGTCGCGAAACGGACTAAGGATCGATCCGCAACGGAAAGTCGAAAAAAAGAAGGATTCTGGCGGTAAGGCGAGCCAGAACCGTTGTGATGATAAATCGGCAAAAAAAAGGATAGAAACACCATCTGATTCGCTGGAAGCGGGGACCACCAGCGGCCGAAGCGCAAGATGCGAAAATGCGACTCTTGAAGCCCGCTAATCCGCCGCTGAAGAGATCAGATTGGCCTACACGCACTGGCATGGCGGGGAACGGCAGTCTCAGGGAAGCACCAAACCCTAGCTTGAGCCTGGAAGCGAGAAACGAGTTCAACCCCCAGCAGGTGCTGTCAGAAGAATTGGGCCGCTTCAGGCAACCCTGGGTTGGGTTGGGGAGGCTGCTTTCCCAAGGGGTTTCTCCTGCAAGAAGTTTTGTTTCGAGTCTAGTTTCGCATTAGATACTAGAGGAAGTACTCAAACTAGAGGATATATCGTGCAATTAATTTCGAGTTTTTATCCACAATTCGTGGACACGCGCAACCAGGCTCTCAGATTGGTCTTAGGGTTGTCTGAAAAAACAGAGTTGGTATCTTTGACAATCATACAAGAAAAAAACAGATTTAGAAGAATGCGCCTTCTTTTTTCAGATAAAATGTCTGATTTGTCAGACTTTGTACCCAACAAAAAAATATGAAAATCATATAAATCAGACTATAGTCTGAATTCTGAAGCCTGTGCAGCCAGTGTCAGCATTACTCATATACAGACTGAAAGCCTAAGCACATGAGCCTTCATACTACTCCATTTGAAGCAAGAACATTCACTCAACCTGAAAACCCAGCTGCTACGGTACTTCTACAGCTAGCTATCTCTTTTGAATCTTGAAACTCATTCAGCAGCACCATCGCCCACGCGTCGATGACTGTGCATGCTGGCAGTCAGGCTGGCAAAGAAGTCATTGATCCGCGCAGGGCCCGGCCGGCTGCTTCCGCCGCTGTTGCCACTGGGCTTCGGCTCTGGCTCTCCCACCACTGCCTGCCACCGCTTGCTGGAATACACACTGTCATGCTGACTTGAACCTAAACTTGGCTGCTGAATTGGCTGCTGCTGGCTTGGCTGCTGGCTTGGCTGCTGGCTAGTGGCCTGCTGTTCATCCTGGTTGGGGTGTGTGACATTTAGCGGGACTTGTGTCTTGGGAAGGGGATCGAAGAAGTGCTGCCAAAACGGTGGTGACGACTGCTCTGATGATGCTGGCGCTGGCTCTGCTGTGTCTACTGCTTGTGGTGCTGCTGCTCGTGGTGCTGCTGCTGCTGCTGCTGCTGCTGCTGCTGCTGCTGCTGCTACCATTGCCGGTGCTGCAGACGGCTGCATTGCTGCTGGTGCTTGTGGCTCGTCTCTTTCTAAGGGCGACTCGGGCTTGGCGTGCTGTGGTGCAAGGCATGGGGGAGAAAGAAGAGAGGGATATTAGAGGAGACATGGGAGCGGAGGTGAAAGGGAGATGGGACCTGAATGGGTGGAAGGGAGGAGGAAGAGAGGCAAGGAGAAAGGGACAGGGGGACGGTGAGAGGGAGAGAAGGTGCTGAGAGAGAAACGTGTGGGAGCGGGGGGAAAGGGGAAAAAGGGGATAAGGGAGGAAAGCGGCGGGAGCGAGGGAAGGGATGCAAGCAAGAACGGCAAGGCGAGAACGTGAACAGTCAGATTGGTGCGACTTTTGAGAATTCTCAAAAGGGAGCGAGCGACGGGATGCAAGCAAGATTGGCAAGGCGAGAACGTGAACAATCAGCACGAAACCCCACCTGTGCTGCCAGCTCTAACAGATCATCATCTGTGAAATCCACGTCAGCAGCATCCGCTGCCACGTCAGCAGCGCCATGGCCACGCTCACGACGCTCCCCATAAACATCCCCACCTCCCCTTTCCTCCTCTTCCTTCCCCTCCTCCTCCTCCTCACGGCTCGCGCTTACATGTCCCCTCCTGCTCCTGCCCTTCCCCACCTTGCGCCCCCTCTTGCCCCCCATTCCCACTCGTGTATCCTCCTCCCTCTCTTCATTCCCCCTCCTGCGGCCTCTTCCTTTTCCTCTCCCTCTCTCCTCTCCCCCTCTTCCCACCTCCTTCCCATCCCTCACCTCCCTTTCACCCCCCATGTTTCCTTCCGTCCCTTCTTCTGCCTCTCCCTTCTCCTCATCCCCCTCCACCTCCTCTTCACCCTCCCCCTCTTCCTCCTCCTCTTTCACCCCTTCCACCACCTCCTCCTCCTCCTCCTCCTCTTCCTTCTCACTAAAATCATCCCCCAACTTAAACCCCATCGTTCTCCTCCTCTCCCTCCTCACTCGCTTCACACTCCCTCCTCTTTTCCCTTCTCCTCTCTTCGTCCCAGCTTTCTTCTCCCCATCTAAACTCCCTTTTTCCTTCTTTCCCCGAACCTTCTTCTCACCCTTCCCCTTCTCCTCGTCCCCTTTCGCCCCCTTCTCCTCCCCCTCATCCCCCTTCCCCCCATCCTTTACCACCAGCATCCAAGCAGGTAATACTCTCCCTCTCTTCCTTGTTGCACCTGCTTCCCTCCCTCCACACCGCACTAAACCCATTCCTTTCCACAAACCCTCCTTACCTCTACTCCTATCATCCCCTTCCCCTGTCTTCCCTTCTCCCTTTCCTATCCCCCTATCACCCTCTCCACCTCCTGCTTTCCCAGCCTCCACTCTTCCCGATTCTAAGCCTACAGGCTTGGGAAGCCCGTTAGCAGGTTCGGATAAACGCTGCCCAGTAGCAACCGAGCCTGCTTGAGGCTCGGAAAACATACCCCTGGTTGAACCTGAGCCTGCAGTAACCACATGACTGGGAGGGCTAACAGGAGCACATGCTGGCGCGTCACGTCCAGGGGCTGACATGTCAGCAGCAGGAGCTGACGTGTCAGCAGCGTGAAGTGACATGGCGCCTGTGCTGGCTGGCACCCTTGCACTAGAAACGGGTGGCATGGAGGACAGCTGAGAGCGGGGAACGGGAAACAAGGGAAAGAGGGGAACGGGGAAAAGGGGGAAGAGTGGGGAACAGGGAACGAGGCAAATAGGGATGAGGGAAGAACGCCGAGTCATAGAGCCTTTCTGCGTCCAACAGGTCGCAACAGTCAGTTTGAAAATAGAAAGCAGGGAAACGGACTGCGGGGGAAGAACAAGCATTACTTTGAAAGCATGTCATGGCATGGAATGGCATGGCGCAGCGTGGCATAACATGGCACAACATGGAGGCGGTGTGGCAGTGAACAACAACAGATGCCTCGGACAGGCTGCAGTTCAACTATTCATGAACCCCTTGAGATGGTCTATCGCCCACCTGAGTTGCACGCTCGGGAAGCAGCACGAGGTGACTTTTGAGTCGACTCAAAAGTCACTGAGTTGCACGCTCGGGGAGCAGCGCTGCCACGTGCTTGCACACTCTATTTTCAAGGCACCTAAAAATTATACTGTCAATGAAATGCATTGACGCTCTTCTCGTCTCTCGCCCACCTGAGACACGCGCTCGAGGAAAAGCGCCACCACGTGCTTGTCCACTTTTGAGGCGCCTCAAAAGCCACCACGTGCTTGTCCACACTCTATTTTTGAGGCGCCCCAAGAATATACTATCAAGGAAATGCAATGCCGCCCTCCTCTCGCTCGCCCACTCCAGGAGAAGCGCCACCACGTGTTGCAGACCTTTCCTAGGAATGTGAGGCATCTCACATTATAAATACAAAGCCTCAGCGCCCTTCTCTCGCCCACCTGAGACGCGCGCTCGAGAAGCAGCGCCACCACGTGCTTGCACACTCCGTTGGCTGACCTGCCATGGAGTGGATGGATGGTAGGGGAACGAGATAACTTCGAATCGACTCGGAATTCTTGAAGCGCTGCCACATGCTTGCGCACTTTTTGGGTAAAAAATTGCTTATACACTGCATTGACCGACCTGCCGTGGCGTAGATGGTGGGGGGCGTGGGGAAGGGGAGAGAAAGCGAAGCATGGGAGAGGAAGGGGAGGGGGTGAAGGAGAGGTCTGAGGTGAGTAAGGGACGGACATGCAGGAGAAGGTACGAGATCATCTCATGCAGTGATGAGGCAGAGGGCAGAACGAGAGAGGGAGAAGAAACGTGCCCGTCTCACCTGGCGTGTGCTGGGCACGTGCATTTCCCTTCCACCTTCACATGTGGCACCCCTTCTCCTCCCCCTGTTGCTCGTCCACGTCCTCTCCCCCCTGCCCTTGCTCTGCTGCTCGCTGCTACTGCCCCTGCTCCTGCTGCTGCTCCTTCTGCTGCTCCTGCTGCTGTGCCTGTGAGTATATCGAAGCCGACGGTGTAGGCTTCGCCCGGATTCGATCCTGTGACAGCAAGGAACGGGGATTATAACGGGAGGAGCGTGTAACGCACATGTAGCGCACGGACAAAGAAGCTGCCACGTGGCAATCAACATATGCCGATCATGCAAAAAGAGCATGCGTTTCTGCAATACTTTACTAAGCTACCCTGAGTGACCTCGCCACCTAAGCTATCCGCAACAGTTGTTACTTACCTAAGCATTTCGCTTCACCCAGGTTCCACCCTTCCCCGCTAAACGACACGTCGGACAGTTTCCCGCCATCCCACACGTCAGCGGCGCGCCTCCCCACAGCGGGAGTCACGCTGGCGAGCACCTCGTCGCGACTCGCCAGGGCGGCGGGAATCGCGGGGGGAGCGGGACTGGTATCCATCGCGTCGGCGTCTTAGTCGCTTTAAGGAGAGGACTGATGGTTCGAAGACATTCAAGGCGCCTCAAAAACTCGCAGAGGGAATCGCTGGGGGAGTGGAAAAGGTGTCCATAACGTCAACGTTTTAGTCGCTTTACGGAGAGGACTGATGGTTCGACGAACGAACGAGGGATCGACGCACGGAGCGGAGCTGCGATTGACTGCCGCTGGCTCGAAGCACGCGGGCGGGACGTGCCTGGCCAGAGCAGCATGAGGACATAAGAAGCGAGACCCGAACTCCAAGGCGCGTCACGTAACACGTTCGAACGAAGAACGTGTCGGCCTAACACGCCGCCGCGTCGAAACTCGATGACGTCGCGCCTCAGTAATAATCGCAATGCTCCTAACAATCTCACCAATTATTTCAAGCACACTAGCTTCTAACCACCCAGTTGGGGAGCTGCAAATGTTAGCAGAAAACTTGTTTCGTGCAAAGCAAATGTTGTTTTGTACTCTTTTGTGAACGCTTTCGTACCGTATAGAAGTCCCTATTGGATACTCCCAGCTACAACACCTTGCCAACCAATTTCGTATTCTGCTTCTCGCAATCAATCGAGAACAAGCACATGTTACACCGTACGAGACCCAACCCAACCTAGAAGTTTCGACCGAATCAAGCCCGTCTTCTAGGTCCAACGAAATCGTAAAATGCCTGTTGTCCCGTTCCTGACCTGAAGTAATTTCCTGAAGCAACAGAGCGCAGCGCAGCGCAATTTCCTGAGTCAGGTATTTCCTGCAGTAGTGTAGTGTAGCCGTCCGATCGTCTCGTGTATGAACGCTCTCCGGCGTTCTCGCCGCTTCTCCGCGCCCTCCTTGCTCCAACATGCCGACCGCCATTTTCCGCTGACTCCATGGGATCCTCGCTTACCTCCTTTTCCTCGATTCCTAACACCGTCTAGTACCCCGCTCCTTTCGCCGTCGCTGCTTTTAGAGTCTACCCAACAACCATCTCCGTCGCTGCTCGAAATCTCGGGAGTGATGGCTTCGCGCTCACCTCTTGCCATGGCTGCTGCATCCTTATCCAATCCCTCGGGTTTCTCCGCGATTTCCTCCTCCTCCATGATCGTTCCATCTCCTCTCCCTCGTACCACGTCAGCACTGAGCAGCTTGCTGTTATCGAGGCGCAGTGATGCGCTTCCCGGTTTCCCGGAGCTGCTTTTGTCGCCTGGGACATGCGACAGTAGGATCATGGTATCTGCGACAGCAGGCTGTCGCATTAACAAAGGCTCTCTAATAGGACCTCAATCTGGACAATTATTCCATCAAATTCCCTCCCAGCCTTTCATTCTTCCGGTTCGTTCGTTACAATCACGTCACGAACACTCACAGCCTCGGCGTCTCTCACCTGCGGGTGCTTATAGCGATGGTAACCAACCAGGGTACCCCTATTCCTTCTCTCGCGTTCCTAGCGAAGCGTCATTTAGCGCGGACGGCTCGTGGCCGGATAACTTCAGAGTCTGGGAGAACGGCGGTGGATTGGTCCACGTGGAGGCGGTGGTTGACAGCTCAGCAGTGATCGAACCTTCCGCTGTGGTCCATTCCGAGGCTCGGATTGGCGCGAAAACGAGGATCGGATCAGGGTCGGTGGTGGGGCCGTACGTGAAAATAGGCGCGGAGACTGTCATATGGTGAGCTGATTCAGTTTTTATAATAACTATTTCCTAGTTTAATTGAGTTGAACGCTTGTCATGTCTTGCAGTCACTGCTTATATACTGATCATGAACTCCCATACCCCTTCGCTCCTTCTCCCTCCCCATCCTCCCTCTTCCCCCTTCCCCGCACTCCCCCTACCCCCCCCTTCTTCTCCACCCTCCCTTTTTCCCTTCATCCGCCATGCTATTATACTTGAATTTTCAGGACCCTCCTCCCCCGCCCTTACCACCCATTCTCCCCCCCGTCTTCCTCTTTCGCCTTTTTGTATTCTTCGGCTGTCCATTCTTTTCAAGGTACAACATGTCGCTGACTAATCGCAGGATTGGAGATCGATACGAATATATTTGACTAATCACGACCCCCTCCTTCTCCATCTTCCCCTTTTCCCCATTACCAATCCACCCTTTGCCAGGTACAACATATCGCTCACAAATTGCACGATTGGAGATCGCTGTGTTTATACTTGACTAATCAGTGATCACGACCCCCTCCTTCTCCATTTTCCCCTTTTCCCCATTACCAATCCACCCTATGCAAGGTACAACGTATCGCTCACGAATTGCACGGTCGGGGATCGCTGTGTTTTCCACAACGGCGTGCAGATCGGGCAGGATGGTGAGATTTCCGGGCATGTGGGGCAGGATGGTGAGATTTCCGGGCATGTGGGGCAGGATGGTGAGATTTCCGGGCATGTGGGGCAGGATGGTGAGATTTCCGGGCATGTGGGGCAGGATGGTGAGATTTCCGGCCATGTGGGGCAGGATGGTGAGATTTCCGGGTAGGCTGGGCAAGGAGGTAGGGCAGGATGGATAGTGAGATTTCCGGGCATGTAGGGCAAGAAGGTGAGATTCACCGAGGGAAGTATTTTTTTTTCACATAGAACATAATATGGAGGAATAGATAGGGCAGATGGAGAGGGACAGAGACAGTAATGGAGGGACAAATAGGCCCGGATGGCAGTAATGGAGGGACAAATAGGCCCGGATGGCAGTAATGGAGGGACAAATAGGCCCGGATGGCGATATTGATAGTCATGTTCTGTATTCCTGCACCTCCTCTTGTGCAGGGTTTGGTTTCTTTGTGGACGAATCCGGCATCATGGTAAAAAAGCCACAGGTGAGCTTCACTACACACACCCCTCTCCTAGGCTCCTCTCTCTCCTCCTGCATATCCTCCTCCCTTCGTGTTGTAGATGGTTTTGTAAAGTGCTTAGAAACTACCTTAGTGGGCGAATCCGGCAACATGATCAAAAGGCCGCAAGTGAGCTGCACGTCTCTCTCTCCCATCCCAGGCTCCTCTCTTCCTGCGAATCCTCCCCCCTTCGTCCTTGCTTCCCTCTGTCCCGTCCCTGATGTTTCACTGTGATTTTCTCGGAGCGCAAGGAGGACCGCGAAGAAACACCATCCTCTCTTTTTTCCTGTCTTTCTGTCCGTTTTTGTGTCTCGGGTTTTCTGCATGGCTGTGTGTGTTGATGGGTGTATGAGCGAGGGCAGACGCTGGGGGTGCAGATAGGCAGTGATGTGGAGATGGGAGCAAACACATGCGTGGACAGAGGCAGGTGAGTGTTGCTTTTAAGGTGGCTGACAGGGGGAGGTGAGTGTAGCTTATGACTCATAAGTTATGAGGTGCCTCAAAAGTCGATGGCAGACGCTGAGGGCGCAGATAGGCAGTGATGTGGAGATGGGGGCAAACACATGCGTGGACAGGGGCAGGTGAGCTAAACTCCCCCATCCGTTTGCTTTCTCTCTGCACAGCTTTCTCTCTCATTCTCTCAATGGTGTCGCATCTGCTCTTGCATGAGTACTCTGCTTCTCATACGCTCCTCACTGCATCTCTCCCTACCTCTTCTTAATCCGTTGCCTCTCTTCCAGCTGGAGGGACACACAGATTGGTGATTTCGTGAACAAGTGTTTGAGGCGTGTAAATAGTCGCCCCATTTCTTCTCATACGCTCCTCTCTGCGTTTCTCCCTACCTCTTAATTCGTTGCCTCTCTTCCAGCTGGAGGGACACACAGATTGGTGATTTCGTGAACAAGTGTTTGAGGCGTGTAAATAGTCGCCCCATTTCTTCTCATACGCTCCTCTCTGCGTTTCTCCCTACCTCTTAATTCGTTGCCTCTCTTCCAGCTGGAGGGACACACAGATTGGTGATTTCGTGAACAAGTGTTTGAGGCGTGTAAATAGTCGCCCCATTTCTTCTCATACGCTCCTCTCTGCGTTTCTCCCTACCTCTTAATCCGCTGCCTCTCTTCCAGCTGGAGGGACACACAGATTGGTGATTTCGTGAAGATTGATAACCTTGTGCAGGTCCGTGCATGTGCCCTCTTTGCACGACCCCTCTAGTGCTATTCCGGTGCCGTGACCATGTGTGTGAATGCCTTGCATCCGTTTCAGCCCATACTATACCACAACCCACTTGCACAGAGTTGAAAGGGTTACAACCCACCGGCATCACTTGCATATCCCCTGCTCTGACTAAACTCCTTTGGCTGAACCCAAGCAGATCGGTCACAATGTGGCCATCGGTCGTTCCTGCATCATCTATGGCAAAACCGGCATTGACTGACCGCATTGACCCCATTGACTGACCTCATTGACCCCAATGACTGACCTCATTGACCCCATTGACCCCATTGACTGACCTCATTGAGCCTATTGACCCCATTGACTGACCTCGTTGACCCCATTGACCCCATTGACTGACCCCATCGACCCCATAAATCGACTCCATGCAACCCAACCAGATTGGGCACAATGTGGTCATTGGTCGCTGCTGCATCATCTGCGGGCAAACCGGCATTGGCGGCTCGTCCACGTGAGTACAAACTGCAATTTTTAGGCGCCTCAAAAATAGGCTCGTCCACGTGAGTACAACAAACTGCACGAGCAGGTTGGCCTGGCGTGCATATTTTTTTTTCTTCCCAATTTGCCATTTTTTTCTTCTTCTATCCAAGTCAGTCATTGCGTTTTTTTTTTGTGCCACATCACATGCATTCTGCATACGTGGCATCAAATTCATGCATGTGTGCATGCATGGCATCAATCACGTCACTTGCGTGTGTGTGTGAATCACATGTGCATGCATGGCATTAATCACATGCGTGCATGCACGGCAGTCTGGGCGACTATGTGGTGCTGGCAGGGCAAGTGGGCGTGGCCGATCATGTCACCATAGCAGATAAGGTACTCCCTTTTCTCACCACCCCTCAGCACCCCTCACCACCACCCCTCACCACTCCTTGTTTCAAAATGCCACTGTAGTTTCATGAGTAATAACCAACCCATTACCACCTAGTTCAAGTACTTACCTGTAGTCAGCCATTTCGGTGTCCCTGCATGTCTCCCTGCATGTGTGTGCCATTGCGTGTGTATCATTAGCCCCCTGGCTGGCCCCATCAGGTGCGCGTGGCAGCCAAGTCAGGCGTGGCATCGAATATCAAGGAGCCAGGGGACAGACTTTGAGGGGGGGGGGGGGGGGGGGACTACCTGCGTTTGTCAATGCATGTGTGTATCCCTGTGCGCGCCGTTGCCCCTGGCCCCATCAGGTGCGGGTAGCAGCCAAGTCAGGAGTGGCATCGGATATCAAGGAGCCAGGGGACTATGCCGGCTTCCCCACGGTACTCCCACCCGCGCACCCAACCCCCCGTCCTTCCGTCTCTCCTGTCCTCCCCCACCCCTACCTTCCTCCTGTCCCTCCTAACCTTCCTCCGTTTCGTCCCTCTTTTCCCTGCCTCCCTGCCTGCCCGCCTCCCCGCCTCGTGCCCTCCCTGCCTGCACCATTTTCCTTCAATCCTTGTGCACAATTCAAAGGACGCCTTCACAGCAGCCCTCCCAGACTCAGCTGTCTCCTTTACACCCCCAAACCCGCCCTCATTCCCCCTCTGATGCAATAGTTCCCTGCATACCTCCTAGCCCGCCGCATGCGCTGTCTGGCAGCCTAGCGGCAACTCAAACAAAATCACCCCGTGTTCACGTCCTGCATATCTTTACACAAAAGTGATCATGAGACGTTGAATGGTTACTAGTAATTGCCAATTCTCGGCTCATTGATTTGCTTCTTTCTGTGGTGTTGGCACAGGTGAAAGCGAGCGAGTGGCGGCGATTGGTGGTGATGGAAAGGAGAATGATGAAGGGAACGGCCCCTGCTGCAGATAGATCCGCGCCATCTTCTAATCCAACGGTGAAGAAGGCTTGAGAGACCGGGTGCAAGGGGCTTTTATATTTTTACATTGGATACCAAATAGGCAGATGTTGTTCACGTGCTAGTTTAATATCCATGAACTGTAGCTACTAATTTTACATTTTACAAGCGGCGTGGACTCTCCACTAGGGCGTACACGATTTTGGCTTTATAGATCAAACGTTTCGCTAATGTCTAAGTTGACTTCGCGGTAATTTTTTTACCGCGAAGGCGAACTCTTTTCTGCTTCGCGAAAACTATTTTGCTGATGGAACTATAAACATTCGTGGACACTGCTACATCGTCAATCCCACAATCGGCTTGAGCGATTCGTTCCATCTTTATCGCAAGACGGCATTCGTCCAAGCCAGAACGTCGCAGAACGCGCTAGGCTTTCCGTACTTCGTAGTCTTAGATGGTCCGTGATGATCCTCGTATCCGCGTGTATCACATCGCGTATTGAGCGAAGCACAGTGACGCAGCGCAGAAGCCCGTTTTAGGCGCCGAATCCCTTTTGCTTATAACAATATTAGGCGGGTGCCACAACGAGTGTCCCCGTTTACCTGAGCGCAGTAGTCACGTGTACCGGAGCGCAGAAGGCACCGTAAGGGCGGTACCGCGATTATCGCAGCGCCATGGGTCTGGACGGCGGAACTATCATTTCACGCACCGACGTTATCCGAGGAGCGTCGTGGCGCCTCGCCTCCAGGTCGCTACCGTTACCGTTATCGTCTCCGTGACCGTTACCAGTACTGTTACCGTCACCGTTACCTTCACTGTTACCGTTACCATGGCCGTTACCGTTACCGTTACCGTTACCGTTACCGTTACCGTTACCGTTACCGTTGCTGATACCGTTTACGTTCACATCCTGTTTACCTGCCGACAGGCTATACCTTGTGCACCGTCCCTCCCCAAAATCTACTCCCCGTTTCCAAATTCACTTTTGAGAGTTCTCCAAAGTTTCAAAATCCTCCCTCTGGCTCTTCCGACTTCCGCGCTCCTCCTCGTTCGCACCGCGCTTCTCCCCCCCCCTCCCCTCATCCTTCCCTCTGACTTGCGCTACTCCGCCGCCCTGCACTCCTCCTCCCCCGCAATCTCTCCGCGTGTCTGCTAGCAGGGACTCCGCGCGGTCGACGCGCGGGGGGCAGCTCTCCGCGGGGGACCTGCTGGGCGGAGAGGAGCGCGTGGGCGCGCGGGAGCAGCGCAACGCCGCGTGGAGCGCGTGCGCGCTGACGGGGGAGGCGCTGAGAGAGCCAATCGTGGTGTGCCAGCTCGGACGACTGTGAGGGGGAAGGAGGGGAAGGGACGAATAGGGGGAAGGTGGGGAGGGGTGACAGAGGGGGAGGGAAGGGGGGGGGGGGGGGAGGGGGGAAGGGCAGGAAGGGGGAAATGGGGGAATAAAAGGCAGTGGCGTGGAAGGGAGGGGGAGGTGGGGGGGGGGGGGGGGGGAGGGGGAGGGGGTACGAGAGGGAGGGGGGGAATGGGAGAGGGGAATTATATGGGAAAAGAGAGTGTGGGAGGGCGGGTGAAAGTTCGGCCGTCCTGTTTCTCTCCTTGTCCCCCCCCTCCCCCCACCTCACCCCCCCAGCTACAACCGTGAGAGCGTGCTACAGATGGTTCATGTACCTCCCCCCTGTTTCCCCCCAATCCGCCCTTGATTCAGCTACAACCGGGAGAGCGTGCTACAGCTGCTGCTGTGGCGAGCGGGCGTTGTGGCAGAAGAGAGTCACAAGGTGAGACACACACAGCTCACCCTGCTCTGCAGTGCGGTGCTCCCCTACTCGCTACAACCGGGAGAGCGTGCTACAGCTGCTGCTGTGGCGAGCGGGGGTTGTAGCAGAGGAGAGTCACAAGGTGAGACACAGATCACCCTGCTCTGCTGTGCGGTGCAGTGTGGTGCAGTGCTGTGCTGTCCGTCATTGTGCCCAACCATTTCGGTCCGTCTCCTCTCCCCTTCCCTTTCCCGCACGCACTTGTGCGGTGCAGTGTGGTACAGTGGTGTGTGTCTCAATCAAGTGTGTTCTTTCATTCCCTCTCTCGCATCCCTTCCCTCCCTCCATTCCCCCTCCATCCATCCCCCCTTCTCTATCTCCCCTCTTCAACCCCTTCTCTGTCCCCTCCTCCTTCTCCACCCCCCCCCCCCCCCCCCCCCCCCCCCCCGCCCCCCCTCTCCACCCCCCCCTTCCTTCTCCATCACCCTTATGCCCCTTATTTGCCCCCCTCTCCACCCCCCCCTTCTCTCTGGATCCCCCTTTTGCCCATATCTATGTGCCATGCCCCAATCCTCCCCAGTGGCGGTTCACCAGGCTGCAGGACCATCTGCACCGCTTTGCACACATCCGATCCACCAAGGTGAGAGCAGGGGAGCAGGGGAGTGAGCGAGCGGGGGAGCAAGGGACCCTTGCAATGCGAGTGTGGAGATTTTTCATGGGATGGCAGGCAACATAAGTAATGGGACGTCACAAGTTAAAACACTTTTGAAATTTCCCAAAAGGGACGTTTTAAGGGGAATATATGCTTTTTACCTTCTTGAACTGAATCGAACCTTGGGCTACCTAGAATGTGGCGCCCACTTTTGAGCGGGCTGTGAACCCTAGAATATTTGAAGCATTTTTTTGCTTCCCACCCTCCGCTCCTATCTCCCTCTTCCCCCTGCTCGCCCTCGCAGTGAATCTCCATTCTGTATCTCTCCTCCCTCTCCTCCCTCTCCTCCCTCTCCTCCCTCTCCTCCCTCTCCCCCCTCTCCTCCCTCCCCTCGCCATTCCCCACAGGACACTGGCACAGTGCACCTCCCCACAGTCGACCATCCACCTTTTTCTCCTCCGAATGAAGCTCCAATCTGCTTCTCCCGCCCCCCTCTCCCCCACGCCACTCCCCCCTCTCCTCCCTCCCCTCGCCATTCCCCTCAGGACACTGGCACAGTGCACCTCCCCTCTGCCGACCATCCAGCCCACAGCAGTGTGTCGTGTGCCATTGTACCGAGCTGACCTTTGACTCGATTCAAAAGTCCCCCCCTCCCCTCGCCACCCCCCACAGGACATTGCCACAGTGCGCTTCCCCTCAGTCACTTTTGAGAATTCTCAAAAGCACTCCTCCCTCTCCGCTCCCTCCTCCTTCGCCTCGCCCCTCCCCCCTCCCCTCACCACCACCCCACAGGACATTGCCACAGTGCACTTCCCCTCAGTCGACCATCCAGCCAACACCAGCCGGGGTGACAGTGGCGGGGGTAACAGCGGTGAGGGAGAGAATGGAACCAACGAGGATAGCAGCAGGTGTGGCGCCGGTACTAGCGCTGCTGGTGTTGCTGCTGCTGGTACTAGCTCTGCTGACACGCTGGCTGCATCTGCGGCTGCCCGTAGCAGTAGCAGAAGCGGTGGCAGCAGCACAACGAGAGGCAGCAGCAGCAGCAGCAGCAGCAGGGACGCCTCGCACTGGGTTTGCGCACTTTCAGGCGCCTCTGCCAGCACTGGCCAGCCGTGAGTGGGGTACACGGGGCAGCAGGGCACACGGGGCAGCAGGGCACACGGGGCAGCAGGGCGCACAGGGCAGCAGGGCACACGGGGCAGCAGGGCACACGGGGCAGCAGGGCACACGGGGCAGCAGGGCACACGGGGCAGCAGGGCACACGGGGCAGCAGGGCACACGGGGCAGCAGGGCGCACGGGGCAGCAGGGCACACGGGGCAGCAGGGCACACGGGGCAGCAGGGCACACGGGGCAGCAGGGCGCACGGGGCAGCAGGGCACACGGGGCAGCAGGGCACACGGGGCAGCAGGGCACACGGGGCTGTTACTGCATATTTCTTGCCATTGTTTTGATGCCGGTGCCAGTGAGAATGCCTTAGCGCCACCTTTCTTATCCCCCTCCCGTCCCAATTCCTTCCCGTCCTTCTTCCCTCCCATCTCCCGCCCCTCCCATCTCACGTCCCTCCCATCTCACGTCCCTCCCATCCCTCGTCCCTCCCATCTCCCGTCCCTCCCATCCCTCGTCCCTCCCATCTCCCGTCCCTCCCATCTCCCGTCCCTCCCATCCCTCGTCCCTCCCATCTCCCGTCCCTCCCATCCCTCGTCCCTCCCATCTCCCGTCCCTCCCATCCCTCGTCCCTCCCATCCCTCGTCCCTCCCATCCCTCGTCCCTCCCATTCCCCCTCCTCTGCACAGCTTCTCTTTCCTCCGCCCCTGTGGACATGCATTCAGTACACGAGCACTGGCTCAGGTGAGGCTCCATTGCCACGTGTCACGAGCACTGGCTCAGGTGAGGCTCCATTGCCACGTGTCACGAGCACTGGCTCAGGTGAGGCTCCATTGCCACGTGTCACGAGCACTGGCTCAGGTGGGGTGTCATTGCTACGTGTCACGAGCACTGGCTCAGGTGAGGTTCCATTGCCACGTGTCACGAGCACTGGCTCAGGTGAGGTTCCATTGCCACGTGTCACGAGCACTGGCTCAGGTGAGGCTCCATTGCCACGTGTCACGAGCACTGGCTCAGGTGAGGCTCCATTGCCACGTGTCACGAGCA
Organism: Closterium sp. Naga37s-1; assembly: GCA_947471745.1. Classification (NCBI taxonomy): domain Eukaryota; kingdom Viridiplantae; phylum Streptophyta; class Zygnematophyceae; order Desmidiales; family Closteriaceae; genus Closterium; species Closterium sp. Naga37s-1. Next base: position 525,829 of record CANJKZ010000337.1, on the reverse strand, counting down.
CTGGCTCAGGTGAGGCTCCATTGCCACGTGTCACGAGCACTGGCTCAGGTGGGGTGTCATTGCTACGTGTCACGAGCACTGGCTCAGGTGAGGTTCCATTGCCACGTGTCACGAGCACTGGCTCAGGTGGGGTGTCATTGCTACGTGTCACGAGCACTGGTTCAATTGGGGTGTCATTGCCACGTGTCACGAGCTCTGGCTCAGGTGGGGTGTCATTGCCATGTGTTCCTAGCTTGCCAGCACAGGTGGTGAGCACGCACATAGGTGATTGTTCAGGTAATTTCTCAGGTGATTTATAAGGTAATGGCTAAGTTGATTTCACAGGTGAGCTTTGATGTGATTGCTCAGGTCATTACACTGAACTCTTCTGTGTGAAAATCAGATGCCGCTGTCACACGGGATTCCTTTCTCCCTTTCTTGTTCTCTCCCTCTTTCGTTCGCCCTTTCTCGTTCGTTCTCTTCCTGACTCCCCCGTCAGTTGAAGGAGAGACAGTGCCCTGTCTGTGGAAAGGCATACAATGGAAGCTCTGATGTCACTCCCATCAACCCCACACCTGACCAGGTAAGTAGTAGATTTGCAAAGTTGGTACATAAGGCAGATACACCTGTATATGCTAAACCTGAACAGGCGACACTGTAATGGCCCAGAAGTAGTTGTACTTGTAATGTGGCCCTCGATATTGTCTTATTAAGTCGTCACGATTCGTCTTGTGTGCCGGATTGGTTTGTCGTACACCCCATGTTTATAAAATGCTCCGTCTGTAAACTTCGTCTTTTGTGCACGGCCAATTCAGGTGGAGCACTTACAGCAACAACTGAGAGTGAAGGGTCGTGCCAAGAGAAAGGGAATGGCAGCATTTGTTCAAAGTTCTCAATCTGATGCCGATTCTCTATCCGTAAGTTCCACTGTTGCTCTTTGTTTTATCGAACTTCTTAAAATCAGCACTTTGTTCCTTAGTCTGTTAAATTGAAAGCCAATCTTGCTTGTGGCCCCAACTGTTACCCCCTTTTCCTCTTTTTTTTCTGGCTGAAGAACAAGCGGTGCTGCAAGAACAACTGAAGTGCATCTTCAAATTTCAAGAACCCCCCTTTGTGTATACCGCCAAGCTATAGACCATGGCTTACCTACAGATGGCTAAGCATGGTTTCTGTATGTGTGAACAGACCATTCTTTGTATTTCAGAGTTTTCACATTTTTGCTTAGTCTAGGTTGCTCTCTAGTAGAGTGGTTTTGTTGCTTCACCGCTTTTAACCTCAACTCACCGCTTTGAACAGTGATACATTAACTGAAAGCGTACAAGCTACCCCGCAGGCCTAGTTCGTTTTAGTTGAAGTATCACTGTTCAGAGTGTTGGGTAGCGGTTCAAAGCGGTCAAGCTAGCAAACCGCTCTACCACCGTGTACACTGAACCGAAATTGAACGAAGCCTCGCCCTCCGTCTCCACCCCGACTTTGGCAAAACTGATCCAGGGACCAGGAGGATATGATTCCTAGTTGCAGAGATTGGTAAAATTTCTAGACTACTCTTGAGCGTTTCTGTCTTTGATTGGGGTACCGTTGGGTTCCTTTTTGTTTTGCATCGCGACGGGTTTCAATAGAGGCCCACCCGCTACCCTCCAAACACACCCTCCTCCACCCGTGTTTCCTACCCTAGGAGTCGGCAAAAATCGCTTCTCTTTGTGCGAGATCGGCTCTCGTTGTCGGCAATCAATCCGGGTGTATCGCACCGCCGCTTGCTTGAATTGCCCTGTGCTCTTATCATAAATCATGTTTTCTAAACGTTGCTTGATTGCTTGATTCATCTCGTGTGCATTGGTTCTTCTGTTGGCTCTCTTCCAACCTCCAATCGTGTGTACACGCACAAACAGACCATGGGGATCCAAGGGTTTTGTGTTTGCCTGTTTCCAGGAGCTTTCCATTCGTGAAAGTGACGTTAGCTAGCTCACAGCTGGAAGGGAACGTTGCCGGACGGGACGGATTATCCCAACGTGTCCCTTGCGGCGATTCGAATCAAGGAAAGCCTACCGATCTCGTCCATAATCACACCTAGCAGCTTGTTGAGTCGCGAGTCGTGACGGTGATCCCTGTGCCCCTCCTTGTCCGTTCGTTCTTCTTAGGAACAGCTGAGCTGTTCGCCACCAGCCTCCGTATCTCTTTCGGGTACGCTCACGTCACTCGTTACGCGCATGCTCCTCGCTGCAGTGAAATGTAGTGAACGATAAGTGAGAGTGATCAGGCTGGTGGTGTGCCTGTAGTACTAAGGAACGAGTCCAAATACGGTTGCACCCCGCCCTAACATCGAGTCCGAACTGACCGTCGAGAAATGTCGTTCGTCGGATTCCATTCGGAACATCTTCAGTTTACCCTGAATGTGTGTAAGGGCAAGGACATGCTTTTTTTCTCCGTCTCCGTCTGTTTCCGAACGGGGACGGACAACTTTCTCCCATTTCGTACACCCTCTTTCTCGCTACACTGACCCGCGCGTAACTGGCTAGCAGATCGTGTCGCATTCGAATTGCCTAAATAAACCCTACTGAAATACAACTTAACCGCGCTAAACCGTGCTTTTTCACTCCTGACGTCAGTATAGCGGCCGTCAGTCTAGCCAGAAAGAGGGTGTACTGTCTACGGATACGGTGGTGTGCGTTCTGGCGTTTTTTTCTCCTCCGTCTTTGTCTCTTTGGGATGTCTTCCGCGTTTCGCACTCAAACGGTGGTACGTTATGGCGTATCCTCAACGTATGCACAGCACATGTCTGTCGTGGGTCGGCAACAGTCATGGATTAAGTCAGCACTTGGGCTGGAGTGGTCACGCCAGCAGGGCTAGCATCATCACGGTGATATTGCTATCATCACTCCATCACGGAACCATTCATGCGGCGTGAATGATGCCTTTAATTCCGCCGCCTGTACGCAGAAAAAAAAGATTCTGAGAATCGCCGACAGCATTCCGAATATTCATGACGGCTTTCAGCAGCTTGATTGGGTAAAGTGGCACCCAGCTTTGACGGCTAGCAGGCCCATGGGCCTGTGTGCCACAGTTTCCGTTCAGACGTTCACAAAATTGTCATTTACTGTGGCTCACAGACACTAGCACTAATAGTTTATCTCCATTCTTACACTTCCTTCCGGAGAGTGATTTCTGCTCTCTTCGTTCTACTACTCCTAGTAGGAGGCTTTTGAAATATTAGACTCCGGCCCGGACAGAGTGGTCTCGTGCTCTTTCAGTGCGTGTTAACTCTGTGTGACTTTCCACGGCATTATGGATTGCTTGGACGCGCCTCAAACGGGGGAGCCGTCTTTCGACGCGCCGCCTCAAGTGACGGCGGGAGAACCGTCATGCTTAGATGCGCTTCTAACGGGCGAACTTCCAACCGTTGAGGTTGATTTTGAGAATTCTCAAAATCAACCGTTCCAAACCGGGGAACTTCAAACCGTGCCGGCGGATTGGAGCAGCATCAGCAGGGAGGAGCTCCGCCTGATCCAAGAAGCGCTGCAGCGCGCCGAGCAGCCCGGACTGGGAAATTCCGAGGCAGCTTCAATCGCGGAGAAGCAAGGGCTGCGTGAGTTCGACCCAGCTTCAAGCGCGGAGAAGCAAGGGCTGCGTGAGTTCGACCCAGCTTCAAGCGCGGAGAAGCAAGGGCTGCGTGAGTTCGACCCAGCTTCAAGCGCGGAGCGCGCAGGGATGGTGCTAATGCCATTAGTGGAGGGTGAGGGAGAGAGTCCGGATGGAGTAATAGCACCCGCAGCAGGGCTTTTGAGGCAGGATCATGGAAGTGGGGCTCTGGGGGATTTATCCCCTCCCATACCCCTGCTGACTCAGACTCGGAATGACGAGACTCATCGTTCCCTTCCCGTGCTTCCTGCGCCGCTGCTGACTCAGCATCTGCCGCCCAATCAGCAGGTGCCAACTCAGCCGACTTCACAGCTCGGCACCTCTCCTCCTCCATCTGCGTGTCTCTCCTTCCCCTCGCCATCCGTTCCCGTCGTCCTCAACCGCTCATCAACCTTAGGAGCCCTCAGATTTCCGAGTTTGGTACCAACTTTTGGCACAAAGCGAAGGCTTTTAACCTCTCAGATCCATGAACTCTCTGAAATGGGCGTTGTTCAGACACGGAAGAGGTTATGTGGTAACCCTGCTGCTGCTGATAATGGTCTCCCTCTTTCTGCAGCCGCTGCTATTGCGACTGCTGCTGCTGTTGAACCACGCGCTGCTGCTGCTGCTGCTGCTGCTGCTGCTGCTGCTGCTGCTGCTGTTTTCTCTAGCAGCAGCAGCCACGTTTTCACCGAGAAAATACCGGGTTGTATCGCCAAGGTCGATACGCCCTGGAGCACAGCAGTAGCCCTTCCTGCTATGGCCGCTCCCGCCCCTGCAACAAGCGTGGCAAGAATCACTCCTGCTTCAGAGCCTTCCTGCTTGACTGCTGCTGACACTGCTGCTGCGCCTGCTGCTGCAATCACTTTCTCAAGCTACTCTGGCATGTGCCGCACACGTCCAGGCATGAGCCCCACACACTCTGACCTGGGCTCCACACAGTCTGACGTGTGTCCCACACGTGCTGGCGTGCGCCTGCCACAGCACCCATTGGACCGGCTTGCTGCTGCTTTCGCACAGCCTCTGCCGCTTCCTTTTGAAATGGCGCGTGGGGTGGGACTTGACGACGGGTGCGTGGATGCTTTTCCCCCTGCTGCTACTGCTGCTATTGATGGTGGTGCTGCTACTGGTGGTTCTAACACTGGTGGTTCTGCTGCTGCCACTCGTGGTGCCGCAGCTTTTTATTTGCCTTTGCCGCATCCCTTTGAGATGGCGCATGGGGTGGAGCTTGACGGTTGTGTGGAAATTTTTCCCCCCGCTGCTGCTGCTATTGGTGCTGCTGATGCTCCAGCTGTTGTTGTGACTGCTGCTCCAGTCATGCCAGACTCGTTCTTTGCACACCAGCGGAGGCAGGCAGTTATTAGCTGCCTGATGAGGCGACTCCAAGCACAAACACCTGGCAGCACCGCACTCCACCGATCCATTTCGCCAGGGCTGCGTTTTGAACCGTCTCGAGGGCTGTCTCTAGTGCAGCCAACAGTGCAACCAGGATCCTCCCAGGCATACGCACACGAAGCCTTCACTCCAAACTCCTCTGTACCGCAGACACATGCACAGCACCCCTTCATTCCAGACTCGCCGCAAATGCAGGCAGCAGCGGTGCATGGGTCTGCAGCCGCGCGAGAGTCACCCCGAGGAGGAAACATGGGCTTTAAGTCGCCCTATGCAATCCCGTCTCCATTGTCCCAATCCCCGAGGGGAGGGTTAGGTCGAGCAGGGGCTGTTGCAGCGGCAGCAGGGGCGAGGCAGATCACGGGGAAGAGTGCTACAGAGAAACATCGGCGGTCCAAAATAACGTGAGTTGGGTGGTGGTCTTGTTCGGTGTGTCTACAACAAAGGGGTGCATTGCTTACATACTGGCTGTCGGATTTAGTGTTATGTGGACTGCACTGACTGCACTGCACTCTACCCAGTCTCATCCATCCTGTGCTTCCTTCCCTTCCTTCCCTTCCTTCCCTCCTGCTTCTTCTTCCCATGTGTGCCTTACAGTGACCGATTAGAAGCTCTCAAGGCAGTGATACCAGCGGAGGTGCTGCTGAGGCAGCAGGGCCAGGCGGGGTTCAGCAATCGCACGCAGATAGCCACTCTCCTGGATGTGTCAGAATCTAGCAGCAGGGATGAACTATGAAAGAGTTGGGTACAAGTATGAAACCCTAAAAGGGGTTGTACCCCATATTGGCTACCCCACTACAGCCTACACATATGTAACATGCATATACTTTGACACACCCCCATAGGCAAAGTGGGGGAGAGCAAGGGGTCACAAGACCAGTCAAGCGAAGCAAAGCAAGCTCAGGGTGGATCACAACGTCACCACACACACTGAGCACAAGCAAAGGGCCACAAGGCCAGTTCACATGCAGAGGTATATATGCAAAAACAACAGCACAGTGATCTCTACCTAGCAGAGCAAGCATGCAGGTATATATATAGATCACAGTACAAGCAAAGTCTACAGCAAGTGAGAAAACGTGGGCACAAGGCCTAACAGAGTGCAGAAACGCTGATGATCACCAGACGGAAGCGCCTTGGTGAATATATCAGCAGTGTTGGCCCGAGTGGCCACGTAAGCAAGACAAAGCTGACCACGCTGCTGCAACTCTCGAGCCAGGAAGTAACGCAGAGCGATGTGCTTCGTTCTGTGCTCCAGTCTGTGCTCCTGACACAAGGCAATGGTGGCCTTGTTGTCGACGTACAGCACTGGAGGAGAACGAGGCCGCTCTCCCAAGTCGGTCAGCATGTAGGTGAGCCAGCGTAACTCCTGTGCAGCCATGGCTGTGGCGTAGATCTCAGCCTCACAACTGGAGCTGAGAACTGAAGACGAGCGTGTAGAACGCCAAGAAACCGAACCAGAGCCAAGGCTGAAGGTGTAACCCTGTGACGACCGCTGCGTAGCCTGGTCGTCAACCCAAGAAGCGTCCGAGTGCCCAGTGAGGACAACGTCGCCCCGTCCTCCAAGCACGAGCCCCATGCCCGATGTACTGCACAAGTAGCACAGTACCCTCTTAGCAGCATCCATGTGCACCTTTCGGTGCCGACCAGGAGCCACGTAGCGAGCCAGAAGGCCAAGAGGGTACGCAAGGTCAGGACGAGTGCAGGTCATCAGGTACATGAGGCAGCCCACTAGCTCTGGGTAAGGACCACTCGGCTTTACGGACTCGTCCGAAGGTGGAGCTGAGAGCGAGTGACCTGTAGCCAGAGGAGTGGCCTGTGCCGAGGACCAGGTGAAGCCAAAGCGCTGAAGGACCAACTGCACCATGTGTGACTGAGTCAGTGTGATGGTTCGGCGTGCTCTGTCCCGGGTGATCTGCAAGCCAAGGTAACTGCGCAGCTCACCCAGGTCTGTGCACGTGTGTCTCTTCTACAGCTCCGACTTCACCAGGGCGAGAGCCTCAGTGTCAGCAGTGGCAAAGACCAAGTCGTCAACGTACACGAGGATGTAGAACGGCGGCAGCGAAGTGTCGGTGCGCAGAAACAGCGACGGGTCAGCAGTCGACGGAGCAAACCCAAGAGCCGCAAGTGTCGTCCTCAGTGTGTCGTACCACTCACGTGGCACCTGGCGGAGACCGTAGACCGGCCGCCGGAGACTCCACTGGGTACCAGGAGGGAACGACCCAGTGAAGCCAGGTGAGCGGCGCAGCCAAATCTCCTCGTGCAGGCTGCCCTGTAAGAAGGCTGTGCTAAAGTCAAGAGAGTGAAGTCACGCTGAGCGGCAACGTGCAGCAGCACCCGAAGAGTTGTCATCTTCGGGGTGGGGGAGAAGGTCTGGAAGAAGTCTACTCCCTCTCGCTGACTGAAACCTCGTGCAACGTAACGCGCCTTGAAGACAGGCGGAGAACCCGGCGACCGCTTCACCCTGAAAATCCACATGCCACTGACGATGTTCGCCCCAGGTGGGGGAACCTCGTCGATGTAAGTGCTTGTGGACTTCCAAGATGCCATCTCTGCGTCCATGGCTGTCTGCCACTGAGAGGAGTACTCACCCGCTATCGCCTCAGCGTAAGAGCGCGGGGTCGGGATGTCTGGAGCATCCGGGTCTCCCTCAGGGGCAAGCAGCATGGACACGAGATGAGGCGCAGCGGCTGCAAGACACTCAAGGTCCTCCTGCCTGTCCTCAAGGCCGTCCGTGCCAAGAGCACACTCACCCCCGATGGATGGAGGACAGACAAACTCAGACTCAGCAACAAGACTAGCGGCGTAGTCTAGACGACAGGCAGCAGCAAAGTCAACAAGCTCAGCGACTAAGGCAGACGCAGCAGCAGACTCAAACGACGGGTCAGTGACAACAGTGGCTAGCAGACGCGTGACAGTAGGGTGCTCAGCACGAAACCGGTCAGACTCAGGGTCCGCAACAACAGGCAGAGAAGACGCAGGAGGAGACGGCAGAGGAACACGCTGCGAAGGAATGGAAGGACGACGAACTACAAGGTCCGGCTGACGCGGACGAGGAACACGACGACCGGACCAACCAGAACGGACAGGCGAGACAGGACGCGACGCAGGCTCACGACGCTCAGTAAGACCCCCTGTCTGCTCAGTGTAAGGAGAAGGAGCAGGCAGCGGTGAGCCAGGCTGTAACGGAAGACCAGTAGACGAAGGGAGACTAAGAACCTGGCGAAGCACAGAGTCAGGCGGTGGCTGAGACGACGGAGACGGTGGAGCAAAGAACAGGCGCGGCTGTGCAGTGACACGTGCACCCGCAGCTCCAGTACCCCCAGCAGCTCCAGCACCTCCAGCAGCTCCAGAACCCTCAGCGCCAGCTCCTCCAGGACCAGCTCCACCAACAGCAGCACCCCCAGAACCGGCACCTCTAGTCCCAGGGTCTCCAGCCTCCGTGTCTCCAGCAGCACACCCCCAGACCCAGTGTCTCCAGCAGTAGCACCCTCAGGCTTAGCACCTCCAGCCCCAGCAGCTCCAGTACCTCCAGTACGAGCACCTCCGGGACCAGCACCACTCCCAGCTCCAGTGACGTCAGCAGAAGTACCTCCAGCGGCAGAGCCCCGAGCTCCAGAAGCGCGACCCTGGCGGCGACCGTACCAGTCGTGCAGCTGCTGTGAGGTGAGAGACACACGCGGACGAAGGCGGCTACTCCAAGGAGACCGCGTAACAGCAGACTCAGAACCCTCAGCGCCAGCACCCGCAGCAGCTCCAGAACCTCTAGTGCCAGCACCCTCAGCAGCTCCAGAACCTCCAGCTCCAGCGCCACCAGCGCCAGCACCTCCAGCAGCTCCAGAACCTCCAGCTCCAGCACCCTCAGTAGCTCCAGAACCTCCAGCTCCAGCGCCACCAGCGCCAGCACCTCCAGCTCCAGCGTCACCAGCACCAGCACCTCCAGCAGCTCCAGAACCTCCAGCTCCAGCAGCCTCAGCAGCTCCAGAACCTCCAGCAGAAACAACTCCAGTAGCAGAGTCACCAGCTCCAGCGCCTCCCGCAGCAGGGCCCCTAGCTCCAGCAGCGCGACCCTGACGGTCAACGTACCACTCAAGCAGCTGCTGTGGGGAGAGAGGGAGTCGATGACGAGAGTGCAGCGGCGAGGCACCAGCGGAGCGACTACGGAGACGGCCGCTCCAGGGAGACTGCTCACCAGACGCCTCAGCGCCCCCAGGTGCAGCACCCCCAGACTCAGTACCCCCAGGCTCAGCACCCCCAGACTCCTCACGCCCAGGCTCAGCACCTCCAGTCTCCGCACCCCCAGGCTCCGCACCCCCAGGCTCCGCACCTCCAGGCTCCGCACCCCCAGGCTCAGCACCCCAAGGCTCCGCACCCCCAGGCTCAGCACCCCCAGCAGCAGCACCCCGAGCAGGACCACCCTCAGCAGGACCTGAGTCAACACTGACCTCAACCGGCTCAGTCAAGGGAGGAGGGTCTACCTGAGACACACCTGAAGGAGCAGGACCGGGAGCGGGGAGGGGGTCTACCTGGGGAGCACCTGGAGCGAGGAAGAGCGGCGGGAGGGGGAGAGGGGCAGTGCGGTAGGGGAAGAGACGGTAAAAGGGAACCGACTCGTCGAACGTGACGTCCTGAGAGGGGAAGACACGGCGCGAGGTGGGGTGGTAAAACTGCCAACCAGACGCGTCAGGGACAAAGCCAAGGAAGACACAGGGAACAGCGCGGGCGGAGAGCTTGTCCGCGGTGGTATCGCGGACAAAGGCACGAGCACCCTAGACCCGGAAACGCGACGCATCGCCAACCTTCCCCGTCCACAGCAGTGCGGGCGAGGTCTCCGGCAAGGAGACACGGGGCCAGAGGTTGAGCTGATGCGCGGCGTACCGGACCGCAAACGGCCACAGAAAATGGGGGGCAGCCGCATGGATCATGGAGGTACGAGCGACCTCCATGACTAAGCCAATGCGGCGCTCAGCAACCCCATTCTGCTGCGGAGAGGCCGGAAGCGTGAACGTCTGGCGGATGCCGTGCTCCGCACAAAAGGCTGCCAAAAGGTCTGAGGAGAACTCACCACCCCTGTCAGAGTGCAGACGCAGGACAGGAAAGTCCGACTGGAACCGCTCGCGGAGCTGGAGACGAACAGCGCGGATCCAGGGGATCAAAACATCAGGGACCTCCCCCTTGCTGCGCAAGGGGAAGACCGTGGTGTAACGCGTGTAGTCGTCGACGACCAGCAGGAAGTACCGCTCGTGGCCCTGTCCACGGACGCGGGCTGGGCCCCACACGTCTAGGTGGAGAGTCTGCAAGGGAGCCTCTGTGGGAGGGAACGAGGAGGAGTGAGGAGCGGCGCGCTGCCGCCCCTCGACACAGGGAAGACAGGGAGGAGCAGGCGAGGGTGGTAGAGGAGGCAGAGTCTCTGGAAGTCCAGAGACAAGGAAACGGCGGTGCATGCTACGAAGGCGCTGCACCGAGGGGTGACCAAGGCGGTGGTGCCAAAGGAGGGTCTGGTGCGACAAAGCGCGACACGAGCAGGGGGCCGCTAGCTGACCTGACGCAAACGCAGACGCAGACGCAACTACCTAAGGGGACACAGTGGTCAGTGTGTACAGACTCGAGCCAGGCGCTCGGGTGAACGTGACCAGGTGCCGACCAGTCCGGGAGCACGTACAGTGGGTCACACGCTGACCTCCAGGGGTGAACTGGTCAACCCACACATCCTGTAGGTCAGCTCCACTCACCAAGTTCGTAGAGAACGAGGGGAGGTGAAGACCTGACAGGGAGCCAGACGGGACCGCCGGACACGGCAGGACCGTGGAGGAGTGCGCAAGGACTGGACCCCCAGAGGGGTCTGCCAGGGAGACTGCAACCGGCCGACGGAGCGGCGTGAGGGTGGTGCTGTCGCGAAAGAAGGAGCGGAAAGCACCTGAGTCAAGTGTGAAGGTGTACAAGGCCTCAGCAGGCGTAGTAACAGAGAGAGCAGACTCACCAGCACCTGGAGCAGCAGCCTCACCAGCACCTAGAGCAGGAGACGCACTAGCACCTAGAGCAGCAGCCTCACCAGCACCTAGAGCAGCAGGCTCTATACCTGGGTCAGGCGGTACGCACAGGGAACAGGCACGGTCAGCACTAGTAGGCAATGCATACATGGCAGTGAGAATAGCATCATAGTCAAGAGCAAAGATATCTACCCTCTGTCCAAGCAGCTCCAGCCAGGTGGGGAGCTCAGCCTCGTCGCCAAACTCGGTACGCCAGGCGTCGCTAAGACGGGCGAAGCAGCGGGACTATGTGTGACCAAGCTTCCCGCAAGCCTGACCAGCCCGATCACCTGTGCTTATGACGTACGGGCAGCGAACGGTTCTCCGAGACCCTCTACTCTGAGCGTACCACTCGTGAAGCTGCTGGGACGTAAGTGTCTCGCGTGGACGCCGCTGCAGCTGCAGCTGGCCACTGCCAGACGCTCCCAACTGACCAGCTCCAGGGCGTCAGCTACGACGGCGACCGCCACAACCCCAACTAGCGTACCACTCACGAAGCTGCTGGGGCGTGAGAGACTCGCGTGAACGTCGCTGGAGCTGCATCTGGCCACCGCCAGTAGCAGCAGTAGCAGTAGTAGCAGCAGCAGCACCAGCAGCAGCCTAGCAGTAGTAGTAGCGCGGGCTAGGCAGGCGCGGCAGACAGACAGGCAGGCAGGCGTGGCAGGCAGGCAGGCAGGCAGGCAGGCAGGTAGGCAGGTGCTCACCAGCGGCGGGAAGGGCAGGCGCACGACGGCGGCGACGGCGGGGCTGCGACAGCTGCGGCAGAGCAGGACCGCGTCAGAGGTAGGGCAGGTCCGCGACAGCTGCTGCAGGGCGGGGACGTGACGGCGGCAGAAGGCTCCGCGGCAGCTGCTGCAGGGCAGGGCCGCAACGGCGGTAGGAGGCTCCGCGGCAGCTGCTGCAGGGCGGGGCCGCGACCGCGGCAGAAGGCTCCGCGGCAGCTGCTGCAAGGCAGGGCCGCGACGGCGGCAGAAGGCTCCGCAGCAGCTGCTACAGGGCGGGGCCGCGACTGTGGCAGGGCGCTCCACGACAGCTGCTGCAGGAGCGACGGCGGCGTCCAGGGGCAGCCGCGGCGCGCGGGGCTGCAGCGCGCTACGCTAGCTGCGGACACGGCGCGTGAAGCCGCCGCGGGCTGCGCGCGGGGCTGCAGCGCGACGCGCGGGCAGCGAACGCTACGCTCGGGGCTGCAGCGCGACGCGCGGGCAGCAAACGCGACGCGCGGGGCTGCAGCGCGACGCGCGGGCAGCGGACGCGACGCGCGGGGCTGCAGCGCGACGCGCGGGCTGTGGGCGCGACGCGCGGGGCAGCGACCTGGCCTGGCGCGTCAGCGACCTGGCGGGGCGGCGCTCTGGCCTGACGGGCCTGCAGGGGCGGCTCGCGGGCCTGACGTGTCTGCAGGGGCGGCGCGTGGGCCTTACGGGCCTGCAGGGGCGGCGCTCTGGCCTAGGGCAGCAGTAGGCAGCACGAGGGCTGCAGGACGGCGCGCGCAGCGCATCACGTCACAAGGCAAGGCAGGCAGGCAGGCAGGCGCAGGACAACATGTGGGGTAGCGCGGTAACCGCAACGGTAGGTGGGCCCGAAAAAAAAACGGTCCTACGGTCCTAGTGCTCTGAAACCATGTCAGAATCTAGCAGCAGGGATGAATGAACTATGAAAGAGTTGGGTACAAGTATGAAACCCTAAAAGGGGTTGTACCCCATATTGGCTACCCCACTACAGCCTACACATATGTAACATGCATATACTTTGATAGGATGCTGCCGTTGGGTTCATCGAGGGAATGCGTGAGTACAAGCTGGAGCTGGAGAGGCAGCTGCTGGCCTCGTAACAGCGCATATGGTCTGAGCAAACAACCCTGATTTTTCCTGGATGCTGCGGTGGGGTTCATTGAGGGAATGCGCGAGTACAAGCTGGAGCTGGAGAGGCAGCTGCTGGCCTCGTAACAATGCGCCTGAGAGAACCACCTACCTCGAATTCTGAACGCTTACACATGGAGACTCAACAACGCTGCAGCAGGCTTGTGTTGCGCCGCCAGTCGTCACATCACATGCACATAGCCACTCACTCCTGGATGCTGCAGTGGGGTTTATTGAGAAAATGCGGTAGTACAAGCTGAAACTGGAGAGACATCTGCTGGCCTCGTAAGTTCACAACAGTAGTTCCGGGCTGGGATAGCCATTCAATGCTTCTGAATTGCGTTACCCATGCCACCCATGCTTCGCTCCGCAGCCTCAGCTCATCATGCCCCGCAGCTTTACATTCTGAAAGGTCTCAGGATCTAGGTTCAACACTCTAGGAGAAAGCTCGCGCACGAGCAGGGTTCAGCTTCTCTGCTGGTTGTTTCGGTTGCCTTCATGTAGAATGCTGAACATGTCAAAGTACAATCTTACTTGTAGGCTATAGTAGGGCACTCTTTATGGGGTACAGCACTTCTAGGGTTAGTACTTGTACCCCAACTCTTGCTAATCCAATCATTCCTGCACAGTTATTCTGACATGGTATTCAGAGCAGGAAACCTGTTAGGTTTTTAGGGCCCACCGATAGTTTCGCTCTCTCCTGCCCGAAGCGCCCTTGCGCTGTCCGGCCCTGCTCGCTCAGTGTCGCGCTGCCCTGCAGCTACTCGCACTGCCTGCCCTAGCGCGCTGCCCAGCTGTCACGCTCGCCCCTCCTGCCCGCGAGCGGCTACTGCCCCGAGCGCCCCTACTGCCCGCGAGCGGCCCTTGCCCCGCGCGCCCCTACTGCCCGCGAGCGGCCCTTACCTCGCGCCCCCTACTGCCCGCGAGCAGCCCCTGCCCCGCGCGCCCCTGCTACCCGCGAGCAGCCCCTGCCCCGCGCGCCACCGCTGCCCGCGAGCAGCCCTTGCCCCGCGCGCCCCTGCTGCCCACGAGCAGCCTCTGCCCTAGCGCGCCCCAGCAGCCCAGCGCGTCGCGCCCTGCTGCAGCCCGCGCGTCGCGCCCTGCTGCAGCCCGCACGTCGCGCCCTGCTGCCCTGCGCGTCGTGCCTTGCTGCAGCCCGCGCGTCGCGCCCTGCTGCAGCCCGCACGTCGCGCTCTGCTGCCCCGCGCGTCGCGCCCTACTGCAGCGCGCGCGTCGCGCTCTGCTGCCCCGCGCGTCGCGCTCTGCTGCATCCCGCGCGTCGCGCTCTGCTGCAGCCCGCGCGTCGCGCCCTGCTGCCCTGCACAGCGCGCGCCCTGCTGCCCGCGCCGCCCAGGCCGAGCCGCGCCGCCCAGCCCGAGCCGCTCCGCCCAACCCGAACCGCCCTTCTGCGACTACTGCTGCTGCTGCTGCTCGTGCTACTGCTGCTGCTGGTGGAGGTGCTGCTGGGAGTGCTGAATGCCGCCTCCCACCCCCACCAAGCCGCACTGCTGCTACTACTGCTGGTGCTGCTGCTCGTGCTACTGCTGCTGGTGGTGGAGGTGCTGCTAGGAGTGCTGGAGGTGCTGCTGGTGCTGGAGGTGCTAGAGGTGCGGCTAGGAGTACTGGAGGTGCTGCTGGTGCTGGAGGTGCTGGACTTACTACTGACCGTCACTACCTGTCATGGCCACTATCACGGCAGTTGCAGCAGCTAGGGGTGGACAGCTGCGGTCTCTGCCTCTCTCGGACGACCCCACCCCTCAGCAGCTTCGTGAGTGGGTTATTCAGCGATCCCGTCCAGGTGGTGGAGGTTTTGTTTTTATGTGGCCTCAGCGACCTAGCGACTGTGCTTCTCAGCGATGCGTCCCTAGTCGTGTAGAGGCTGCTGCTCTCGGTTCTAGTGAGTCTGCTGCCGCTCCAGGTGCTGGTGAGTCTGCTGCAGCTCTAGGTGCTCGTGAGTCTGCCGACGCTCTAGGTGCTCGTGCGTCTACCGCCACAGGTCCTGCCTCAGCTGAGGCCTTGCACACTTTCACACTTGACTCAGGCGCGTCACGTTGCTTCTTTCGTGACTGCACCACACTCACACCACTTGCTGGACCGGTACCAGTCTCACTGGCTAACCCCACTGGGGGCCCAGTAGTCGCACGAGCCTCCACTGTCCTCCCGTGTCCAGCAGTCCCCTCCGGTTCTCTGTCAGGTCTCCACCTCCCCACGTTCTCGACGAACTTGGTGAGCAACGCTGCCATTCAGGATATCTGGGTTGGTACCTTTATTCCTGGAGGGCAGCGTGTGGCGATCTGTACGTGCTCCCGGACTGGCCGTCACCTAGCTACATTCACTTGACGGCCTGGGTCTAGTCTGTACACACTGACCACTGCGTCTGCACAGGTGGCTGAGTCAGGTCAGGTGGCTGCGTCGAGTCGGGTGTCTGAGTCGGGACAGTTAGTTGCGTCTTGCTCGTGCAGAGTACTCACGCACGAGACTCAGCGCTGGCACCACCGTCTTGGTCACCCCTCCCTGCAGCGTCTGCGCAGCATGCACTCCCGTCTCCTTGTCTCTGGCCTCCCCAGGTCTCTGCCCCCTCTGCCGCGCTCGCTTGCCCCGCCGTGCCTTCCTTGCGTCGAGGGGCGGCAGCGCGCCGCTCCTCACTCCTCCGAGTTTCCTCCGACCACTGCTCCTCTGCAGACTCTCCACATGGACGTGTGGGGCCCGGCCCCCATCAGTGGAACGGACCGCGAGCGCTACTTCCTGCTGGTTGTTGACGACTACACACGCTACACCACTGTCTTCCCCTTGCGGCGCAAGGCGGACGTCATCGGTGTTTTGATCCCCTGGATCCGTGCTACTCGTCTCCAGCTGCACGAGCGGTTTCAGCAGGACTTCCCAGTCCTGCGTCTGCACTCTGATAGGGGTGGTGAGTTCTCTTCTGACCTCCTTGCGGGGTTCTGTCGAGACGAGGGCATCCGCCAGTCGTTCACGCTTCCGGCCTCTCCTCAGCAGAATGGGATTGCTGAGCGTCGCATTGGCTTGATCATGGAGGTTGCTCGCACCTCCATGATCCATGCGGCTGCTCCCTATTTTCTGTGGCCGTTTGCGGTCCGATACGCTGCGCATCAGCTCAATCTCTGGCCCCGTGTCTCTTCTCCAGAGACCTCGCCCACACTCCGGTGGACGGGGAAGGCTGGCGATGCGTCAGTGTTTCGGGTATCGGGCGCGCTCTCCCTTGTTCGTGATGCCAAAGCAAGCAAGCTCTCCTCTCGCACTCTCCGCTGCGTCTTCCTTGGCTTCCCCACTGACGCCCCGCCGTGGTAGTTCTACCACGCGCCCTCGCGTCGAGTCTTCTCCTCCCAGGACGTCACCTTTGACGAGTCTGTCTGTTTCTACCAGTTACACCCGCACGCGTCCCACCCGGTCCCCCTAGCACCCCTCTTCCTGGTACCAGACCCCCCCCCGGTAGACCCCCTCCCCCCACAGGGTCCTGCTCCCTCAGGTGTGTCTCAGGTCGACCCACCCCCCTTGGATGAGCCAGTGGAGATCTCTTCTGACTCCTTTGGCCCAGCTGAGGGGGGTGACCCAGTTGCGGACGACACGGCGGCCACTCGCCGCTCTCCACGCTTGGAGACCCCCCCGGGTTTCCCGCCTCGACTGTCTTCGCCGCCTCCGCAGCCTGCTGCTGTTGACTCTGGAGCTGAGACTGCTGGTGCTGAGTCTGGGGGTGCTGAGACAGAGGGTGAGGGTTCTGGGGGTGCTGCGTCTGGGGGTGCTGCGACTAGGGGTGATGACTCTGGGGGTGCTGCGAGTCCTAGTGGCGGTGGAGCTGTGGGTGACCCTGCTGGAGGTCCTAGAGCTGGACAGCCACCGTAGCCTGATCTGCTTGAGACGCCCTCGCCGCAGGCGATTCGTGCGTGGATCGTTCGGCGAGGCAGTCCTGGTGGTGGAGGGTACGGTCCTGCTGGTGCTGGAGCTGCTAGTCCTGGAGGTGCTGGAGGTGCTGGAGGTACTGCTGGAGGTACTAGAGGTGTTGTTGGTGCTGGAGGTACTGGAGCTGCTAGTCCTCGAGGTGCTGCTAGTGCTGGAGGTGCCGGAGCCACTAGTCCTGGAGGTGCTGCTGGTGCTGGAGGTGCTAGAGCTGCTGGCACTGGAGGTGCTGGTGCTGCTGGAGCTAGAGGTACTGGAGGTGCTGGAGCTGCTGGTCCTGGAGGTGTTCGTACTGGAGGTGCTGGAGCTGCCGGAGCTGGTGGTACTGCTGGTGCTGGAGGTGCTGGGGGTACTTGAGCTGCTGGCACTGGAGGTGCTGGTGCTACTGGTGCTAGAGCTGCGGGAGCTGCTGGTCCTGGAGGTGCTCGTACTAGAGGTACTGGAGCTGCCGGAGCTGGTGGTGCTGCTCGTGCTGGAGGTGGTACTAGAGCAGCTGGCACTGGAGGTGCTGGTGCTGCTGGTGCTGGAGGCGCTGGAGCTGGAGGTACTGGAGGTGCTGGAGCTGCTGGTCCTGGAGGTGCTCGTACTAGAGGTGCTGGAGCTGCCGGAGCAGGTGGTGCTGCTGGTGCTGGAGGTGCTGGAGGTGCTACTGGAGCTGCTGGCACTGGAGGTGCTGGAGGTGCTACTGGAGCTGCTGGCAGTGGAGGTGCTGGAGGTACTGCTGGTGCTAGAGGTGCTGGCACTGCCGGAGCTCGTGGTGCTGCTGGTGTTGGAGGTGCTACTGGAGCTGCTGGTGCTGGAGGTGCTGGTGCTGCTGGTGCTGGAGGAGCTGGAGCTGCTGGTACTGCCCCGCACCGATGAGTTTTCTACCCGCAGCCGCAGTCGTCCCTGCCGCTGCCTGACTCGGTCCTTCGCCAGGTTCTTAGTCTCCCGTCTTCCACTGGCCTCACTCCACCTCTCCTGTGTCCACCGACAGACCAGTCTCAGCCACAGCTACTGCCTGGCTCCCCGTTGCCTGCTCTTGCTCCTCACACTGAGGTGACTGAGTCCCTGACTGAGCGTCGTGAGCCTAAGACTCATGCTTCTACACCTGATCGTGCTCGTCGTGTCGCCCGTCCTCGTCCTCCTGCTGTCCCAGGCACTCACGCTATGGCACTTCGTCCTTCCTCTGCTCCACAGCGTGTTGTCCTGCCTGAGCCTCCCGCGTCCTCTCTTCCGCACGTTCCTGACCCTAAGTCCGACCTTGCTCGTGCTGCCAGTCCTACTGTCACTCGTCTCCTCGCGACTGTCGTCACTGACCCTGACTTTGAGTCTACTGCAGCGTTTGCCCTAGTCACTGAGCTAGTCGACTTTGCAGCTAGGGGTCGTCTCGACTACGTCGCGAGTCTTGTTACAGAGTCTGAGTATGTCTATCATCTGTCCGTCGGGGGTGAGCCTGCCCTTAGCAGTGACGTCCTTGAGGACAGGCAGTTTGAGCTTGAGTGTCTTGCGGCCGCTTTACCTCGTTTCGCATCCATGCTGCTTTGCCCTGAGGGAGACCCGGATGCACTTGACATCCCTACCCCGCGCTCTTACGCTGAGGCGATAGCGGGTGAGTACTCCTCTCAGTGGCAGACAGCCATGGACGCAGAGATGGCTTCCTGGAAGTCCACATGCACCTACGTCGACGAGGTTCCTCCTCCTGGGGCGAACATTTCGAAAGCATGTGGATTTTCAGAGTGAAGCGGCCGCCGGGTTCTCCACCTGCCTTCAAGGCGCGTTACGTTGCTCGAGGCTTCAGTCAGCGACAGGGGGTCGACTTCTTCCAGACCTTCTCCCCCACCCCGAAGATGACTACTCTTCGGGTGCTGCTGCACGTTGCAGCACAGCGTGACTACGAGCTACACTCCCTCGACTTCCCCACAGCTTTCTTGCAGGGCAGCCTTCACGAGGAGATCTGGCTGCGCCGCCCACCTGGCTTCACTGGGTCGTTTCCTGCGGGTACCCAGTGGAGCCTCCGGCGGCCAGTCTACGGTCTCCGCCAGGCGCCCCGAGAGTGGCACGACACACTGAGGACAACACTTGCGGCTCTTGGGTTTGCTCCTTCCTCTGCTGACCCGTCGCTGTTTCTACGCACCGACACTACCCTGCCGCCGTTCTACGTTCTCGTGTACGTCGACGACTTGGTTTTTGCTACTGCTGACACTGAGGCGCTGGCCCTAATGAAGGCGGAGCTGCAGGAGAGACGCACCTGCACTGACTTGGGTGAGTTGCGTATCTATCTTGGCTTGCAGATCACCCGGGACAGAGCACGGCGCACCATCACCCTGACTCAGTCACACATGGTGCACCAGGTCCTTCGGCGCTTCGGCTTCCAGTACTCCTCGCCACAGCCCACTCCTATGTCTACCGGCCACTCGCTCTCAGCTCCACCTTCGGACGAGTCCGTAGAGCCGAGTGGTCCGTACCCAGAGCTTGTGGGTTGCCTCATGTACCTGATGACGTGCACACGACCTGACCTCGCGTACCCTCTCAGCCTCCTGGCTCGCTACGTGGCTCCCGGTAGACACCGAAAGGTGCACTTTTATGATGCGAAGAGGGTACTGCGTTACTTGTGAAGTACATCGGGCATGGGGCTCGTGCTTGGAGGACAGGGTTCAGTGGTACTCTCAGGACACTCCGACGCTTCTTGGGCCGACGACCAGGCGACTCAGCGTTCGTCACAGGGTTACACCTTCAGTCTTGACTCTCGTTCTGTCTCGTGGATGTCCACTCGTTCTTCTTCTGTGCTTGGTTCCAGCTGTGAGGCCGAGATCTACGCTGGGGCCATGGCTGCACAGGAGCTACGCTGGCTGACCTACCTGCTGACCGACTTGGGGGAGCGGCCTCGTTCTTCTCCAGTTCTGTACGTCGACAACAAGGCCATGCTTGCCTTGTGTCGGGAGCAGAGACTGGAGCACAGAACGAAGCACATTTCTCTTCGCTACTTTCTTGCTCGAGAGCTGCAGCAGCGTGGTCAGCTTCATCTTTCTTACGTGGCCTCTCAGGCCAACACTCCTGATGTCTTCACCAAGGCCCTCAGGTCTGGTGATCTTCAACGTTTTTGCACTGCTCTTGGGCTTTTGCCCGTTCTACCTCACCTTCTTGTCTCTTGATCTTGCACTTGTTGTACACTGATATCTATATTTATACCTGCATGTTTCCTCTTGCTTTGTTGTGATCAGTGTACTGCCTTGCCATTATAACTCTGCATGTGAACTAGCCTTGTGGCCGCTTGCTTGTGCTCGGATTGTGTGGTGTCCATGAGATCCACCCTGAGCTTTGCTTTGCTTTGCTCTGTTGTCTTGCTTGACTGGTCTTGTGACCGTCTTGTTGTCCCCCACTTAGCCTATGGGGGTGTGTCAAAGTACAATCTTACTTGTAAGCTATAGTGGGGCACTCCTTATGGGGTACAGCACTTCTAGGGTTAGTACTTGTACCCCAACTCTTCATTCCTGCATAGTTATTCTGACAGAACAAAGCCTTTCAGTTGGGGGCATTCGATTTTATAAAGATCATGCTAGAATGTTCAGAAGGTCAATCAAGAATGTTCTATACATGTAGTTCAGTGCAGGTTACTCGAGCGTTTACTGACAGCAAGCTGCTGGTGCTGCAGTTGCATTTCATGTAGAAATCTCCTGTGCATATATATCACGAGCATTGTTTTAGCCATGTGTTGAAGCGCACATATAAATTATTGCCTAGCGGTTGAGATGTATCCTTCGTACGATCAACAAATATTTATTGAAATAGGTGCTATAGCTTAGGAACCATAGGAACTTGGGGTTCCAGGAACCTAGCATGAGAGGGGGTGTCGAGAAGAAAGTTGGCCAAAAAAGGGGGTTGCACTATAGAAAACAAAGTACATGTACCGTATTTACCCGGGTAATAGACCCGGAGGTCTAATCTGTCAAAATCTCAACCACTAGACCATTGGGACAAAAGGGCTTGTTTGTGTAGCGGGTCAGTGCGCCCATAACCCCCCAGGCCAACGCGCCTGTAACCTCCCTAGGATCGATCGGGGATCTCACAGTGCATGTCTACTGACATAATCCTACCCCGGTAAAAGGGGGTGGAGCTATTAGCTGGGTGCAAATGCAATAGACCCGGGGTCTAATCCTATATGCCTCTTTAAGTCATGTCATATACCCTAGTGGTACAGCATCAAAGGCCACCACTTCAGTAACGTGTCAGAGAAATTTGACTACGCGCCTGACGCTCGACTGACGCGTGGTCAATTGGCTCCAATCAGCTCACTTTTGCACTACCTTGACCAGTGCCTCGCTACAGTTTGACCCGAAATCAAGCAGTCTACAGTTAGGGGGGTCTAATCCGAGATACATTTCTGAAAGGGGGGTTTATTACGAAAGTGCATATAGCATTAGACCCCCCCCCCCTCCATTTAACGACCCGGGGGTCTATACTTTTTGGGGGGTCCACTACCCGGGTAATTACAGTAGATAAGAAACATGCAGGCAATGGTGCACCACCAACAGGGTTTGTAATAACTACACTGCAACTACACTGCAAACAGTTACACAAAATATATATAAATATACATTTCGACACGCCCCCATAACTGTTCGCAGGAAGAAATGTAGGAACGCCCCCTGAAGAGGTACACCATGCAGAGTGCGCAGCGGATGAGGGCAGAGAGGCAAGTGAGGAGGAGGAGGCGAGAGAGAAAGAGGAGAGGTGAGGAGAGGAGGTGGGGGGCGGGCACAAGCGTGACAGCTCCAATGCTGGCAACCCACTTTCATACCCCCTTTTACGAAGGGGGGAGGTGAGAGAGGGATGAGGAGAGGAGGTGGGGGGCAGGCACGAGCGTGACAGCTCCAATGCTGGCAACCCACTTTCAGACCCCCAATTCCCCACCCCACTTCAACCACCCCCTTAACCTCACCCCCCTTTTCAGCCGCCCCCTTTAACCCCTCCCCCCCCACTTCACACTCCCCCCCACGGCAACAGGCGCGGCAGTGAGAGAGAGAAGTGAGGATGGGCTGGTGCTGCCGGCTGACTCACGGCCACCATCTCACATTCTCCCCTCGTCCCCGCCACCTTCCCCCCCACAGCAGCAGCCGCGGGTGAGGCGTGGCAGGGCGCGGATGGCTGCTGGCTGGTCACACCCGCCACCCCCATACCCTCCCCCACCCCCCCCACAGTGGAAGCCACGGCAGGGAGGGTGGAGGGGGGGCGGCGAACGGTGCTGCTGCCGGTAGAGCAGCGCGACGGCGCGGGTAAGGGCAGCGCGACGGCGCAGGGGCAGGGCAGCGGTGGGGCAGGGGCAGTGCAGCGCGACGGCGCAGGAGAAGGGCAGCGCGGCGGCGCGAATCAGGGCAGCGCGACGGCGTGGGGCACGCGCCACTGCGCCTGGTCGCGCGCTAGCTTGGAGCACGCGCCGCTGCTCCTGGTCGCGCGCTGGCGTGGGGCGCGCGTCGCTGCACCTGGTTGCGCGCTGGCATGGGGCGCGCGCCGTTGCACCTGGTCGCGAAACGAGGGGCCAGCAGGGGTCGTTACAGGATGCGCGTCGAGTGAGAAATTCGTGACGGGCAGCAGCGTGACGGGCGAGAGCACAAGAGGCGCCATGGCAGAAACAGGGTCGGTCTGTAGGATCGATAGGCTCTGATAACATGTTGAAATAGGTGCTATAGCTTAGGAAACATAGGAACTTAGGGTTCTAGGAACCTAAGTTGGTCATTTACTCCATTTCAGCCCACGTACACGTAACGTACGCGTACATGTACGTTTACGTGTACGTACGCCGGGCAGGTAAAAAAAAAATCCCCCTAGAAATTTCTTTGAAAACGGTTTCCGAAAAAAAAAAAAAAAAAAAAAAAAAAAAAAAAAAAAAAACAACAACAACAACAACTTTCGACGACATTCGACGTTTTTCAAAGTATTAATGTAAGAAACAGGAAGGTTGCTAGCTAGGGTTTCTATGGTGTGGCGACTACCCTACGTACTATGTCGACTAAGGCGGTAGAACTACGATAGCTAAGTCTGTCGAGAGAGGGAGGGAGGAAATTGTGGTGGGAGTAGATCTGAATGTGTACAAACTTCTCGCGATAGAACATCGCGAACAGTTTGACTCAGATCGCGATTGCTTCGCTTGCAAGGTAAGCGAATGTCACCCGCTCGGCAGTTTCGTCACCGCCGAGCTTCACTGGTTTCGGCGGATCCCAATTTCGAGTCAAACCAATTCGCCGAGTCAAATCTAAATTTACATCGAGCGACTTTCCTGCACCTTCCGTAAGACGCGCAAACGCGTGCCTACACTTCCACGAGTCCTAACCGGAAAATAACAATGCGATGCGACGGCAAAGAACTATTTTGCAGCTATAGCTAATAAGTTTAAAAAATAGTCACCACGTTTAACCAACGATCACAGCTAGCTTATCAATCTATCTACTCAAACAACTCTCCAACAGATTATACTAGTACTATGGAGACCCCTATGCAGACCGCTTCCGAGCATCCCGTGTGGCAATGCTTCATTGTTCCTGAGGGCGGAACGTCTGATTCTACGCTAGCGAAGAAATGCAAGCGATGTGGTAAGTCGTGGAAACTGAATGTGGCGCGAGCTCAGGCACACATTCTCGGAATTCCTGGGAGCGGAATCACGCCATGCGCCTCAGCTACACCTGAGGATAAGGAGAAAATCCGTTCCGCGGTGGATGATAAGAAAAGGGACTCTGATTCTCGCGAGAAAGCGCAACAGAAAACGTCCGATGCATTCTCGCCATCGTCTACTACGAACACAAAGTCGGCGGGCATGGGGGCGAGTGGCTCCAACTTAGCGGAAAGTAGCAGCATGGCGCGCAAGAGACAGGCGACGCAACGTACGCTTATGGATACTCGCCCCAAACCCGTCGACGCGGCGAGTGCGCAACTAGCCATCGCAACGTTTTTCCACGTGTGTCGTATTGCACCGAATGTTGCGGAGCACGATGCTTTCAAGACGATGCTGAAAATGGTTGCTGTTGCTGGTACAGGATTTACACCTCCTACACAATAGCTTATAATGGGAAGATTGTTGGAGGAGTGCAAGGCGAACACTGACACAGCGTTGAAGGAGGTGAAGGATTCATGGAAGGATGTCGGGGTGTGCATCGCGTGTGACGGTTGGACCGAGAGCGAAGGACGTCCGCAGCTGAACTTCCTAGCTGTCAGTACGATTGCATCCGTATTTCTTTTTGGGGTGGATTGCGGCACGAAGAAGAAGGGAGCAGAATTCATTGCTGGCCACTTGAAGACGGCAATGGTCATGGTGGGAACGGAGAACGTAGTCGGCCTGCTGATGGACGGTGCGTCCGCGAATGTCAACGCTGCCAGCACCATCGCCCGCGAATACCCAAAAGTTCATGCGCTGCGCATTCTCTCAATCTAATTATGAAGGACATTGGCCAACTCGATTGGGCCAAGGATACCATCGACCGCGCGCAGCAGCTAATTACGACCCTGAAGAACGCGCACTAGATTACGGGGGTTCTTCGGAAGGAGAAGGCGCTACAAATCTTGAAACCTGCGGGCACTCGTTTTGGAACAAACTACATCGCCCTCGAACGCCTGCAAGCAGTGCGCAAAACTCTCGACAAGCTGGTGTTGAGTGAGGATTGGGAGGAGTACGTCAAGGGAAAGCCGAAAATGAAGGACGCATGGGATACTATTATCGACAAAGAGTTCTGGGCGCGCGTTGGGACGGTGCTCGATGTGCTTCGTCCGGTCTATAAGCTGTTGCGGAATGTTGACGGCAATCAGGAGGTGATGGGCAAGATCTATGACAGAATGTTTGTTTTGGAGGACGCAGTGAAGGAGGCGTGACCGAGGAGGAGAAGGAGGATGTGACCGACATCGTGCGGAATCGGTGGAACAACGACATCAACTGCGCGCTTCATGTGGTCGGACGGATTCTGTACCGCCAAACCAATACGAGTCCATATTTGGAACGGACGTGGAGTGTACCAAGATCTTCAAGCAATTCATTCGCAATTACTACAAGGGTGAGTTCGTGAAAGTGGGAGGGGTGATGGCGCCACTCGCAACCATCGTCGAAAAGAGTTCTTGACATACACCAAGGGGAAGGGAGACATTGGGGAGCAAAAACCGCGTGATGAACATGAACTCATCAAAGCTGGGCTTTTGAATTCGGCGCATTGGTGGGAATTCAATGGCACGGACGTGCCCCGCCTCTCCAAGCTTGCAAGGAGAGTTCTCAAGCAATGCGTCTCGGCCTCCCCTTGCGAGACGAACTGGGCCGTTTGGGAGTTAATCCATACAGCTCGTCGTAATCGCCTTAGAGCGAAACGCCTTGCCGACCTAGTGTACATGAGCCACAACTATCACACAGTGAAGAAGTTGAATGAAGATCTTGCTAAGAAGCTGGTGGTGAGTGGGCATCCTGTGGTCCAAGTTAAGGAGGAACCTACTGACAGCTACGGCATCTCGATGACGACGACATCCCTGATGAGGCATATCTTGATGGCCAGGAAGCGGAAGAGCCGAAGGAGGGAGGATGATATGATATTTCGCACGACGCGTGCATGATGGAATTTTTTTTATTTGGGAAATTACGAGGTTGTAATGGAATGTTTACACTATATGATGGAAATCATGATTACGAGGGGGTACTATAGAAATAATATACATATTCGGGCAGCCCAGATTTGTTTTCACCTGCCCGTACAATAGGCCTCCAACCCAACAGCCGCGTAAACGTACATACTCGTACACGTACGTACGTAAACGTAAACGTAAATGACCAACTAAGATAGGAACCTAGCATGAGAGGGGTGTCAAATTACATTTGTATGTGTAGGCTGTAGTGGGGTAGCCTCTACTGAGTACAACAATTTAGGTCAAACCTAGTACTTGTACTCATGCTTGTTTGCTACTCAATCATTCCTGCACAGTTGATTCTGACATGGTATTCAGAGCAGGAAACCTGTTAGGCTTTTAGGGCCCACCGATCGTTCCGCTAGTTCCTGCCCGAAGCGCCCTTGCGCTGTCCGGCCCTCTCGCACAGTGTCACGATGCCCTGCAGCTACTCGAACTGTCACTACCCTGCCGGCGTTCTACATCCTCGTGTACATCGACGAATTGGTCTTTTTGCTACTGCTGACACTGAGGCACTGGCCCTAGTGAAGGCGGAGCTGCATGTGAGACACACCTGCACTGACCTGGGTGAGTTGTGGAGCTATCTTGGCTTGCAGATCACCCGGGACAGAGCACGGCGCACCATCACCCTGACTCAGTCACACATGGTGCACCAGGTCCTTCAGCGCTTCGGCTTCCAGTACTCCTCGCCACAGCCCACTTCTCTGTCTATCGGTCACTCGCTCTCAGGTCCACCTTCGGACGAGTCCGTAGAGCCGAGTGGTCCATACCCAGAGCTTGTGGGTTGCCTCATGTACCTGATGACGTGCACACGACCTGACCTCGCGTACCCTCTCAGCCTCCTGGCTCGCTACGTGGCTCCCGGTAGACACCGAAAGGTGCACTTTGATGCTGCGAAGAGGGTACTGCGTTACTTGTGCAGTACATTGGGCATGGGGCTCGTGCTTGGAGGACAGGGTTCAGTGGTACTCTCAGGACACTCCGACGCTTCTTGGGCCGACGACCAGGCGACTCAGCGTTCGTCACAGGGTTACACCTTCAGTCTTGGCTCTCGTTCTGTCCCGTGGAGGTCCAATCGTTCTTCTTCTGTGCTTGGTTCCAGCTGCGAGGCCGAGATCTACGCTGGGGCCATGGCTGCACAGGAGCTACGCTGGCTGACCTACCTGCTGACCGACTTGGGGGAGCGGCCACATTCTCCTCCAGTTCTGTACGTCGACAACAAGGCAATGCTTGCCTTGTGTCGCGAGCACAGACTGGAGCACAGAACGAAGCACATTGCTCTTCGCTACTTCCTTGCGCGTGAGCTGCAGCAGCGTGGTCAGCTGCGCCTTGCTTACGTGGCCTCTCGGGCCAACACTGCTGATGTATTAACCAAGGCCCTTGGGTCTGGTGATCATCAGCGTTTCTGCACTGCTCTTGGGCTAGTGCCCACTCTGCCTCACCTGCTGGTTGCTTGACTTGCTTTTGTTGTACACTGATATATATCTTTATACCTGCTTGTTTACTCTTGCTAGGTTGTGATCAGTGTACTGATAACTCTGCATGTGAACTGGCCTTGTGGTCGCTTGCTTGTGCTCAGATTGTGTGGTGTCCTTGAGATCCACCTTGAGCTTTGCTTTGCTTTGTTCTCTTGCTTGACTGGTCTTGTGACCGTTCGTTGTGTTTGCTATCCCCCACTTTGCCTATGGGGGTGTGTCAAATTACATTTGTATGTGTAGGTTGTAGTGGGGTAGCCTCTACTGAGTACAACACTTTAGGTCAAACCTAGTACTTGTACTCATGCTTGCTTGCTAGTCAATCATCCCTGCACAGTTGATTCTGACAAGGGGGTGTCGAGAAGAAAGTTGGCGAACAAAGGGGGTTGCACTATAGAAAACAAAGTACATATAGATAAGAAACATGCAGGCAATGGTGCACCACCATCAGGGTTTGTAATAACCACACTACAACTACACTGCAGATAGTTACACAAATATATATATATATATAAAGATATATTTCGACAATATTGGCCCGTTAAACGCAAAAAAAATGGATCCACCTATAGAAATCGTAGCTGCCTGACACATGTAATGGTGATATGGGACTGCAACGTGGTATATGGGAGTGCTTTGATGCACTCACAGCTGCACATGTAAACTTTCCTCCAACAAAAAAGCCTGATTAGGTCCCAGTTACCCCTCTTGAAAGTGGAATACCCCAGGAAATCCACCTGGGAATCCCCCTCCCCCTTGAAAGTGGAACCTGACGTTCTGCCCAAAGGGGAAACCCCCGCCTCCCCTTTGCTGCTTGTACTTGCTTTGTTGTGACCCTCGATATTGTCTTTTTTTTTTTTACGTTCTTCTTGTTGTGCCGAATTAGCTTGTAGTATAATTGAGGCATTAAGTTTTGCATCTTGCGTTACAAGAATGTAACCGCCTGTCACCTCCTTTTCTTGTGGATGTCCATTGGCCAATGTAGGTGGAGCACTTGAAGCAACAACTGAAGGTGAAGGGTCGTGGCAAGAGAAACGGAGTGACAGCATTTGATCACAGTCCCGAATCTCATGCCGATTCTCTGTCGGTATGTTCCTCTGTTGCCATTTTCATCATTTTCCCAAGTTTCAGTCCAACGCTCTTGTTCCGTTGTCGCATGAACGAATAGTTTGGTTGTGCCCGTTTGTTTGGAGGGTGGGGGACAGAAGAATAAACGGTGCTGCGACAACTTTTGAAGTGCATATTTAATTCGCATGGAACCTCCCCTCCTCTTCAGCATCACTCTCGTGTTTTCAAAGCCGGTATCGATTGTGCCATGCCATACCTACATGCTAAAGCATAGTGATTGTATATGTAAACAGACCATCCTATATTTGCCATAGAAATCCCTCGAGTCACCCTGTAACAAAGATTATGCAAGTGGTATTTGGCTAATTACTTCACGTGCTCGGACAGCTTGAGAAAGTACAGTTGTAAATCTTATCCAGCTTCAGCAGGGCCGACGACGATCACGGATAGGCTGGTCCTTTGCGCTCCTTCACCCTTGCTTGGTCACACCGCAGTTGCTCCAATCGCCCTACGTTTCCCTCAATCATGTCTTCGTGCTCCCCTAAACATGATCAATAGATTGCTTGCTCAATCTCGTGTGTGTATTGGCCCTCTTGTTGGCTCTCACTCTCGAATCTCCAATCTGGATTTCCACTGACTCACTCGTCCAGTTTGGTCGTAAACGTACGCACGGGCCATGGGGGTCCATTGTTTTTCGTGGCGATGTCTATTTCCAGGAGCTTTCCGCCAGGGCACCTGATGTTAGCAAGTCTGTGACATAAGCTGGAAGGCGATGGTGCCGGGCGTGACGAATTAGGACGTGTTGCAATTCCCGATTTTTTGTTTTTTTTGTTTTTTAGACTGCATCGGCTCGGCTCGGGGCACGGGTTCAGGAAGGTTTCAGGCAGCCGGGAGGCCGAGCCAATGCGGTGCACTGACTTGGCACGGCATGGCTCGAGCCGAGTCAGTGCACTGCATCGCTATGGCTCGAGACAGCACGACCTGGCACGTGCCATCAAATTGACCCCCGCTGCCAAACTACCACTCTGCACTCGCCACATTTCCCGATTCGTGTCAGGAAATTACGTAGTACCATTCTCGAATGTCATAACGAATTTTCAAGGTTCCCGAAGCTCGAGTCAGGCACGACCTGCCTCGTACCAATTCGAGCCGAGCCGATGCAGTGCACCGGGAATTGCAACGCGCCCTTATCCCAGTGTAGTTTTTTTCGGATGGTTACGGCGGTTCTCGGCGTTCGTTTTTTTCGGATGGTTACGGCGGCGATCTGAACTAGGAGCGCCGCCGATTTCGTCCATCATGTTTGCCCAGTCACAGCTAGGGGAGTCGTACTGACGAGCCTTCGTTCGCATCTCTCGCAGATACGCTCGCCTCACTCCTTCCTTGATCGACGCGCCAGTACAGTGGTGTGTTGCGAAAAGTGCGCGTGAGGCGCAGGTGGGGTGTGCGTAGTGACTGATCATTTCGAAGGCTGGTATTTCCCGCATGATCACTAGTCATACACACAGATGGCGAACAAGGGAAGGGTCCTTCTCGAGAACCCTCGGTAACTCGGTTCTCGCCAGTGCCACGCGCTTTTATTTCTCTCCTCCGCCTCAGTCTCTCTTTGAACGGAACGGACATATTTCTCCCATTCCGTAGTACGTACACTGATGTATGGTGGGGTGGTACGTTGTGGCGTATCCACGGCATCCCAAGGTGCATGCACCCACAACATCCCGCTATGATCTGGCGTGGGTAGCTAACAGTGGTGGATTAGGTCAGCATGCTGGGCTGGGGTGACCACGCCAGCAGGGCTTCGCACGTACAAACATCAACGAGAGAGTGTTTCGATCATTAGGACATCACGCACCCTTGTATGCGGCGTGAATGATGTCTGCGAGTCCGCCGCCTGCTCGCCGCAAAACCAGATCCGGAGAATCGATACCATTTGGATTTTTTTACGGCTTCCAGCAGTATGATTGGTTCATGTGGCACCCAGCTTTGGCGGCTAGCTGGCCAAGTTTCCGTTTACGATGCTGCCAATCACGCGCACTCGCTACGCAACTTGAGCATTTGCAGGTTTTTTAAAGGCCAGTTGGTCCCACGCCGCGTCGCGAGAGTGCTTCTCCCCCTCCCTCGCCAAAGCACTCTCCCTTGTGAGGCAGTTAGTACTACTACTAGTGAGTGCAAAGAGCCGCAGTGATTCCTCTCCTGATAAGCTTCCAGATTTATTATCGTACCATTCCACGTCCCACGTCTCATAAACAGGCTGATGCATCAACTTTTGGAACGGATTTCCTCTGTTAGTTCATCTCCGCTTCCGACAGTTCCTTCCAGAGAGTGCTTTTCTGCTCTTCGTTCTGAAGAATTGACACTGTCCAGAGAGTGCTCTCGTGCTCTTTTCCCAGTCCGTGTTAACTCGGTGTGACTTTCCTCATGATGGATTGCTTGGACGCCGTGACTCTAACGGGGGAACCGTGTCTCGACGCGACTCTAACGGAGGCACCATGCTTCGATGCGCTCCTAACGGGGGAGCTTCCAGCCGGCACGGTGCCGGCGGAATGGAGCAGCATCAGCAGGGAGGAGCTCCGCCTGATCCAAGAAGCGCTGCAGCGCGCCGAGCAGCCTGGACTGGAAAATTCCGAGCCGGCTTTAATCGCCGCGCGGCAAGGTCTGCGTGAGCCCGAGTCGGCTTTAAACGCGGAGCGCAGAGGGTTGGTGCTACCGGAAAGTGAGGGGGAGAGTCCTGTTGGAGTAGCACCCTCAGCACGGCTTCTGAAGGATGATGGGAGTGGGGCTCTTGGGGATTTATCCCCTCCCAACCCTCTGCTCACTCAGATTCGGAATGAGTCTCCTCTTTCCCTTCCGGTGCTTCCTGCGCCGCTGCAGACTCACCAGCTCAGCACCTCTCCTCCTCCACCTGCTTGCCGCTCTTTTCCCTAACTCTCCGTTCCCCCCGTCCGCAACCCCTCAACGGCGTTCGAAGCTCACTGCGCTCCCACCTTCGTACCAGCTTTTGGCACAAAGCGAAGGCTTCTGGCGTCTCAAACAAATGATCTATCTCAAATGGAAGCTTTTCACACGAGGAAGAGGTTACGTGGTAACCCTGCTGCTGTTGATACTGCTCTCACTGTTGTTGCAACTGCTGCTGTTGCGACTGCTGCTGTTATTGGACCACGCACCGCTGCTGGTGCCTTCTCTAGCCGCGTTTCGGCTGAGAAAAGGCCAGGTTGTGTTGCCGAGCTCGACGCGCCATGGAATGCAGCAGCAGCCCTTCCTGCTATGGCCGCTCTTGCCCCTACGACACACGTTTCAAGAATCACACCTGCTGCAGTGCCTTCCTGCTGGACTGCTGCTGCTGCGCCTGCTGCTGTGACTGCTGCTGCTGCGGCTGCTGCTATGACTGCTGCTGGCACTTCTGCTACTGCTGGCAAAGCTGCTGCTGCCACTGCTGCTATGACTGCTGCTGGTGCAACCGCTTCCCCAAGCTACTCTCGCATGTGCCGCACACGTACAGGCGTGAGCCCCACACACTCTGGCCTGGGCTCCACACACCCTGGCGTGTCTCCCACACACCCTGGCGTGTCTCCCACTCACTCTGGCGTGTGGCCCACACGTGCTGGCGTGTGCCTGCCACAGCACCCATTGGACCGGCTTGCTCGTGCTTTCGCTCAGCCGCTGCGGCCGCATTCCTTCGAGATGGTGCGTGGGGTGGGACTTCACACGAGCATTGACGCTTCCCCCCCTGCCGCTGCTGCTGCTGCTATTGATGACGGTGCTGCAGCTGCTGCCGGTTCAGCAGCTGCCGCTGGTGGTGCTGCACCTCTCGTGATGCCTCTGCCGCTTCCCTTCGAGATGGCGTGTGGGGTGGGACTTGAGGGGGATGAGGTCGCTTCTCCCCCCGCTGCTGGTGCTGCTGCTACTGGTGGTGCTGTTTCAGTCGCTGGTGATGCTGCTGCTGTTGGTGGTGGTGCTGCTGCTGCTGCTGCCGCCGCCGCTGCTGCTACTGCTGCTCCAGTCATGCCAGACTCGTTCTTTGCACACCAGCAGAGGCAGGCAGTTATTAGCTGCCTGATGAGGCGACTCCAAGCACAAGCACCTGGCAGCACCGTACTCCACCGATCCGTCTCGCCAGAGCTGCGTTTTGAACCGTCTCAAGGGCTTTCGCCACAGGTGCTTCCCCCGGAACAGAATCCCCT
This sequence comes from Closterium sp. Naga37s-1, assembly GCA_947471745.1. Classification (NCBI taxonomy): domain Eukaryota; kingdom Viridiplantae; phylum Streptophyta; class Zygnematophyceae; order Desmidiales; family Closteriaceae; genus Closterium; species Closterium sp. Naga37s-1. The sequence continues at coordinate 493,691 of CANJKZ010000337.1, read as the reverse complement.
AGTGCAGCCAGCAGCGCTAGTGCAGCCAGCAGCGCGAACAGGATCCTTCCAAGCACACGCACACGAGTCCTTCACTTCCAAGATCTCTGGTCTGCAACCACACGCACAGCACCGCTTTACACCAGACTCTCCGCAAACACAGGCTGCAGCGGGTGGGTCAGCAGCCCAGGAGTCATCCCCAGGAGGGAACGCGGGCTTTAAGTCGCCCTCTGCGACCGCATCTCCATTGTCGCAGTCCCCGAGGGGAAGGGCGGGACGCGGAGGGACAGGAGGGAGGCAAATCACTGGAAAGAGCGCTACGGAGAAGCATCGGCGGTCCAAAATAACGTGAGTTGGGTGGTGGTCCGATTCGGTGTGTGTGTTGACTCCTGTTGACTCCTGTTGACTTGAAGGTTCGGCCATGTTCACGCTGCTTGACTCTTGCTGACTTGGAACCTCTTGTTGACTCGTGGTCTGCACACCACTCGAGCTCATTACTCATCCGAAGATTCCTTCCATCCCTCCGTCTTCCTTCATGTGCAATACCCGTCCCTTCCTTGTCCCATTTGTACATCCCAATGAGCGAATAAACGCACTCAGGGCAGTGATACCACTTTCCAAGTCGACTTCAATAGCCAGCCTAATGTGTGCCTTCCCCTCTCCTTCCTTCCCCTTCCTCCTCCCATGTGCGCCTCACAGTGAGCGATTGGAAGCTCTCAAGGCAGTGATACCAGCCGAGGTGCTGCTGAGGCAGCAGGGCCGGGTGGGGTTCAGCAGTCGCACGCAGATCGCCACTCTCCTGGATGCTGCCGTGGGGTTCATCGAGGGAATGCGCGAGTACAAGCTGGAGTTGCAGAGGCAGCTGCTGGCCTCGCAACAGTTCGTCTGAATTGCCTATGCACGAATATTTAACAGCCCTGCAGCAGGCTTCAGTTGAGCTGCTTCAGAAGATTCAGAAGCAGTCGCACGTAGGTAGCATGTGCCTACGCACGAAGTACAATTTTCGACATGGCATTGGGCCATTGAACGAGTACACTTTTTGAGCTGAAAAAGCAGCCGCAGCCGCTGACAGTAGATGGTGCATGGGTTGACCCCTGTGCCTCCAGTGGAATTCTTAAGGCTCGCACTGAGCCACAGCTCTGCTCAGCCCGGCCATTTAGAGTTTGAAGGTCTCGACTCAAGCTCAAAGTCTTGCACTTGAGTTGATGGCTTGCGCATGAGCAGGGTCCAAGTATTTTGCTGCCTGTTTTTGTTGCCTAAATAGCAGATGACGAACAAAGCCATTAGGGGCATCCAATTTTGTAGAAAATTGTTTTTAAGTAACGGTAAAAGTTCCTACGATATGAACTAGTATGCAGGGTGCATGATACAAATGCTTTGCACACTGCAGTATTACCCTATGAGTTGATCCCCATGTCTCAAGAGAAACAGCTACACTGATTGGCTCTTGTGATATAGCGGTTTTTAGATTAACATACATTGACCAGTTACTTGCCAAAAGTGGGATCCACATTTATAAACTGCAACTGCTTGATTCATTTAACGTTAGTCAATGACTACAACGGATCCAGGAGTGCTTTAAGGCACTCGCAGCAGCAGACAAATAGCGGTAGAAGAAATGATCATCTGTATAGATTCCTCCAGTGAAACTTGGTGTTTTGGTCCCAGTTACCCCTGTTGAAAATGGAAACCCCCAGGAAATCCACCTGGGAAACCACCTGGGAAACCTCCTCCTCCCCCTTGGAAGTGGAACCTGACGTTCTGCCCAAAGGGGAAGCCCCCGCCTCCCCCCTGCTGCTCTGGCTCGTCCACATCCTCCCCCCTGTCGTACCTCCCTCTCTTGTCCTCATCTCCTAACACCTGCAGAGTTGGAAGGGTACACGAAGTGGGGGTGCGAGGGTGTAAACAGGATTTCTGCAACGTCTCAAGGATCGGTCGTATTGCCCCCGCTTGTTATGGTCTGCTGATATCAAAACGCACGCTTGATACCAGCAGTAGATGCGCTCTTGTCAATCCCAAGCACGCACCCTGTACCTTGCACCCTACTCCACCAACCCTTCCTCTCCTTCTATACCCTGTGAACCTTCTACTCACACCCCTCCCTCTCTCCCTCACCTCGTATGCAGCAGCCACCTCCCTGAACTGCTCCTCCGCCTCCTCCTTGTTTCATTGACCCCCTCCCATTAACCCCGTTGACTTTCAACACCCCTCCCTATCTTACCTCATAAGCAGCGGCCACCTCCCTGAACTGCTCCTCGGCCTCCTCCTTATTCTCCACGTTCTTATCCGGATGCCACTTGAGCGCCAGCCTCTTGCATCAATCCCTCTCATGCTGAACTTTCTCACCTCAAACACTCCTGTGTGGCTATCACCCACACCCCCCCTCACCTCATACGCAGCAGCCACCTCCCGGAACTGCTCCTCGGCCTCCTCCTTGTTCTCCACGTTCTTATCCGGATGCCACTTGAGCGCCAGCCTCTTGTACGCCTTCTTGATGTCAGCAGCAGCCGCGCTCTTGTCCAGCCCCAACACCTTGTAATAGTCCTTTCGTTTGCTCATCTTCAACCCCTGCTCCGCCCTCTGAAACCCTGCCACTGCTTCACGGCTCTGCACAGGATGATGGGGAGGAGGGGACGGGAGGGCATGGAGGGTGAGTGTTAGAGGATGGTGTGCTGGCTGTAGCCTGTAGACATGTGACACATCGGCATGTGACACATCGGCATGTGACACATAGGCATGTGACACATAGGCATGTGACACATCGGCATGTGAGGCATCGGCATGTGAGGCATCGGCATGTGACACATCGGCATGTGACACATCGGCATGTGAGACATTTGGCATGTGACACATCGGCATGTGACACATCGGCATGTGACACATTGGCATGTGACACATCGGCATGTGACACTCAAACAGAGTCTACTCGCCTATAGATCAAAGCATTTGCTCTACCTGCTGGTTCAGCTGGTGTGCGTGCTTGAAGTCCCCCAGAGCGCCCTCCCACTCCTCAGAGGCAATGCGCGCCTCACCACGCTGGCAGGACAGGCACACAGGCACAGATGGGAGAGTGGGAAGAAGGGGAAAGCAGTGAGGAGCGTCCTTAGTGGATCGGTCGGCTGGTGCGCGTGATTCAAGTCCCCCAGAGCGCCCTCCCACTCCTCAGACGCAATGCGGGCCTCACATCACCATGCTGGTAGGGCAAGAAGGTGGGAAGGTGTGGGGGTTGAGTGTGGTGGTAATGAGAGGGTGCGCGGGTGATGTCAGCAATGAGGGGGTGATGTCAGCAATGAGAGGGTGATGTCAGCAACGGAAGGGCATCAGCAGACCCAGAAGCAGCAGCAGCAGCAACTGGGAACAGCGTCTGGCAGCATGAGGAGGTTGGGTTACTGTGCTACTGACCAGCAGCAGTGCCTCTAATTGATTGCTGCTTACTGCCAGCACAGCGGAGCACGCCTCTATTGCCACTAACATATGGCTTATGACGCAACTGTCGAGATGACTTACGGGGTCAGACTGGAAGCATGATAAGCAGCGCGTACTGACCAGCAGTATTGGTGTTACTTTTGAGTTCTCAAAAGTAACACCGATAAGCAGCGCATACTGACCAGCAGCAGCGCATCAAAGTTGTTGCTATCTTCTGCCAGCACAGCAGAGCACGCCTCTAGAGTGACTTTCACACGCCTTATAGAACGACCTTTGAGACGTTACTGTAACACTGACCAGCAGCAGCGCATCAAAGTTGTCGTTGTCTTCCGCCAGCACCGCCGAGCACGCCTGTGCCGCCTCCTTGCCTCGCCCCAGCTGTCTTTTGAATTTACTCAGAACACAAGGGGGGTTGGGGTACTGACCAGCAGCAGGGCATCGAAGTTGTCACTGTCTTCTGCCAGCACAGCCGAGCATGCCTGCGCCGCCTCCTTGCCTCGGCCCAGCCGTGTTTCGAGTCGACTGTCTCAAAACACATGAGGTTGGGGTACTGTATCTCACCAGCAGGAGAGCATCGAAGTTGTCGTTGTCTTCTGCCAACACCGCCGAGCACGCCTGTGCCGCCTCCTTGCCTCGGCCCAGCCGTGTTTCGAGTCGACTGTCTCAAAACACATGAGGTTGGGGTACTGTATCTCACCAGCAGGAGAGCATCGAAGTTGTCGTTGTCTTCTGCCAACACCGCCGAGCACGCCTGTGCCGCCTCCTTGCCTCGGCCCAGCCGTGTTTCGAGTCGACTGTCTCAAAACACATGAGGTTGGGGTACTGTATCTCACCAGCAGGAGAGCATCGAAGTTGTCGTTGTCTTCTGCCAACACCGCCGAGCACGCCTGTGCCGCCTCCTTGCCTCGGCCTAGCTTCCCCAGGCTCCTGCACAGCCCCAGCTGCAGCTTCACGTTGTGCTGCTTGTGATCGGGGATAATCTGATGGGGAAGGGGGGGAAAGCGGGACAACAAGGGGAAAGGGAGCAGAAGGTGAGGAGTGTGGAAAGGGCCGTGACAGGAAAAGCGTAACCAGGCTCCTGCGCAGCCCCAGCTGCAGCTTCACGTTGTGCTGCTTGTGGTCGGGGAGGATCTGATGGGGAAGATGGGAGATAAGAAGGGGGGAAAGGGAGCAGAGATGAGAAAGAGAGTGTAAAGCGCAGTGACAAGGGGTGCTTCACCAGGCTGCTGCACAGCCCCAGGTGCAGCTTCATGTTGTGCTGCTTGTGGTCGGGGAGAAGTTAATAGAGGGAGGGGAAGCACGTTGATATGCAAGTACATGACATGCACATGGCAGTGCGTATGGTCACTCTACATTCTGAACTCTCCACATTGTGAGCATAGAGTGCTACTGTGCTCATACATTGTTACTGAGTACACTCAAACGCTGAAACCCAACCACGTGAGCGCACAAAGCCACATGCTAAGACTGAGTAACCTACAGAGCTGCCTCGATTTCGTCTGCTGCCTTGCAGTACTTTCAAGAACTCTCAGAAGTAACTCGAGTATACGTTCGAAAATTCTATTCGATTGCACTTCCGATATGACTGACCTCAAGAGCCGCCTTGAACTCGTCTGCTGCCTTGCGATACTTGCTCTGCTCCAACAACTCGGTGGCCTGGTTGAATCAAGAGGAGGAAGGTACCAGCGGGAAGTGGGAACAAAAACGTCCAGATGCGTGTTGAGATGAGCCCGGAAAAGGAGGCCAATCGAAACTAGCTCTGGTGAACCAGCTCATGGGCCTGATTACGCTTTTGAGACTTCTTATAAGTGAAAAAGAGGGGCCAGTGGGAAGGGCGGCACTGGGATGTGCATTAGCATGAGTCTGGACGAAATGGACAACTCGAAATTAGCTCTGCTGCACCAAGCTGTTGGCCTGGTGGCAGAGTGCAGATGAGAGACGAGTTGGACACGTCACATGAAAAAGAATGAATGGCTCGCTACCACTATGACACATCAGGCAACGCTGACTTGATTCAACTCATCTGTTCCTCCACGGCGATTTCTCTCCTTAAAGCTTTGGTTTTCTTCTCCAGGTTCTTGAAAGCTACACTAATTCCAGCTCCTCCGCTTCTCTTTCGTTCAAAAAGGCCCAGGCCCCTTCTCTTCCCTCACCGACCCCTCTTCCTACCCCCCTCAACTCACCGCTTTGGTTTTCTTCTCGAGGTTCTTGAGCTGCCTGAACGCGCGCTTCAGCTCCTCTCTTCTCCTGCGCCCAGCCAGACCCAGTTCCCTCCCCTTCCCACGGCAACTCCTCTCCGTATCCCCGTCAACTCACCGCTTTGGTTTTCTTCTCCAGGTTCTTGAGCTGTCTGTAGGCCTTTTTTAGCTCCCCATGCTCGGGGTCCGACCGAAGACCTGCCTGGAAGTGCCTGGACGAAGGGTAGAGGCGGAGGAACCCCGATAAGGTGGAGAGACGGAAGAGTGAGGAGGGGAAGAGGGGGACGGGAGAGAGGGGGATGGGGAAGAGGGGGACGGGAGAGAGGGGGATGGGGAAGAGGGGGATGGGAGAGAGGGGAAAGGGAAGAGGAGAAGGGCAGGGACTCTATGATACCGTAGGGACAATTCTGGTACGAAGTTTGTGAGATGGGGGGGGGGGGGGGGGAAGAGGGGTCCGGGCGAAAGGAGGAGCGGGGGGGAGGAAGAGAGAAGTGGATACGTGAAAGCTTACTTAGCTAATTGTGTGGTCGTTGTGGGCATTGTACTTACTTAAGTGCGTGGTCGTGGTCGCCGTTGTACAGATACGCCCTCCCCCTGAGAAGCAGCCCTTCCAGGTCGTTCTCATCCGATTTAAGCGCCCTGCCCGCCTCTGCTATCACACCCGGATAGTCCCCCTTCGCCATAAGCAGCTTCGCTTTAAGCAACAGCGCCTCTTTACAGTCCGGAACTACACTGAGCACGTCATTCTCTAACCGCTTCTCCACATCCTCCCCTCTACCGGACTCTACTGCGCTTTTAACGGCTGCTAGGGCCTCTGCTGCTGCCTTAGTTGACGCTAGCTCCTTCCGAGCGCTCGTATGCGACGGCTTCAACTCTATTAGCTTCTCAAAATCGGCGGAAGCTGCTGAGAACCTGCGTGCGGGAAAGAATTACGAGCAATCGGGGAGGATCAGGAGCAAGGAAATGATTAGGGAGACAGGGTAAGACCTCTGTGCAGGTACCTGTTCAGCACCTGAATGGCCTTCTCTATATCCGCCTCTTGGGGCGCGTAACGACCAATTGGGCAGATTTTGACGGCCTACTGGCAGAATTGGCGGCTTACTGGCACAGCTGACGGCGGAGACGGCCTCTGTGCAGGTAGCCCTGCAGGAAGGACGGCTCCACCTCAATGGCCATGTCTAGATCCGCCTCTGCCTCTCTGTGCTTCCGCTGCTGCAGATACACCGCCGCTCGCTTCGTGTAGCCCAGGCCCGTGCTGGGATCCGCTTCTGAAAGGGGAGAAGGCAATGAATGCGGAAAAGAGAAGTGGGTGAATGATAGCTCAATCCGAAAAGGTTCCGCTGATGCTGAATCGGGGAATGGGATGACATAAACGGGAACTTGCGGAGGAGAGGACAAGGAGATTTGGAAGGTGAGTGCAGGTTACTTGACGGCCTTTCAGGAAGCAAATGACTGGCAGTCACCTGCGATTGCAAATGACTGCTCATGACCTTTGCGATGTCCTATACAGGAAAACAGTGTCTTCAGAAGGTACCACAGTAATGTCACTTCATGAAATCACATTAGGTACTTTCAGTGAATCACAGCAGGAATTGGTAACTGAAGGGTTGGAAAACTCACCTATGAAAGCGGTGTAGTGTCGCAGCGCGGCGGAGTATTGGCCTGCTGACACCGCCGCATCGCCGGATTGCAGAAACGAGCCTGATTGGTCAGGTGGTGGATAAAAATCAGTTTCGAAAACAAACGCAGGGGTTACGATGTGAGCGGACCCAGTTAAGGGTTGTTGATATAAGCAAGATGGGTAGGATAAGTTACAACTATCGCTCCGCGTTGAGTTGTCTTTGACCGTACCTGGATCTGCTGCCGATCCAGCGACGACGAGGAAAGTCAGCACACTGATACTCAGACATTGCCAAGAAAGTTCTGCAAGCTCTCCATATGGTCTGCTCCTTCTGCGCCTCCCGCAGCCGCTACCATAAATCATGCTGCTACGGATTGCGCAAACTAGTTATAAGTTGCAATTGATGAGGCACCTAGGCGAGGTGAGGGTCTGTTAGCCTCAATTGTGACAGTACCTAATCACTCAGAGTTTGCCTCCTAGGACCAAACGTCAGTCAGCACGTTTCACTGGAATCAGACTGGAACGGATCAATGGCTCTCAAGCGATCAATGGCTCCTAGGGGACGCTAGACCCACTGAGAAAGTTGGCTTATCAGTTGGCCTCGAGATTGGTTTTTGGTGATTCTCAGAATTTTGTGATGTGCGGAATTTCCGAGGCTTGGGTGTCCGAAAGGTGACGATTGTTTCGCGAAGGTGTTGCTCACCTGCCAGCGAAAGCCATCTGGACTGCGACTGGGAGAGAAGTTATTCTGGAACCTGACACAATTCCAGCAGTGTTTCGGTAGCGCTGATTGGTGAATCAGGCACGATTGACGTGTACCTCGCAGAACATGTTCTCGATATTGGCATTCGTCGAGTTTGTACAGTCTCTATAGCCAATGTACAGTCGTGCTTGCACAGTATCAACAATATAGAACTGGGTGTTTTTACTTGGGTGAGATCACCTAGATAATAAACTAAAAAAACCAGAATGTGTAGAAACTTGATATGGGGTAACGTTTTTTCTTGTGTTTGCTTTTAGTTCACAGCTCAAACATTTGTGACAGCTAGCTGGGTACTAACGGCGTCGGTAACTCAATTATAGATTGCTCCTACAGCTATGTAAGCTGAAATCTCTTACCGAGCTTGCGCGTACCGAATTGCAGCAAATCGCGCCGTTCAGTCTGCAAGCTTATCGACGGTGGAACGTGGTTACAGCAACACCTGGATAGAAATGAGCTCTGCTGTTCTTGATTTACACCAGACCAACCACCCTTGATTGTGGGAATCGGGCTCATGCGACCAGCCTGGTGTGAATCGAGTGGATAGACCTTCGCGAACTATTCCAGTTCGCCAATCTTCAGCCAATCCCTTGAGACTCGCACCATTCCGCCTGGGCTTAGCTGAAACCCTCGTCGTTACTGTATAAGCTACGCTCCCGCCAACCACCACAACCTCGGTTTTGCCTGGTCTTAGCTGAAACCCTCGCCTCTGCCTGAATATACTTGCTAGCGCAGTCGGGAGGACTCGGAACCCTCGAGGGTTGGCTCCACCAGATCTCAAGAAACGCAACACAGCCAGCAGAATTTCTTACACACCTTCAGAAGTCCCTGTGCCATTTTTCACCACCCAGGGTTGGGAACTCACTCAGCTAATATTTTTTTTCTGTGCGCTTCTAGACTAGAGTCGCAGCGTGTTTGAGTATTTTGCGAGTTGGATCCCAAACCAATTGAAAGTTGTTGTGCGGTTCGAATAAAATTTTACAGCTCAACTTTGTTCGCCATGGAGCTGGGTCGCGATCCCGCTTATTACTCTGGCCAGGGAGCCTCCGGCGGAGGATCCGCGTATCCTGGCGGTGGCGGTTCTGGATATCCTGGTGGTGGCGGTTCTGCGTATTCTGGCGGCGGTGGTGGTTCCGCGTATCCTTCTCACAGCCTTTGGAGCGACGAGGAAGATGAAGAAGACTACATGGGGGAGGAAGGCGATGAAGGGGACGACCTTCCGGACTCCAAGAAACGCAAGCGCGACCGCGGAAGCAACTGGAGCCTCGCGGAGGCGCTCTGGTTCGCGGAGGGCCTCAAATCGCACCAGCAGATGCAGGACAGCCTTGGAGAGAACGCGCTGAAGTGGGGAAAGGTCGAGCAGGGCAAGTACCTCGTGAAATGGATGGCTTCGGGCCGCGCTCCCGGCGGTGCGGTGTACCATCGCTCGGCGCAGTCCTGCATCAGCCGCCATTACAACACGAAGCTGCTTTTTCGGAAGATCTTTCGTTGGCAGCGGCAGGTTCAGCAGGAGCAGCGCCGGCGGCTGCAGATGGAAGGACGCGCCCCTCCTCCTGGGGATAACTCGCTGGACGCCGCAAATCCCGGGTACTTCTGGCGGCTGAGCGTGGAGGAGCGCGAGGCGATTGGCATGCCGCCGCATTTCCCGCGAGAGCTTTTTGATCATATGATGGAGTGGATGCCGATTGCGGTGCACGCGCGGCAGGAGCAAGAGAGGACGCACCCGCAGCAGCAGCCCGGTCAACGCGGAATGCAGCAGCAGCAACAGCCTGGTCAACTCGGTCAACGCGGTCAACGCGGGTCAACGAGTCAACCCCGCGGTGGCGCCGACGGGAATCAGGCTGGAATGTGGGATGTCGGCACGAGCTCCGGAGGGAATGTTGGGGCTTCTAACATGCCCGGTGGGATGCCATACGTCCCTTCAACTGCGGAAGATCCGTATCTCGTGGCTCTGCGCGACCAGGCGAGTCTTTTGCTCGGGCCGCCCGCGGGTCAAGCGGCAGGGGGTGGTGCAGGCGGGGAAGGACTCGGCGCTGGGGCAGGGGATGATGGGGACCCGTTGATTTCGAGGTTGGCGGCGGCGACGGGGCCTGGCGCAATGGGCGGCGGAAGGCACGGCAGTCAGGGAGACTTGCGCGGGGCTCCCGCGGCAGGCGGGGGGAGGAGAGGACGCGGTCGCGGAAGAGGCGGCGGAAGGGGGCGGGGGGGAGGCGCAGCGTCCGCCGGCGGATTCGGGTTTGCGGGCGGGCAAGAAGACGACCTGATGACGTGGCGGGTCTACGACGGTGTGCTGTCTCGGCTTCCGGGGTCGTCGCGCGAGCCGCGCTCGGGCGGAGCGCTGGGGAACGACGCAATGGTCCGCGCGGCGCACGTGATTGCGGGGGCGATGGGCAGGAGCGAGGACGCGCTCGCGAAGCGCCACAAGCTCGAGACGCGTGAGCGAGAGGCCCGGGAAAAGGCCCGGAAGGCCGAGGCAAACCAGCTAAAAACCTACCAGAATGGCGACCTGGGGCTGAAAAAGGAGAAGCTGATGTTGCTGAAGCGACAGGTGGAGGCTCAGGAGAGGCTGGTGGTCCTGGAAAAGCGGCGGGAGAAGCGGGAGAAGCAGCAGGTGACGGCGGTTACGGGGATGGCGCAGGCGGTTGGTGCGGCTGCTGCTGCGGTGCATGCGGTGGTGGTGGCTTCCGGGAAGATTCCAAGCTTGGCAGGGCTGGATATTGAGGAGTTGGTTAAATCGAGCGTGGAGAAGCTTAAAGCGAGTATGGTTGTGGAGGAAGAGGAAGAGGAGGAGGAGGTGGTGGGAATTGGTGGCGGTGGTATTGGTGGTGGTTTGGGGGGGTTTGGTGGTGTTGGAGGGGGCGGTGGTGGGGTGGAGGAGCAGGAGGATGGGGAGAAGGGAATGGAAGGATTGGGTGAAGCGGAGGGGGATGAAGCGGAGAGGGAGCGCGGGGAGGATGGGGACGTGCGCGAAGGGGCTGCTGTGGCGGAAGCAGCGGAAGGGCAAGAGGTAGTGGGCGCAGGGGGCGGCGGAGAGGGAGCAGAGGGAGCAGAGGGAGGAGGAGTGGTTGCTGAAGGGGTTGAAGGGGGGACAGTAGAGGGAGGGGAGGTGGAGGGAGAGGGGGCCGGAGAGGCAGGGGCAGGTAAGAAGAGTGAGGCTGGCGTGGGAGAAGGCGGTGTTGTGAAGGAGGGTGTTGCTGTGAGTGAAGGTGATGATGGGATGAACGTGGATGGGGGGGCGGATGCGGGTAAGGAAGGGAAGGATGGGCCAGCTGTGGTAGGAGTGAAGGACGAGGTGGGAGAGGGCGGAGAGGGCGGGAAGGGTGAGGAGGGAGAGGAGGGTGAGAAAGGGAGGGAGGGAGAGGATGAAGAGAAGGTTGCAGAGGAAGGGAAGGAGGAGCAAGAGGGAAAGGCGGGCAGTGAAGGGAAGGAGGTTGTTGATGGTATGGAGGTAGACAGTGCGGTAACTGGTGGTACAAATGCTGATGCGAATGCTGCCACTGCTCATGCGGATGCTGCGGAAAAGGAGGCAGATGCAGCAGGAGATGGTATTGATATGAAGCAAGGTGGTGAGACTGAGATTGAGAAAGAGACTGAGAAAGAGGCGGGAAATGAGACCAGGGCGGCTGAGACTGTGAATGAGGGGGATGTGCCAGCAGCCGAGGCGGCTGAATGGGCTTCTGCTGAAGTGGCCAAGGAGGAGAGAGGGGGAGATGAGAAGGTGAAAGAAGATACAAAAGAGGGAGTGGCGGTGGGGGCAGAAGCAGGGAAGGAAGGTGAGGGTGGTGCGGTTGATAAGGGTGGAGCTGGGGGTGAGGAGGGTTCGAAGGGAGGGGATGGTGCTGCTGCAGGGGAGACAGCAGGTGAGGGGGAGGGCGGAGTGGGAGGAGCAGAGGGTGCCAGTAAGGAAGGTGACAGTAAGGGAGGTGAGGGTGCTGCAGGGGACGCCATGGCAGTGGATGGTGCAGCAGCAGGGAGTGAGGCAGCAGAGGAAAAGTCGTGACTCTGAGGACGCTCCGCCTAAGAGTGGTTTGGAACAGGGTGAAATGGAATGGCTGCTGCACCTGGAGGCTGCACTGACAGTGTGGGGCATGGGAACCTGGGGTGGTGGGGCTGGGGTAAAAGTAGCAAGGGGAGGGGCTTTGGGTTGGGGCGTCGCGTCACCCTTTCCTCCGTATTTCTGGGTTCCGAATCATGTTTCTGTTTGCGCGAGAGCAGGGAATATTTTCTTCATTACCATAACACGTCAAACGTTTCTCTTTTTTCTTACTGTAGTTTTTTTATTTGCTGAAACTATCTTCCTTTGTCTTTGCACTTTCTAACGTTAACTTCCATAAACTGATTGTACTGTAGCTGTTTCACCCAGCTGGTCTGCTGTGCTGCTCATGTCAGGCAATACACTAAATTGGGAGTCGGCTCAGCAACAATCCAACCCCAGTTAGTAAATCCTATCCTCAAGGCCTCTAACGGGCTACTACACGCCTTGTTTCTCTGGAAACACAACAGGAAGCTTTCTCCTCACTTCCCCCGCAAGCTCCCTCAAGGCAGCACCTGCCTCCTCACCTGTTGCCTCCAGCGGCCACACCACCTGCTCAGGTATACAGACCTCATGCCTGCTTTTCTGGAAACACAACAGGAAGCTTCCTCCTTGCTTCCCACCCTGCAAACAGCCTGCTGGCAGCACCCGCCTCCTCCTCCCCTGCTGCCTGCAGCAGCCCCACCACCTGCTCCGCTATAGAGTCCCACACTAAGAAGTCCGACCAATTCGTCACTGTAGAAGTCACAGTAGGTGTAGACGTTTTCACTGTAGAAGTAGCAGGGGCAGCAGGGTCGTTCGTGGGGCCAGCAGGGGCGACCCAGGGCTTCTCACTGACGTAGTGAATGAACACAGGAGGGGCCTGGCCCTGTAGTGCCTCGTCCACCACCCATGATATGGCTCCGAACCTGGTGAGGGGGGGATAGGGGGGGGAGAAGAGTGAAAGAGACAAAAGAGGATAAAAGAGGAACAGTGAGAGGAGTGAAAGAGAGTGGACGAGTCCAAGAAATGCTACTCACCACAGAGCAAACAATCACTTTAAAGCGGCATCTGCAACTCACCTTGCTCCCGAACGTCCAAGAAATGCCACTCACCGCATGTGGCGGTGCACGCGTGTTCATGGCACCCCATCGGGCACGCGTGTTCATGGCACCCCATCGGGCACGCGTGTTCATGGCACCCCATCGGGCACGCGTGTTCATGGCACCCCATCGGGCACGCGTGTTCATGGCACCCCATCGGGCACGCGTGTTCATGGCACCCCATCGGGCACGCGTGTTCATGGCACCCCATCGGGCACGCGTGTTCATGGCACCCCATTGGGCCAGAAAGAACTTGTAGATGAAATACCCATCGGGCCCTGCCATGGTTGCACCCCTCATCACCGCATCTCACTGCATGTGAACGTGCGTCCACGGCACCCCTCTATCGAGGAAGAACTTGGAGATGAAATACTCATCGGGGGCCGCCATAGCTGCACACCTCGTGATACTGAATGTACCCCATGACGCCCATGCACCCAATGCCCACGTGTCTGCCAAGCATGCACGTCGCACGACTCACCGCATGTGCACGTGCGTCCATGGCACTCCTCGATCCAAGAAGAACTTGGAGATGAAATACTCATCCGGGCCGGCCATGGCGTCCCAGTGGCCGATGGGGTGGTGCCGCGCGCACCACTGCAGATCGTCGAACAGACGGCGACTGGGGGAGAGAAGGAGCGTGCAGCCTGGGGAGAAGGCAGCAAGGGTGGAGGGAGAGGGGAGAGAGGAAGAGGAATGGAAGAACTAGGAGAAAAAATACTCATCCGGGCCGGCCATGGCGTCCGATGGGGTGGTGCCGTGCACACCACTGCAGATCGTCGAACAGACAGCGGCTTGGGGAGAGGAGGAGAGTGCAGCCTGGAGAGAGCGGTAAAGAGGGGGTTGTTGTAGCAGGGGGGGAGTGAGCGGGAGAAGAGGACAGGGAGTGCTCAATAAGTGGTGCCGCGTACATGTGAGGTGTTTCGTGAGTCAACTCAAAAGTCGTCACTTATTCTCCATTCCTCCTCTCCCTCCTCTCAACATTCCTTCCCTCCCAGCTATTCCCACCCCTCACCCATGGCTCGAGTCACGTCACCGTCCGCATTATGCACCATTCGTTTCCCCCCTATCCCCCCCCTCTCTTTCTCACCGCGCATGGCATAGAACAGCCCCTCCATGGCTCGCCGCACGTCATCATCTGCCAGCAGCTGTCCGTGCAGCCGCTGGTTCTCCCTCATTACCTCCATCCATTCTTCCCATCATCCCCCCCATTCTCACCTCTCATCGCGTAAAATAGCCCCTCCATGGCTCGCCGCACATCATCATCTGCCAGCAGCTGTCCGTGCAGCTGCTGGTTCTCCCTCATTACCTCCATCCATTCTTCCCATCATCCCCCCCATTCTCACCTCTCATCGCGTAAAATAGCCCCTCCATGGCTCGCCGCACGTCATCATCCGCCAACAGCTGTCCATGCAGCCGCTGATTCGCACCAAGGTCCCTGCAAGACATGGTTCAATGGGGTACGGTGGGGTGCAGGGCAGATAGGACCGGTGGGTTGCGGTGGAAAGGCAAACAGTGGGTTACGGAAGAGTCTCATCATCTGCCAGCAGCTGCCCACGCAGTCGCTGGGTCGCCCCCAGGTCCCTGCCAGAGGCAGTTCCATGGGGTGCAATGAGGTGTGGTGGAGATAAGAACGGTGAGAGTAGAAACAGTGGGGTGCAGAACGGTGGACAGCAACTGCTTGTGCAGCCTCTGGTTCGCGCCCAGGTCCCTGCAAGGATCGAAACGGTGGGGGGTGTGGTGGAGACAGGATGAGTTGGGTGCGGTGAACATGTAGCGTTCTTTATATGCCAGCAGGTGACTGGCAGCAGGTGACTGGCAGCAGGTGACTGGCACACACAGACAGGTGGGGTAGGGTGAGCAAGCATGCTCGCACGCACCAGCGGTAGAGTTTCTAGTATGCCAGCTGGAGCACAGGAGGTGGAGAGCGCGCGCGCGCGCGCGCGCACACACACACACACACACACACACACACACACACTTACCATTGGCAGTGACACGAGCACGCACCGGCGGTAGAGGTCTAGGATGCCAGCTGGAGCACGGCAGGCAAACAGAGAATCGGGATCCGGGAGGGCTAGGGAAGAGGGCGTGTTCTGCTGCTGCTGCAATGTCTGTGGAAGTTGCTGCTGCAATTGCTGCTGTGGTTGCTGCTGCTGCTGCTGCTGCTGACCTTGCTGCTGATGCACCATGGAGAGGACGGATGGCGAGGAGGCAACAGCGTGCAGAGGGGTGGAGGTGGGTATGGAGGGGCGGAGAGAAGTGGAGACAGGTGTGGCAGCACAGTGTGAACGGGGGGGGAGCGAAGTAGGGGGGTCATGAGATGGAAAAGGAGGAGCAGCAGCTGAAGCAGCAGCAGTCGCATGGGCAGCAGCAGTAACAGGGGCAGCAGCAGTCGCAGGGGCAGCAGCAGTAGCAGGGGCAGCAGCAGTAGCAGGGGCAGCAGCAGTAGCAGGGGCAGCAGCAGTCGCAGGGGCAGCAGCAGTAGCAGGGGCAGCAGCAGTAGCAGGGGCAGCAGCAGTAGCAGGGGCAGCAGCAGTAGCAGGGGCAGCAGCAGCGAAAGGGCAGCTTTCAGAGCCCGTCTTTTTTCTCTCTGCATCGCGCCACAATTTCACTCGTTCCAGCAGGGTCAGCCCGTCCCCTTGAATATTTTCCAGGGTAAAAAACCCTGACACGCAGACCATATCCGCATCCAAAAACGCAACCTTCTCATACTGCTCCAACCGCAAAACAGTAAACTTAGTTAAGCACGCACTTAGCCACGGGTTATACATATGCCCGAACCGAACCTGCCGCCGCTGCCGAACCCCTTGCCGAGCCTCCAGCCTCGGCACAACCACCACGTGGTCCCAAACCTCGCCCAGAGCTGCGGTGACGTCCGAAGCAATGTCGTCTGTTACCATGCAGACGAGATCTGCGAGAGTGTTGGCGAGTCTGAGCGAATGACCTAAAACTAGAGCCCCACACGCATACACCTCGTTCTGCATCACCAGCGTTGCCCATGCGTACCGCCCTCGCCCTTGCTGCTCCTTCACACTGCCGGTCCCACTGCCGCTGCCGCTGCTGCTGCTACAGCCGACATTGCTGCTGCTGCTGTGGCTGGAGCTGGTGATACGGCTGGTGGCATTGGCAGTGTTGCTGCAGTCACTGCTGCCGCTGCTCGTGGCGATGCTGCCCTCATCAGCCACCCGTAGCCTCTGATAAGCAGCTGATAAGCCATCATGACTTGATAAGCTATCAGGCCTTGATAAGATATCAGGCCTTAATAAGCTATCAGGCCTTGATGAGCTATCGACCGCTGGCACTTTATCACCTGGCGTCAATTTGCCAGCAGGTGTGGGGTTACTGTAACCAGCTGCATTGGCCCCTCTTCCCCCGCCATTATCACTCCGCCCACTGTACGAAGTTGCTTCCCCCCATCTCGACGCCCTCCCGCCGCCTCCCCCCCATCCCCCGCCTCCCCCTCTTCCGCTGCTTCCCCCGCGCACCCCCCATCCCTCCTCCGCGCGGTTGCTTCCCCTGGCGTCGCCACGCGTCTTCCAATCGCCGCCGCCAGCGCCGCTGCTGCTGCCGCCGCCAGCGCCGCTGCTGCTGCCGCCGCCGCTGCTCCTCGCGTCGCTGTTTCCCCACGCGTCGCTCCCACGGCCAATCGCTGCCTGCCTGCCCCTGTTCGAAGGACCCCACCCGCCGCTACCCCCGCCACTGCCGCCACCGCCGCCGCCGCCGTCACCGTTGCCGCCGCTTACGGCCTTTCTGATCCATGAATTCTCGCTGGCGGTGCCAATGTGATTGAAGCGCCCGCCAGATGCGGCGGCATTTGCGGGTAAACTTCCGCTGCTGCTGCTACGGCTAGGCCGGAACTTGCCGCCAGGAGCGGGGGATGACGTGTCGTTGGTGCTGTGGTGCCTCTGGTGATTGGCAGACATGGCGGTGCGGTGCGGATTATGCAAGAAACCTAAGTTGTACGGGACCACGCAGTTTCTGTGCGGTGCGTTTTAAAACCGGGGTGCACATTCAGCTGAATGTGCATCAAAGGTTATCCCTTGACTGAGTGGGTTACGAGGTGTGCTTTCAACCCCTTCAAGTCGAAATTCGTTTCCCCCCTCCCCCGCAATTTCGTTTCCCCACGCCCCCGCAATTTCATTTCCCCCTCCCCGTCGAAATTCGTTTCCCCCCTCCCCCGCAATTTTGTTTCCCCCCTCCCCCGCAATTTCGATCCCCCCCCCTCCCGCCAATCTGTTTCATCCCTCCCGCCATTCGGTTTCTCCCACTCCCGCCATTTCACCCCCTCCCGCCACCTACGAAATGCCCGAAGCTCTGGCGGAATCATTTTTTTGTCGCCCCTCGTGAGCCAATCACTGTTTTTCTCCAAACCCCCTTCCCAACATCTCAAGCCGAACCGCGTTGAATGTGCACCCTGGTTTTAATGGAATTCACTGACATTATACAAAACGGTTGGGTTTGAATGGGTTGTGATGGTTCTGGATGGATGACACATGGGCAAGCGACAGCATGAAGTGCAGTTGGGTTGGGGTGGGGTGGGCATGGTACCGTAGGGTAGAAGATGATGGCATGACTGAATTTTATTTTATAGCACTAACAGCTTGCTCTAATTTTGGGTGTACTTCAGGTTTGTTTGCGATATCTATAAGCCTATCAGAGCTGACTTGACACTTGCCGGATAACGCAGGCAATCTGTATAGCGTATGTCTCTTGAGTGTATGGCGATTGGGTCAGACTCGTTCGTTTTCGCGCGAACTACAACCAATCAGACGTCTCTATACCACATGCGGCGCAGTTCACGTGCTCGCGACCAAATCCCCATGACCCGTCCCGCTCGCTGAGTCACTCGTGGCAGCAGGTGGGTTCTGACGGCTATCCAGCGCATCCTTCTGTTGCCGAGTCTTCAGGAGCTTTTTCTCAGTTAGATGCTAACAATTGGGTAAACGTACTGCTGACTTGGAAAACGCACGACACGAGCACCAATCAGCCTACTTCGGAAAACAGCGCATCAAGAAGATCTCCTTCCGCCTCCATTTTTACGGACAGCGTGGCACGCCGGCATGTCGGCTCCAACCAGCCAAGTACTTCCCATACCACGCCCCCATGCTTGGAGTGGTTGATCATTGCGCCAAAACTCGTCGATTTTCGCTGCCCTGCTGGCAGTGCGCAACGTATGACGCCTTGAATTAGATCTAAATTCATTATCTACAGTTCCTCATTCTCCAGTATCGCGTCGCGACACTAGCATGCAGCAACATGCCCTCGTGCGAGCAGCACATTGCAAATTCTCAACACAAAAAGCGAACAGCAGAAAAAGCTATCACTAGAATTCCGTTTGGTGTTTGTCATTCGATCACCGAAGCCCTTGCTCACTGCGCAGCAGTTTATCCTCCGTGTCTCTAGTTACCGATCGGCGTGCATTCACGCACTCAACAGCAGTGACTCGCGCGTGTTGCGGTAGCTTTCGCCTAAATGGCTTCGCTGATGGGCATCTCCGTCACCGCGCCGTCCGTCGCGGTGTCTGGGACATCTTCTCTTGAAACACAGTCTCGCATTCTCAAGGTACGTTCCGTTTTTTTCCAGTCGGTACCCTGAATCTGGCTGCTACATTCCTTCTGCCATAGTTCACACTCTTTCCAGATAGTTGCCCTAAGCAGTCAGAAAAACAACAATTTCTTTTCCTACACTCGACTTACTGGAAAACACTCGATGGTTGCCCATTTCTGACATTGCCACCGTTACTTGTTATGTTTCTCGGCAGGGAGGGGCCCGTCTCGCGCACGCCAAGGCGGCTCGCCCTTCTCAACGCCGATCGAAGACCAAGACAAGCGTCGCAGTGCGTTCTATTCCACGTCGTCGTTTGTTTCCCCTCTTGCTTTCTCCTTCATCGGCTTTCCTCACTCATACATACTTCGTTTTTTCCCTCTCTGCCTCCCGGCCTTTTCCCGCAAAGCCTGGCCTAACCAATTGACACCTGAGTTGACCCACACGCATACTAACTTCTGCCGTCCCGATATGCCTCTCTCTCCTCTCTCCTCTTATCCCCGCAGGCATTCGATCCGACCAACCAGCCGCGCGAGTCCACGCGAGCGGGCGATGCGCTCCAGAAGGTGATGAACGTCCCCGACTTCGCGCCCGACGACATCTTCGTCGCCAAGCTCAAGCCGCGCGAGGTTCTGCGCAACCTCTCCGTCGCTGGTAAGTCTTATATCCGCCCTCGCTGCCGCTTCGCTTTCCCCGCAATGGCCTCTGTCTCTCCCGGGCCGCATTGCGCCCCTGTCGCTGTGTGCTATCTCGACGATAACTTTTGTCGCCAACCTCAAGCCCCGCGAGGTCCTTCGCAACATCTCCCTCGCTGCCACTTCTCTTTCGCCATGGTGGTTTCCGTCTCTCTCGGTGCTGCATTTCGCGCTGCCGCCATGTGCTAATCAGACATCCGTCATGCTTTTACCTTCCCTTTCCCCCACTCCAGAGCTGTACGAGCAGGCGATCGCGCAGGAGGAGGGCAACTTCATCGTGTCGACGGGCGCGCTGGCGACGCTGTCGGGGCAGAAGACGGGGCGCTCGCCCAAGGACAAGCGCGTCGTCAAGGAGCGCGCGCACGCCGAGGACCTCTGGTGGGGCAAGTGAGTATCCCCTCTGGTTCTTTGTTCTGGGCTTGGGATTGAAGCAGGGTTTCAGGGCGGGTTTTAGGAATATTGCGGCTTCCGTTCCAATAGAGTGCTTGTGCTTGTTTCAACACGTCTTGAATCACGTTCTTGTGCGTTGCGTCTGTGTGCGTGCGCAGAGGGTCGCCCAACTACGAGATGGACGAGTACACGTTCATGGTGAACCGCGAGCGCGCCATCGACTACCTCAACACCGTCGGCAAGGTGGGCTGTCCGCGATATAAAGACGTTATCACCTCGGAAAAACATATTCGATACTCACCTTGACAAGCCTCAGATGCGGTCCAGCCGTGACTGTTGAAGCAGCGGATAATGCTGCTTCTAACACACTATCGGTCTATTCCTTTGTACCAGAACTCACATGTGCGAATCTATCTGCTCACCTGCTACTGATTCCCTGATTGGTTCACCATTCCCGCTCACCTTCTCGCGTCCTCTGATCCAATCCCGTGCTGCCACGTTGCTGCAGGTGTACGTGCAGGACATGCTGCTGGGGTGGGATCCGAAGCTGCAGATCAAAGTGCGCATCGTGTGCGCGCGTGCCTACCACGCGCTCTTCATGCACAACATGTGAGTGCCACGTGCTGCGTGCCACAGTTATTGTTCCACCTCCATGTGTTAATGTCTCGAAAACGTCTCATGCCTTCTCTCCAACTAGCGCCTCTTCCTAACACGATTCTTACTCCTCTCCGTCCACACTCTCTCCCTCCTTCCCGGCGCCCCGTGTCTGCCTTCTGCTCCCCTCTTCCTCTTCCCCCTCCCCCAGGTGCATCCGTCCCACCCAGGAACAACTCGATAACTTCGGCGAGCCGGTGTTCACGATCTACAACGCGGGGCACTTTCCCGTGAACCGCCTGAGCAAGTTCATGACGAGCACGACGAGCGTGGACATGGATTTGAACCGCATGGAGATGGTCATTCTGGGCACCGAGTACGCGGGCGAGATGAAGAAGGGACTGTTTTCTCTCATGAACTACCTCATGCCCAAACAGGTGGGCTTCCATACTTGTGATACAACCAGCAGGTGTGCTTACTGGGAGTGAAAATCAAACAAGAAAGAAGCTTTTCAACCGCCCCTATGAGGTGACTTTTGAGTCGACTCATGAGGACACATCAGACTTGAGAAAGAAGCTCCCCTGAACAGCACTTGTAAAATCTCTCAGAAGTATCCAACATTTCAGTCACTCCCATCGCCATATTCTCTCGATTCTTTCGAGGCCCTTCCCCTCTCCATTCCCCCACTCCTCCCCTTCCAGGGCGTGCTCTCGCTGCATTCCGGTGCCAACATGGGCAAGGACGGTGATGTTTCCCTATTCTTCGGCCTGTCCGGCACGGGAAAGACAACCCTTTCCACCGACCTGCAGTGCTTTCTCACCGGCCCCTCCGTTCCACCTCCCCTCTTTCCTCACCCTGCAGGGCGTGCTGTCTCTTCACTCCGGTGCCAACATGGGCAAGGACGGTGACGTGTCGCTCTTCTTCGGCCTGTCCGGCACGGGCAAGACAACCCTCTCCACCGATCCGCACCGCTTGCTGATCGGCGACGACGAGCACACGTGGAGCGACGACGGCGTCGCCAACATCGAAGGCGGCTGCTACGCCAAGTGCATCAACCTCAGCCGCGAAAAGGAGCCCGATATCTACAACGCAATCCGGTTCGGAGCGGTTCTGGAGAACGTCGTCTTCGACGCGCACACCCGTGTAGTCGATTATGATGACAACAGCATTACTGAGAATACCCGCGCGTCGTACCCTATCGAGTATATTCCCAACGCGAAGATTCCCTGCACGGCGGGCCACGCGACGAACGTGATTCTGCTGACGTGCGACGCGTTCGGAGTGCTGCCGCCCGTCAGCCGGCTGACCCTCGAGCAGGCGATGTACCATTTCATCTCCGGTTACACAGCCAAGGTTGCGGGGACGGAGATGGGGGTGACGGAGCCGGAGGCGACCTTCTCCGCGTGCTTCGGCGCCGCGTTCCTGATGTGGCATCCGTACAAGTACGCGTCGCTGCTGGCGGAGCAGATGAAGAAGCACGGGACCACGGCTTGGCTCGTCAACACCGGGTGGACCGGCGGGAGCTACGGTGTCGGGAGCAGGATGAGCATCAAGAGCACGCGCGCGATTATAGATGCGATTCATGACGGGTCGTTGCTGAAGGAGGAGTATGTGACGACGCCCGTGTTCGGCCTGCAAGTGCCCACCAAGTGCAATGGCGTGCCGAGTGAAGTGCTCCAGCCGGAGACCCTGGTGAGTGGTGGCGTGTTTATTGCATTAGTTTCCCTGGGGGTTCTGAGTCGACTAACAGTTCCCCATGGGTTCCTCCGGTCTCCCTCGTTGTGATGGTAGCATTGTCACCACCGTCCACCATTATTTCTATTTGACCTCTCCCCTCCTATCTCTCTCCCCATGCTCCCCCTTACTCCACCCCCTTCTCCCATTCCCCGACGTCAGTGGCCCGACAAGGTGAAGTACCAGGAGACCCTGGAGAAGCTTGGCGCGCTGTTTGTGAAGAACTTTGGCAAATTCGTTGAATTCGAGATGGGAGGAAAGGCCACACGCATTCCCGACGAGGTGCTGGCAGCGGGACCCTCCATCACAGAGCAGCAGTTGCAGAAGGCGCTCAGGTAGAGCGCTGAAAAGGTTGTTCTTACACAGACAGCTTTGGAATGATGTAGTCTGTAGTCTGATACCGTATCATGGCTGCAGAAGTCTAAATGCAGTGGTGAGAATGACCACTGCGGCGGTGGTGCTTGGTTAGAATGGCAGGAATGTGGATGTTGCGTTTGTGAGTGTGTGGTAGTGTAGGCTTGTGTTGGTCTGTGTTTTCCACAGCCTGTGGAGTGAGCTGTGATGTTTGTGTCCCTTGTCAGGGGGGGTCAATTACGTATAATTAAAGCGTTGAAAGTTCACAAGCAACCCACACTAGCGATTCTGCACGGAGTTGGGTTGCACTTGCCAGCCCAAGCATGAAATTATGTAGCTTAGGATCCTTTGACCGTGGACCATCGTACGAGTGACCTTGGGGTATTCCTTACACTGTTTCCCCACATGACAGCCTGACACCGCAAAGGGCTCAGCGTCTCAGCTGGGGTTGTCTGATAAGTTAGGGATGTTGGTGATGTTGGGGTTCTCGAGAGCGCGAGAGCGCACAAGCGAGAGGGAACTAGTGCACGAGAGCGCATCACCAGCTTAGACAGCGCCTCAGCTGGGGTTGTCTGATAACTTGAACTATATCTGCCTGATAAAGCAAGATGTTGGTGATGTGGAGGTGCAAGGGAAAGGTACTGTAACTGCCGGAATCACCTATATGTTTCCATTATGCGAACCAGCGAATACAGGTACAGTAGATGCTTCCTGCATCAAGCAAACCTACCATCGCTAGCTATATACAGATTACCGAAACATTGCTACACATCACCTCTCTGCCCAAGTGGCTTCCTGCCTCAGCCCCACCTTTAACCGGTCCCCATCTGCCAATCTCTGCAATCTTACAAGTAGTCAGATGTATCCCGGACACAGACACAGACACTTTACATTGTGCAATCAGACCTGGTACCGCTCCCCATTCTCACCCTCCGCCTTATCACGCCCCACCTTTCACCAAACCGGTCTGCACCTTCTCACCCCCCTCACCACCCCTCTCAGCAGCAGCACCTCCCTCCTTTCCCACACCCCCTGCCTCCCCACCCCCACCTGTCCCCCCAACCTCTGCCTGTGGTGTTATCCCCCCAATCCCAGCCACCCCACCCGACCCCCCTCCCCCCTCACTCTGCTCTGCCTTACCACCTTCACCCCCCTTGCCCCCTGCTGCTCCCCCTGCCCCGGTCTCCACCCTCCCCCGTCCCCCCTCCCTCTCCCCCTCCGCCCGCCCCTCCCCCTCCGCCCTCCCACCCCTCTCTGTAAGCACACTCAGCACATGCCTCAGAACATCATTCCTCGAAATCACGCCCACTACAGTCACACCCGGGCGGCCCCCCTCCCTCGGCGCGACCACCGGCAGCCTCTTAATCTTCGCATCTAGCATAATAGTCGCGGCGTCTTTAACGGGCGTGTCGGGGGTGACTGAGATGGACTGTTCGCTCATGCTGAGGCCCACGGTCTGCGAGAGCACTTTAAGAGCCTGGTCCTCGTAGGTCTCCAGCATGCTCGTGTCTGACGTCATCATTGACCACAGATAGGGCGCTCGGAATGCAGTTTCCAGCTCCTGTGAGAGAACGATTGGGGGAGGGAGGGAGGGGGGGAAGGGGCGGAAGGTGGGGGGGGGGGAGGGGGAGGAAGGGAGGGGGACTGATATGGATTGCTTGCTCATGCTGAGACCCACGGACTGGGAGAGCACTTTAAGAGCCTGGTCCTCGTAGGTCTCTAGCATGCTCGTGTCTGACGTCATCATTGACCAGAGATTTGGGGCGCGGAATGCGGTTTCCAGCTCCTGCGAGAGAAAGAAGGGAAAGGGGAGGGAGTGGTCCGAGGGAGGGATCAAGCAGGCCTTGCATGGAACGCGCCGCGAGCTGCAGCTGCCACGAAGCTGCAGCTGCCACGAAGCTGCAGCTGCCACGAAGCTGCAGCTGCCACGAAGCTGCAGCTGCCACGAAGCTGCAGCTGCCACGAAGCTGCACCTGCCACGAAGCTGCACCTGCCACGAAGCTGCAGCTCGTCCACTCCGCTGCCTCGAATATCACGCCCACCAGCCTGCCACAAAGCCTGAAGTAAAGAGGACTCCCCCGCCCAACCAATTTACGTCCTCACCTCGCAACCCCGCAACCCCTGCAACCCACGCGGCACACGCCAGCACATTCCCACCCCTCCGTCGCACCTTGTCAGTCGCGTCCACCTCCTTCCATAACAGGTCCTCCTCGCTGATCACGCCCACCAGCCTGCCGCTGCCCGTCCCCATGAGGCACACACCTTGCCCGTCACTCGTCACAGCTACTGCCCTGCCCCTAACATCCCAGGAAGCACAAACCTTGTCGGTCGCGTCCACCTCCTTCCATAACAGGTCCTCCTCGCTGATCACGCCCACCAGCCTGCCGCTGCCCGTCGAGTCGCCCTCGTACGGCTCCACCACCGGCGCGCCGCTGATCTTGTGCTCTATCAGCGCCTGGCGGTGGGATGGGGGGGGGGGGGTGAGGAGGAAGGGGACAGACAAGGGGGAGACAGACAACCGGACCAAAAGGGGCACGAGATTCAGCACACTGAGAGAGTACGGCTCCACCACCGGCGCGCCGCTGGTCTTGTGCTCTATTACCGCCTGGCGCTATGGGGGGCGACACGTGCGAGGCATGTGCGAAATTGCACTGGACTCGAGAACCCCCACAAGGCGACACACTAGCGCGCACGAGACAACACAACCACCGCACGAGGCAACACAGCTACTCGCGCAAGACGAGGCACTCACGCGCAGGGCGTCCTCGAGAGGCGTGTCGCGACGGAAGCAGATCGGGTCGCGCGTCATGTACTGCTCCACCTTCCCGACAGCACGTGGCTCGCGCGGCCGCGCCGATCGCAAGTCCTCCACCGCTACCTCGGTCGCCATGGCGGACGGCGCAACGAGCTTTCACGAGAAAACAATTTTCAACGATTTCAGAGTCAGGAGCGACGATTAATTGCAGATCGTAGAATCAATGACGTCTAGTTGGGAAAAGGCGATGAAGGAAAGAAACAGTGTCGGATCTACAAAAAAAAAAAAAACGATTTTTACAAGAAGGTCCACAAAGAGGTCCCCGAATTAACAGGGAATCACTCGTACGAGTCGCTCAGCATGCGCTAAGTCAGTATCACGCCGCGACAAATGGCGAATCGACAAACTATCGCACGTGGTTGTCGATCTGGCCACGAGCCGCATGCGAGAGACGTTTTAGGAGGAGCCAGCGCATGGCATGTCAAGGGTGAACGTGAGTGCGAAATCCGAAACTTGAGAATTGCTACACTCGAGCACCGCTGGAAATGTAAACATGCAAGAACATTGGATCTGGTGGAGGGAGCGAAAAAATATCATGCGATAGGGTTACTTTGTGCGAGGGGATTCGCGATGCAAGACGATCGCGAAACTTATGTAACACTGTTGCTTCGGGTTTGGTTGGCGACCAGACCAGACCAGACTCGTGCGATCAATCTCCTCGACTTTTGCTGTGCTGGCGGAGTTGCGTGATGCGCTGTCCAATCGCTCGAACCCGCTCGAAGATCCCGCCAGCGAAGACTCGAACGTTGCCGCGCTGGTGAACCTGTGGCACTCGAAATCCATCTGACGGCTTGTTGACGTGGGATAGACCAACATACACGTGAACATTCTGCAACGTCAGCCTCGTGGTGGAACCACGAATAATAAACAAGCTCCTGACAGGCTTGAGCTTTGCTGCGTTGTTCTCGAGCGTACGTCACCGGCCCGCGTCCTGCACGAACGAGCAGCATGTCATGTCGCGCTGGCAAGGAGTACAGTACTTACAGCGGGGACCGAACCGCACCTAGCCTAGCTTATCCAACCAAGGCGCCCTAACTTCCCAGCTCAGGGAATGCCGAGCCAAATTTTGTTGGTGACAATGTTTATGGGGGTGAGCCTCCCATCCAGCATCATATTTTAGTTGTCAGGAGCTCGACTAATAAGTCCAGTCTACTCAAACGCTTCTTGTGCAAATCTTGTTGTCATCCTGTTCTAAAGCTTACATCAGCCGCGACTCTCACGTTGCTCATTCAATAGTCCTTCTGGGTATAACATTGTCGGCGTTCTTCAATCATGGCTGCGGTTCAAGCTCTCGTCCTGACCCACACCAATCTCGCCATTGCCACACCCTCGCTTAGACTTCAGGTAAGCATTCTACGTATCGCTTGTTTCATGCAGAATGAGTTGCATGCTCATTGAGACGGTTTCTTTCCCCTCGGCACGGCATTATGTATCTCACCTCGAGTTTCTTGCTCTTTCAGGGGCAACCTCCCCGAAGACTCGCCATCACTGCGGCAAAGCGCCACCGGCGGCCGGGAGTGCACCACCGAGGCCCCGCGGTACGGTCCCTCGCCATCCCGTTCGCAAGCCCTAACAACTGCTTGCCACAATAATGGGAGTTTTGCTGTGCTTCTTGTTCCTCCTACCTGCTGCTTTTCGGTGTTTGCCTTGATGATGAAGGATGTTGGTTGCTGGCGCTAATATCATCGGCTCCCTCTCCCCTTTGTTTTTATTTTTTTTGTTTCCATCAGCTCGAGAAGGCGAAATTTCCGCAGGGCTACGGCGCTGCGCCCGAGACGCCTCCGCAGAGCGCGATGGCCGCCAAGGCGGAGGAGGTGAAGCCGGCGGCGGCGGAGGCACGGATGGAGGAAGAGCGCCCCGCGTGGCACGACTCGATGAAGGGACAGCTGTTCTGGTTCATGCGCACCCTCGGGACTATCGTTGATTAGATGCTGCATGCACTTATCAGTCTCGGGAGCTGCGAAGGTCAAACGCTGGGCACCGTTTCACACCTCTTGGCGGTTTAGCAGAGTTCATTGCGAGATTGGGAGGGGAGAATGCAGGCTCTTCCTTCTGTGTTTGCTTAATTCGTTAGGCTGTAAATACCGATACAAGCCTTTTTGCTAGAGTGTGTTGGACCCTGGGATCTTGTACCGGCTTGCTATATTCGCTTACCTCCAAATAGAACCTGCTTTCAGTCACCTGATGCTCATGACTACCTCGAGCTCTCCGCCATGGCGGCCTTGTGCCAGCCTGGACAGCTTGTTCCGTGAAGCTCCCTTAGTCCGACACCAATGGCATCGCCTTTACTTTCTCTATCGGGGGATACGGCTTTAATGCCGACATTGTCGACATTGCTTCACCCGATTTCAAGGCTATTTTTCAAGATGCTATTTCTACGTCCCTTGGGATTACTGCAAGCTTCATGGTTTCATCGCCAGTTACTTTTACAAGTTTCCCGTCTAACGAGTGCTTTACACAGCCTATCATGTCTAACTTCATGGTGTTCCCAAGGAATGACCCCATGGTGTTCTCAACACATTCAGCAAGAGCTTTGGTCATAGGTCTATCCGCTATATATTCTCGGTGCTCAGACAAGCAGTTCTTACATCGGCCTTCACAGCCTTCCTTCATCAGAGCTTTACAACTCCGTTACTGCTTTTTTGTCATCCTTGCACCATGCCTCCTAAGGGAAGCAAGAAGACTCCTGTGGATGTGCCTGACGCCTCGGACCCGCTGCTTCCTTCTAGTGATCCTGCGACAGGGACGCCAAATGGGAAAGTCACTGAACAAGCTGCAGGTGGTTCAGGCCTATCGGTTCCTGAGAAGGCTGCGATGTCATCGCTCAAGCAGCAAGATGATGACTTCATTGACGATGACTCGGACGATGAACTGGATCTGGACATCACATTGTCAGAATGTCGATGTTTGTCTAGCCTGCAGTGGGGTACTCTATAGCGAGTACAACCCAATTAGGGTTTCCTATATGTATCTCAACTGCTGCTAGTGAAAACCTCTCTTTCCTGTTTCTCGTTTTCGCCTGCTGTTTTGACATGCTATCAGAGCAGGTCGACCCTCCTGGGTCGATCCTGTGGATGGGCCCGCCACCTAATGCTTCCGCTGCTGTCCTGCCTATCGCGCGCCCCGGGCGCGCGACGTGTTCTGCTTGCCGCGCGCTCGGGTGCACGGCGTATTTTTCATCCCGCCGCGCGCTCGGGGCGCGCGGCGGTTTTCTGCCCGCCGTGCGCCCCGAGGCGCACGGCGGTTTTCTGCCCCGTCGATCCGCGCGTCGCCCCCCGTCGCCCGTCGCAGCGCCCCCGGGGACCCGCGCGTCGCCCCCCGTCGCCCGTAGCGGCCCGTACGGCCTGCGCCAGGCCCGCGCGCGGCTCGGGCAGCCCGCGCGCGGTTCGTCCGGCCTGCGCCAGGCCCATGAGCGACCCGTCCCGTCTGCCCCAGTGCCGCACGCCGTCCCCCGAGCTTCTGACCGCACTCCTGTGTTAGGGTTTGGGGGTGGAGAGTATGGGGGTGCCGTGTGTGTGAGCCGTCCCCTGCTCCTCCTCCTCCTCCGTCTCCCACTGCTGTAGCTGCCGCTGAGGGGGGTGGATGTGTTGGAGCCGTCGGAGTGGTACGAGGGGGGTGGCGTGTGAGCGGTGCTAGTGGTTCAGCAGGGGGTGTGTGAAAGGGGTGTGGGACAGTTGGGGGAGGTTGACCGGAGGTAGCCGACTTGTCGTCCGCAGCGCCTGAAGTCCAGAGAGCCACGACCCCCTGTGGCCGCGGGGCTCTGCGCCCGGTAGCCACAGTGTGAGCACTCCTGGTAGTCCAGAGAGCCACGAACCCCTGTGGCCGTGTAGTCCGGGGCTCTGCGCCCGGTAGCCACAGTGTGAGCACTCCTGGGAACACAGTGAGCCAGCTGCGCCTATCGCCGTGTAGCCCGGGTTTAGCCTGGTAGCGTCAGTGCTGCGCACTCCTGTTGCCCGTGTGTCTGCAGCTTCAGCCGTCGCCTCTCATCTTCTCGTCCTCCATAGTTTCTCCTCCTCCTCACTTGCCCTCTGTGATAGCCTCTAGCTTTGCTTATCCTTGTGAACTATTGCACTGCCTGCTTGTTGTGTTGATTGTACCCCACTTTGACTATGGGGGTGTGTCAGAATGTCGATGCTTGTCTAGCCTGCAGTGGGGTACTCTATAGCGAGTACAACCCAATGAGGGTTTCCTATATGTATCTCAACTGCTACTAGTGAAAACATCTCTTTCCTGTTTCTCGTTTTCGCCTGCTGTTTTGACACACATGTGACTTACTTACAAGGATTCGCTACACTGCTATCCTGCTGGTACCTTTCTTCCTGCAACCGGAGCTGGGCTCTGTCATTCTGTCGGTGCGAACGCTGCTGAAGAGAGTGTGGTCCTCTGCTCTTTCGCCTGGTGCTGCTGACGGGGCCAAGATCCAGACTCTGCAGCCGGCCTTTGTGGCTCGGACCAAGTACTGCCGTCTTCAGCTGTCTCTCCTGCGTGAAGACGACATTGACATTGTTCGTCAGAATGTGGTTGACTACCAGAGGTCCGGCAATAGCAAGAAGATTCCGCTCACCTGGCTGTTCACGGAGGACGCGGATTTCTTGAAAGAGAAGTTGGCAAATCCGCATGCTATTGAGGTTGTTTTTAAGAACATCACCGCTAACATCTCACCTGATATCTTGAAGGAATGTCTGGCGGTGTACAAGCTGAAATTCAAGCAGCGGCCAATCTTCAAAGCGGCGAAATGCTTCCACCGAGTTCTCCACCCTGTGACTGGGGCTGACACGGACACAATCAAGGGGCTGGTTTACCCTTTCCCTGAGGACCAGAATTGCCGCTGGAAGCAGATCATCACGGACCCGCTTGATCGCAGCAAGACTCTGCTGATCCACAACCCTTTGTTATGCTGCTCTCTCTGCGGTGGACAGCACTATGATAAGAATCATGATGCATTCATCACAGAGCGGCAATGTAACATAGGGAAGTGGAATCTTACCTTGGGGAGGGTGCACAGGATCAACGGTAACTGCCCGGTTTTGCTGCACGCTGACTCCGCCTCTTCTCGTACCTTTCCTCTTTTACCATCTGCTAATGCTTCGCTTTCATGTCGCAGCTGCCTCTCTGCGCACCTCGCCGCTAGTCACACCGCTGCTTCAGGATCCTGCCATTGCTTTTGTCTCCACCGGCTGCAACCGCGAGGAATGGATCTGCACTCAGATCGGCTGCGGGAAGGCAAAGGGGAAGTCCTTTATGACGGCGGCAGAACATGTCGCTGCGACCAATCACCTGATCCAACTGGAAAAGATCGGCACCGCGACTCGTGTCACCATGGACAAGGCGGTCCTGGCACCTCTAAGGAAGGAATACGGGATGTAGCAAATCAGAGGCTTCTGGATTGACTGGCAACAGCAGCAGTGTCAGCGTGTATGGTGTCGGTGTCGGTTCTCTGCTCAGTGACTTTCCTCAGCCTGTGGATGCGTAAGGGCTGCCAGGAGGTGATTAAA
This sequence comes from Closterium sp. Naga37s-1, assembly GCA_947471745.1. Taxonomy (NCBI): domain Eukaryota; kingdom Viridiplantae; phylum Streptophyta; class Zygnematophyceae; order Desmidiales; family Closteriaceae; genus Closterium; species Closterium sp. Naga37s-1. Next base: position 462,968 of record CANJKZ010000337.1, on the reverse strand, counting down.
TGAATAAACGGAACACCATCTCTTTCGCGGGCCTTAATGTTAATGGCCTCGGCAATAGGGTTAAGCGTAGCTTTGTAACTGACTGGATTAAAACTGCAGCAGAAGTCAACATTCTCTCTGACACACGGATCTCGTCCACTCACAGTTATTGGAAATCACTTAGGAATTACACGGTAGTAGCCTCCACACCAACCGCGAGAGCTGGTGGAGTAGCTATAGTCCTAGGTAACCCGAGCTTACAGCTACGGAACACAGTGACTCACCCCTCAGGTAGACTGATCAAGACGGAGGTAGTAGGTAGAGGACTTACAATAGTTTTACTGGCGACTTACTTCCCGGCGTCGCCGCCGGCGAGAGCGTTTTTTATCAGGGAGGTGGTGGGTCCGACGGTTGACCTTCTAGATCCTGGAGATCATTTTTTAGTCGTCGGAGATTTGAACATTATTGATGAACCGTACCTCGACACGACGTCTGGCTCCGGCTCGGCGGCGGAGAACGGCAAACTCTGCAGACGCTGTGGAGTTTTCCGTCCTTCTGACGCCTTCCGTGCCTTACATCCGAACAAGAGAGAATATACCTTCTTCTCACATGCGCAGCAGTCCAGCACTCGGATTGACCGGGCTTTGGTGTCGCAGTCACTGCTTCCGTGGTTGGTTTCAGCTGCACATGTCTCACCAGAGGATCCGATTTCTGACCATGGGTTTGCGATCAGGGTGGCTTTCCGTTGCAGTAAGCAGACGAAGCTGGGTCCGGGTCTCTGGAGACTCCCTGCGTCGCTGCTGGGCCGTCCTGGTGTTCGGAAGGTGGTGGAAGCAGCGGTCATGCAGGCGGATGATGACTTCGGGCTGCTTCTGGCGCGCCTCAATGTCGGTCTGAAAGCTTACGCGAAGGAAGAGGGGAAAAGAGTTAAGGCTACCATGCTGCATCTCACACGGTCAGTGGCCTAGCTGAAGCAGGCGATGATGGGTGATCCTTACTGCACACGGATAAGAGAGCAGTTAGCAATCAAGGAGGCGCAGTTGAAGGATTATCAGGCCTCACGACGAGACAGACAGCATCTGATGGCGGGGTACCAAGACGAACTAAAGGGGGAGGTGGCGTCGAAGCGCCTGTCGGGTAAAATCAAGGAGAGAAAATGGCGTACGCAGATTGATGAGCTCTGTGTGAACGGCGCGGTGATCAATGATCCTGAACAGATTCTGCAAGCGGCGTCCGATTTCTTCAGTGAATTTTTTGGGAGGGACAAGCAGTCTCACCTGTCGGAATGGCGGCCAACACCTGGGAAGAGGCTGCCGATCGCGGTTGCAGAAGGTCTGTCGGCGGAATGGTCGGAGGACGAGGTCAAGAGTGTTTTTAAAGAAATGGCGTGCAATAAGTCGCCGGGGCTGGATGGCTTGCCGAAAGAGCTCTTCGAGCTTCACTGGGATGTTCTTGGCAGGAGCTTCATGAAGCTCGCGGCAGACTTCTCCGTGTCGGCGGTTTTATCTGCGGACATCAAGGAAGCAGTTACTATCTTGCTTTTCAAGAAAGGTGATAAAAACCAGCTGAACAACTATCGGCCAATAACGCTTCTCAATTTCGCGTATAAAGTTCTGGCGAGGGTGGTTGCGGATCGAATGAAGAGAGTACTCCACCTGGTCATTTCAGAGGAGCAGTACGGCTTTATTCCGGGCAGGAAGATATCGGACGCCATCAGTCTGGTGGCGGATGTGATCGAAGCAGTGCGTAACAAAAAAGAGGACTGGTATTTGCTCCTGGTGGACTTCAAGAAGGCTTTCGACTCTGTCTCCAGAAGCTTCCTCTTTGATGTGCTCCGCAAGATGGGTTTCCCGGCGCAGTTCGTCAAGTGGGTGGAGGGCCTGCATAAGGATACACGCACAAGACTATTAATTAACGGTTGGAAAGGAGAAGCGATGGAGGTGGTTTCAGGAGTTAGGCATGGCTGTCCACTTGCGCCTTACCTCTTCCTTTGCGCGGTGGAGCCTCTTGCGCAACTGGCGGTGAAGAGGAAGCTGGGCTTCGAGGATGATCTGGGGCTGGGACATCGGCTGGCCTACCTGGGGTACGCTGCTGGAAGGGAAGTTGCAGCTGGCCAAGGCGGAGAAACTGCTGGAAGATTTTGAGGGAATGTCAGGTCTCGCAACAAACAAAGATAAATCGGTGGTGATGCCCCTGGGGAAGAATCTCGGCGAAACCACCTGGCGGACAGACGGGTTCAAATGGGCGGAAGCAGATGAAGCGCAACGGCTGTTAGGGGTCTGGATCACAGCCTCTGGGAACGGCAAAGTCACATGGGAAAAAGCAACGGTGAGAATTCTAGTGGAGCTCACAAAATGGGAGTCGGTCTACCTCACGCTTACCGCGCGGGCCGTAGTCATCAACGGCTACATCACCCCGATCATCGCGTTTCAGGCGATCGTCTACCCTCCCGCGTCTGATGCCTGGAGAAAGATCATGAAGCTGATTCACAACTTCATGTCAGGGAACAGGGCCACAGCGGAAGGGTGTTTCTTACTTTGGGGGAAGAACCTGATTTTTGCTGCGCGTGCCGAAGGAGGTGTCGGGGTCCGGGACCCTGAGATTTTGATGGCGTGTCTGGCGGCACGGCGTATCGGCGGCCTGCTGATGGAGACGAATCTGCAGAAAAAGGGGCTGATGCTAAAGGCGGCGAACTTACCCATGGGTCTGGATACCTTCATGGCGCATGAGAGATTGCTGAAGCACTGGCCGGGGAAAAGCATTAGATGGAAGCAGACGTGCGAGCTGTTCATGCGCTCCCTGTCAGAAATGAGAAGGAAAGAATTACTAGAAAGAGAGTAGTACAAGGTTTGTATAGGCAAAACCTAATTTGGGCTGTACCCCATAAGGAGTGCCCCACTACAGCCTAGAGCATATATGCATAGTTCTGACACACCCCCATAGGCAAAGTGGGGGACAAGCAAGTGAACGAGGCAAGGTCAAGCTCAGGGTGGATCACAACGTCACCACGCATTCTAAGCACAAGCAAATGGCCTCAAGGCCAGTTCACATGCAGAGTTATATAAAGCAGAACAAGCAGTACAGTGATCAAAACCTAGTAAGTGGAAGCATGCAGGTATAAGTATATAGATCACAGTACAAGCAAATTCAAGAAGTGAGCAAGTGAGGCCAAGTAGGCACAAGGCCTAGAACAGTACAGAAACGCTGATGATCACAAGGCTGAAGTGCCTTGGTGAAGACATCAGCAGTGTTGGCCTGAGAGGCCACGTAGACAAGACGAAGCTGACCACGCTGGTGCAACTCTCGAGCAAGGAAGTAGCGCAGAGCGATGTGCTTCGTTCTGTGCTCCAGTCTGTGCTCCTGACACAAGGCAATCATGGCCTTGTTGTCAACGTACAGAACTGGAGGAGAACGAGGCAGCTCGCCCAAGTCGGTCAGCAGGTAGGTGAGCCAGCGTAACTCCTGTGCAGCCATGGCCCCTGCGTAGATCTCAGCCTCACAACTGGAGCTGAGAACAGAAGACGAGCGGGTAGACCGCCACGAAACAGAGCCGGAGACAAGGCTGAAGGTGTAACCCTGTGACGACCACTGCGTAGCCAAGTCGTCAACCCAAGAAGCGTCTGCGTGACCAGTGAGGACAACTCGAGCCCGGCCTCCAAGCACGAGTCCCATGCCCGAAGTACTGCACAAGTAGCGCATCACCCTCTTAGCGGCCTTCCAGTGCTCTGGTCGGTGTCTCCCGGGCGCAACGTAGCGAGCCAGGATGCTAAGAGGGTAAGCAAGGTCAGGTCGAGTGCAGGTCATCAGGTACATGAGGCAGCCCACAAGCTCTGGATACGGGCCACTCGGCTCTACGGACTCATCCGAAGGCAGTGGGCGACAAGCTCCGACTTCACGTGGGCGAGTCCCTCAGTGTCAGCAGTGGCAAAGACCAAGTCGTCGACGTACACGAGGATGTAGAATGGCGGCAGAGAAGTGTCGGTGCGTAGAAAAAGCGACGGGTCAGCAGTAGAAGGTGCAAACCCAAGAGCCGCAAGAGTCGTCCTCAGTGTGTCGTGCCACTCACGAGGCGCCTGGCGGAGACCGTAGACTGGCCGCCGGAGGCTCCACTGGGTACCAGCAGGAAACGACCCAGTGAAGCCAGGTGGGCGGCGCAGCCAGATCTCCCCGTGCAGGCTGCCCTGTAGGAAAGCAGTGCTGAAGTCAAGGGAGTGAAGCTCGTAGTCACGCTGAGCGGCGACGTGCAGCAGAACCCGAAGAGTGGTCATCTTCGGGGTGGGGGAGAAGGTCTGGAAGAAGTCAACTCCCTGTCGCTGACAGAAGCCTCGCGCAACGTAATGCGCCTTGAAGACAGGCGGAGAACCCGGCGGCCGCTTCACCCTGAAAATCCACATGCCACTGATGTTCGCCCCAGATGGGGGAACCTCGTCGACGTAGGTGCCTGTGGACTTCCAGGATGCCATCTCTGCGTCCATGGCTGTCTGCCACTGAGAGGAGTAGGGACCCTCTATCGCCTCTTCGTAAGAGCGCGGGGTCGGGATGTCTGGTGCATCCGGGTCTCCCTCATGTGCAATCAGCATGGACACGAGATGAGGTACAGCAGCTGCAAAACACTCAAAGTCCTCCTGCCTGTCCTGAAGGAGGTCCGTGCCAAGAACACACTCACCCCCGACGGACGGAGGACAGACAGACTCAGACTCAGCAACAAGACTAGCGGCGTAGTCGAGACGACAGGCGGCAACAAAGTCAACCAGCTCAGCAACTAGGGCAGACGCAGCAGTGGACTCAAAAGAAGGGTCAGTGACAACATTGGCTAGAAGATGCGTGATAGTAGGACTGGCAGCACGAGCAAAGTCTGACGGCGGGTCAGGGACGTCAGGAAGAGAGGACGCAGGAGGAGACGGCAAAGGGACACGCTGTGGAGCAGTGGAAGGACGGAGTGCCATCTGGTGCGTGCCTGGGACAGCAGGAGGACGCGGACGCGGAGCACGACCAGTGCGAACTGTGCGAACAGGCGACGCAGGACGCGACTCAGGTGACGCAGGACGAGACTCAGGCTCACGACGCTCCGTAAGACCCCTAGTCGGCCCAGAGTAAGGAGAAGGACCAAGCAGTGGAGACGCTGGCTGTAACTGCGACTGCGACTGGACAGGCGGTGGACACAGGAAGGGAGGAGTAGGACCAGTAGAAGGCGGGAGACCAAGAACCTGCTGAAGGAGTGGAACGAAGTACGGCCGCGGCCGCGCAGCGCCTCCAGAACCAGCAGAGACAGCACCAGTACCCCCAGCGCTAGGGTCTCCAGCTCCAACTCCCTCAGCACTACCAGCTCCAGCACCAGCAGCACCTCCAGCAGCAACAGCTCCAGCGCCTCTAGCTCCAACTCCTGCAGCACCACCAGCTCCAGCACCAGCAGCAACTCCAGGAGCAACAGCTCCAGCGCCTCCAGCTCCAACTCCTGCAGTACCACCAGCTCCAACTCCTGCAGCACCAACAGCTCCAGTAGCTCCAATACCTCCAGTACGAGCACCTTCGGGACCAGCGGCTCCAGCACCTCCAGCAGCTCCAGCGCCTCCAGCAGCTCCAGCACCAGCAGTACCTCCAGCAGCTCCAGCTCCAGCAGCTCCAGTACCTCCAGTACGAGCACCTCCGGGACCAGCGGCTCCAGCACCTTCAGCAGCTCCAGCACCAGCAGTACCTCCAGCAGCTCCAGCTCCAGTAGCACCTCCAGCGGTAGGCCCCCCAGCTCCAGCAGCACGGCTACATCGCCGAGCGTACCACTCGCGCAGCTACTGTGGAGAGAGGGGCTCTTGCCGTGACAAGACACTCGGAGGACCTCCAGACTTAGCACGCTCAGGCTCAGCAACCCCAGGCTCAGCACCCCCAGACTCAGCACCCCCAGGCTCAGCACCCCCAGGCTCCGCACGCTCAGGCTCAGCACCCCCAGGCTCCGCACCCTCAGACTCAGCAACCCCAGGCTCAGCAACCCCAGGCCCCGCACCCGCAGGCTCAGCACCCCTAGCAGCACCAGAGTCGACAGCTACCTCGACAGGCTCGACAGGGTCTACCTGGGACACACCTGAGGGGGGCAGGACCCTGAGGGGGGAGGGGGTCTACCTGAGGAGCACCTGGTGCTAGGAAGAGCGGCGGGGGGGGGAGAGGGGCAGTGCGGTAGGGAAAGAGACGGTAGTAAGATACCGACTCATCAAACGTGACGTCCTGAGAGGACAGAACACGACGCGAGGTGGGGTGGTAAAACTGCCAACCAGGCGCGTCAGGGGAGAAGCCAAGGAAGACGCAGGGAACAGCACGGGAGGACATCTTGTCCGCGGAAGAATCGCGGACAAAAGCTCGAGATCCCCAGACACGGAACACAGACGCATCGCCAACCTTCCCCGTCCACCGCAGAGTAGGTGTGGTCTCCGGCACGGAGACACGAGGCTGAAGGTTGAGCTGATGCGCAGCGTACTGGACCGCGAACGGCCACAAAAAATGGGGAGCAGCCGCATGGATCATGGACGTACGAGCGACGTCCATGACCATGCCAATGCGGCGCTCAGCAATCCCATTTTGCTGTGGGGAGGCCGGAAGCGTGAACGTCTGGCGGATGCCCTCCGCACGACAGAAAGCCCGCAGAAGGTTGGATGAAAACTCACCACCTCTGTCTGAGTGCAGACGCAGAACAGGAAGGTCCGAGCCAAAACTCTCGCTGAGCTGGCGACGGGCAGCGCGGATCCAGTCGATGAACACCTCAGTGACCTCGCCCTTCGGCACAAGGGGAAGACTGTCGTATAACGCGAGTAGTCGTCAACGACCAGCAGGAAGTAACGCTCGTGACCCTGTCCACGGACGCGGGCTGGGCCCCACACGTCCATGTGGAGAGTCTGCAGGGGAGCCTCTGTCGGAGGGAACTCGGAGGAGTGAGGAGTGGCGCTCTGCCGTCCCTCGACGCAAGGAACACAGGTAGGGGCAGGCCTCGGTGGAAGGGGAGGGAGGGACCGGGGGAGGCCAGAGACAAGGGTACGGGAGGCCATACCTCGGAGACGAGGCAGGGAGGGGTGACCAAGGCGGTGGTGCCAAAGGAGAGTCTCGTGTGACAGAGGACGACACGAGCAGGGGGCAGACTCCGGACCAGACGTGGACGCGGCAGCAAACACCTGACCAGACGCGGCTACCTGACCAGACGCAGTAACCGGAGGAGACGCAGTAGTCCGTGTGTACAGGCTCGACCCAGGCCGACGGGTGAACGTGGCCAGGTGGCGGCCCGTCCAAGAGCACGTACAGTGGGTCACACGCTGACCTCCAGGGGTGAACTGGTCAACCCACACGTCCTGGAGGTCAGCTCCACTCACCAAGTTCGTAGAGAACGAGGGGAGGTGAAGTCCCGACAGTGAGCCCGACGGGGCCGCAGGACACGGTAGAACCGTGGAGGAGTGCGCAAGGACTGGGCCCCCAGAGGGGTCAGCCAGGGAGACTGCTACCGGCCGACTGAGCGGCGTGAGTGTGGTGCTGTCGTGAAAGAAGGAGCGCGAAGCACCTGAGTCAAGTGTGAAGGTGTGCAAGGCCTCAGCAGGCGCAGTACCAGAGAGAGCAGACTCACCAGCACCTGGAGCAGCAGACTCACTAGCACCCTGAGCAGCAGACTCACTAGCACCTAGAGCAGCAGCCTCAATGCCCGGGTCGGGCGGAACACACAGGTAACAGTCACCCTCAGCACTATCAGTCACATCATACATGGCAGCAAGGATAGCATCGAAATCAAGATCAAAGATAGCAACACCAGACTTAAGCAGATCACCCCAGCGAGGGAGCTCAACGGCGTCAGGAAACTGGGCGCGCCAGGCGTCAGTCAGGCTACCGCAACAGCGCTGCGTAGTGTGTGGCAGTCCGCACGTCTCCCCACGGCGCCCGCCGGTGCGGAGAACGTAAGTGCAGGGACCAGCACCCCCAGACCTCCCACGCCCAGCGTACCACTCACGAAGCTGCTGGGGCGACGGGGTCTCACGGGAACGCGGCTGCTGCTGGCGCTGGCTACCGCCAAAGCCTCCACCCTGCGCGGCTCCACCTCGACCAGCACCACCGCCGCCGCCACCTCCACCGCCGCTGCCGCTGCCTCCACCGCCGCTGCCGCTGCCTCCACCACCTCCACGGCCGCCACCGATGCCCCCACTCCCACCACCACCCCCACCTCCACCACCACCCCCTCCGCCTCCTCCACCGCCTCCACCGCCACCCCCATCGTCCCCTCCACCACCCTTGCCCCCCTTGCCCTTGCCGCTGTGGCGCCTCCCACTAGGAGCAGACGCAACCCCGACCTCCTCAGTGCCAACGAGGTCGACAGCAGCAGCAGAAGCAACAGAGGGGAGAAGGGGGACGGGGGAACACCCCTCAAAGAAAGGGGCGCGAGGGTCGCCACGAGAAGCACCTACAGCAACTGTACTCTTCTCAGCTGCGGTGAGGCGCTCCTCTAGCAGGTCGACGGTGAGCTCGGTGAGGCAAAGGGAGAGAAAGTGGTCCCTGACTGAGCAAAGAGAGTCAGGGAGGCGGGTGACTAGGTAGAAGAGGGTGATGTACATGGGGGGGGGGTTCTTGGCGCAGAATTCGGAAGGAAGCGCAGCGCGGTAGCGGGCGTCACTAGTGCGGAGGTGAGTAATGAGGTCAGCGACTGTGGGAAAGGCGGCAAGGTCAGGGAACAGGTACGGCAGCATGATGCGGCTGAGGGCAGCAGTGGCAGGGGAGGCGTAGCGCGCTACGACAGCGTCATACAAAGACTTAGCAGTCTTGTACTGGCCAAAGTGCGCGCGCTCAGCAGACGGCATGTGACTACGAACAGCAAGGCGAGCAACAGCGTCACGAGTAGTCCACTGCGAGCGAACCGTACTGTCAGCAGTGGCAGCAGGTGCAGCAGAGACGCCGGACGTGTGATAAAAAAGCGAGACTCCGTCCCTAGAGTCGCACTGAAGAAAGAGCTGCAGGTCATCTACCCAAACGTCGAAGTCAACCGCACGACCCTCAGCATCAAAGGTAAGAACATTAGGGCTAGCCATGGCGGCAGCAGCAGCAGTAGCAGCAGCAGAAGCAGTAGCAGTAGAAGCAGCAGTAGCAGCAGTAACAACTACAGTAGCAGGGGCAGCGCGGGCAGGGCAGCGCGGGCAGGGCAGCGCGGCTCAGTAGGGCAGGGCGGCGCGGCTCGGCAGGGCGGCGCGGCTCGGTAGGGCGGTGCAGCTCGGCTGGGCGGCGCGGCTCGGCAGGGCGGCGCGGCTCGGCTGGGCGGCGCGGTGCGGCAGGCAGGCGGGCGCTTACCAGGGGCGGGTGCAGGGCAGGGCCGCAGCTGGCGGTTAGGTCAGGGCCGCGACTGGGGCGGCGGTAGGGCAGGGCCGCGACGAGGCGGCGGCAGAGCAGGGCCGCGACGGGGCGGCAGCAGGGCAGGGCCGCTACAAGGCGGCTGCAGGGCAGGGCCGCGACTGGGCGGCAGCAGGGCAGGGCCGCGACGGGGCAGCGGTAGAGCAGGGCCGCGACAAGTGACTGAAGGCAGGGCCGCGACGGGTGGCGGCAGGGCAGGGCCGCGACGGGCGGCGAGGTCAGGGCCGCAACTGGAGCGGCAGGGCAGGGCCGCGACGGGCGGCTAGGTCAGGCCGCGACGGGCGGCTAGGTCAGGCCGCGACGGGCGGCGACCGAGCAGGGCCGCGACGGGCGGCAAGGTCAGGGCCGCGACGGGCCGTTAGGGCAGGGCCGCGACGGGCCGAGAAGGCAGGGCCGCGACGGGCGGCAGTAGGGCAGGGCGCGCGACGGCGCAGGTGAGGCAGGCGCGAGGCGCGCTTCGGGCAGGGTAGGAAAAAAAAAAATATCGTGGTGGGCCCTAAAAAAAAACGTTCCCACTGGGGAACGTGCTCTGAAACCATGTCAGAAATGAGAAGGAAAGAATGACTAGAAAGAGAGCAGTACAAGGTTTGTATAGGCAAAACCTAATTTGGGCTGTACCCCATAAGGAGTGCCCCACTACAGCCTAGAGCATATATGCATAGTTCTGACACTCCCCGCCTTCCGTCTCGCCAGAACCAGTCTCTCAAGCGGAGGTCGCAGGTGAACGGGTGATTTTTAACACTCGCATACTGATGAACGGTACGAATCCCGTGGGGGGGCAGAAGGATGCTAAAAAGCTGTGGGAGAATTGGTCACGGAGGGCCCTGACGGGGTAAAAACTTTTAAGACGAAGGAGCTGCTAGCGACAAGGCTGGGAGGTGCGGGGCAGGCTAGGATGGCGCTGAAGGCCATTGCAGCAATCCCATCTGGCTGGAAGGAGAAACTACTGCTTCCCAGTGAGGAGGCTCTCACAGAAGTGACGGGGGGGGGGGGGGGTTCTCGGCTCCCTCACAGAGGAGGAGAGGTGCGGTGTATCAGCAGGGGGCTGCTCTTCTCCGCGCGCCTATCTTCGGGAAGGGAAAAGTGCTACCTATCAGGATTTTGCGGAAGGCCTGGGGGAAAAGGGCGCCAACAATGCACAGAAGGGAGAAGTGGGCCAGCAGATGGGGTGGCAAAATTGATTGGAAGCGGGCAGCTAAAGTCAGGGACTCACTGGCCATCCCGAGCAGACCTCGGGACGTCCTGATTCGTATTCACAATTTCAATCTTCAAGTGGGGGAGCGGGTGGCTTTCCTCAGCTCAAAACCTAAGTGTCCTCACTGTGGAGAAGCATAAACGCTTGAGCACTGCCTGTTTGACTGCCCGAAGATTCAGCCAGTTGTTCTGGCGCTAAAGAAAGCACTGCGCATGATAAACCCTTCACGCACAGTGTCCTCGCTGGGGGACTTGCTCTTCAAACGGACGGCTTCCAGCTCAGCTTTTCCAGAAGCGACGATTTCTGCCATCGGCTTTCATCAATTGTGGGTGGAGCGGTGTGATGCTGTTTTCCGGGATCGGCAGTTTCGGGCGAAACGTGTTCTCCGGAGGATTGAGGTGGCTTTCAGGCTGCATGCGAGAATTTTCTTGAAACATATGGGGGAGAAGCCTCGGAAGAGGGGGAATGACAGCAATGTCTCTGCCACGTGGAGTGCTTCCAGTCAGGAGCTCAAGCTTTTGGACCGTGTCAGGGACAGGTCCAGCAACAAATGGTCGTGGAAACCCAGTTTCGCGGCAATCTGGTCATGTCCAAAGGCTGCAGTTCGTTAGGGTCTAGGTCGTTGGTTTTGAGGCAAGAACTCTCTCTTAGCCTCTTCGCACAGTTACGACTGTCTTTGGTTTGTACACTTGCTCTTCGGTGTATATATCAATTACCAAAAAAAAAAAAAAAAAAAAAAAAAATCGCAATCCTGGGCGTTTTGCCCTTCAGTGTATATCTGGAAAGATGACGCAATACCCTTCTCCCTTGACCCTTAGGGGAGGTAGAGACACAATTGGTCAAGGTTCTACATGGAATCGGACTTGAGCAGGGCACCATATGGAAATAATATGCTAAGTGGCCCTCATTGAATCCAGGCGGGCCAGCATAGCAGACCTCGTATGTCAAACTTATATGCTATAGTCTGTGTAGGCTGTAGTGGGGTAGCTCATATGGGGTACAACACTTTAGGGTTTCCTACTTGTACTCCTCATGCTGCTCAATGCAATCATTCCTCATTCTATCTTTCACATGGTTTCGGAGCAGGTTCCCTAGTGGGAACGTTTTTTTTTAAGGGCCCACCACGAACGTTTTTTTTTTTCCTGCCCTGCCCAAAGCGCGCCTCGCGCCTGCCTCACATGCGCCGTCGCACGCCCTGCCCTACTGCCGCCCGTAGCGGCCCTGCCCTACCGGCCCGTCGCGGCCCTGCCCTAACGGCCCTGCCCTAACGGCCCATCGCGGCCCTGCCCTGCCGCCCCCCGTTGCGGCCCTGACCTCGCCGCCCGTCGCGGCCCTGCCCTGCCGCCACCCGTCGCGGCCCTGCCCTGCAGCCGCCTTGTCGCGGCACTGCCCTGCTGCCGCCCCGTCGCGGCCCTGCTCTGCCGCCGCCTCATCGCAGCCCTGCCCTACAGCCGCCCTATTGCGGCCCTGACCTAACCGCCCGTCGCGGCCCTGCCCTGCACCCGCTCCTGGTAAGCGCGTCGCCCCTGCCCTGCCCGTCGCGTCACCCTAGGGCACGCGCGCCGCCCCTGCCCTGCCCGTCGCGTCGCCCTAGGGCCCACGCGCCGCCCCTGCCCTGCCCGTCGCGTCGCCCTAGGGCCCGTGCGCCGCCCCTGCCCTGCCCGTCGCGTCACCCTAGGGCACGCGCGCCGCCCCTGCCCTGCCCGTCGCGTCGCCCTAGGGCCCGCGCGCTGCCCCTGCCCTGCCCGTCGCGTCGCCCTAAGGTACGCGTGACGCCCCGTGCAAGCCGCCCGCGCGCATGCCCCTGCAGCCCGCGAGCCACCCCTGCAGCCCGCGAGCCGCCTCTGCAGCGCCAAACGCGCCCTGCCAAACCCTAAATAAATAATTAATTATTAAAAAAAAAAAAGGAGCCCTAGGTGCTGCAGCCCTAGGAGCTACTGCCTGCTGCTACAGCTACTACTGCTGCTACTGCTGCTACTTCTGCTACTACTGCTACTGCTGATCCTGGCGGTGGCCAGATGCAGCTCCAGCGACGTCCGCGAGAGTCCCTCACGTCCCAGCAGCTTCGTGAGTGGTACGCTGGTTGGTGTCGTGGCGGCGGCCGTCGTGGCAGTCGCCCTGGAGCTGGTCAGTCGGGAGCCTCTGGCAGTGGCCAGATGCAGCTGCAGCGGCGCCCGCGTGAGACCCTTACGCCCCTGCAGCTTCATGAGTGGTACGCTCAGAGTAGAGGGTCTCGGAGTACCGTTCGCTGCCCGTACGTCATTCGCACAGGTGATCGGGCTGGTCAGACTTGCGGGACGGTTGGTCACACGCAGTCCCGCTGCTTCGCCTGTCTGAGCGACGCCTTGCGTACCGAGTGGGGCGACGAGGCTGAGCTCCCCGACTGGCTGGAGCTGCTTAGGCAGAGGGTGGATATCTTTGCTCTTGACTATGATGCTATCCTCACTGCCATGTATGCATTGTCTACTAGTGCTGAGGGTGCCTGTTACCTCTGTTTCCCGCCTGACCCAGGTATTGAGGCTGCTGCTCTAGGTGCTAGTGAGTCTACTGCTCTAGGTGCTGGTGAGGCTGCTGCTCTAGGTGCTAGTGAGTCTGCTGCTCCAGGTGCTGGTGAGTCTGCTCTCTCTGGTACTGCGCCTGCTGAGGCCTTGCACACCTTCACACTTGACTCAGGTGCTTCCCGCTTCTTCTTTCGCGATATCACCACACTCACGCCGCTCAGTCGGCCTGTCGCAGTCTCCCTGGCGGACCCCTCTGGGGGCCCCGTCCTTGCGCACTCCTCCACGGTCCTGCCGTGTCTGGCTGTCCCGTCTGGCTCCCTGTCGGGTCTCCACCTCCCCTCGTTCTCTACGAACTTGGTGACTGGAGCTGACCTCCAGGATGAGTGGGTTGACCAGTTCACTCCTGGGGGTCAGCGTGTGACCCACTGTACGTGCTCCCGGACTGGTCGGCACCTGGCCACGTTCACCCGAGCGCCTGGCTCGAGTCTGTACACACTGACTACTGTGTCCCCTCAGGTAGCTGCGTCTGCGTCTGCGTTTGCGTCAGGTCAGCTAGCGGCCCCCTGCTCGTGTCGCGCTTTGTCGCACCAGATCGTCCTTTGGCACCACCGTCTTGGTCACCCCTCGGTGCAGCGCCTTCGTGGCATGCACCGACGTGTCCTTGTCTCTGGTCTTCCCAGGGTTCTACCTCCCCTCCTACCCTCGCCTGCCCCTCCTTGCCTTCCCTGTGTCGAGGGGCGGCAGCGCGCCGCTCCTCACACCTCCTCGTTTCCCCCGACGACTGCTCCCCTGCAGACCCTGCACATAGACGTGTGGGGCCCAGCCCACGTCCGTGGACAGGACCGCGAGCGGTACTTCTTGCTGGTCGTTGACGACTACACGCGTTACACCACGGTCTTCCCCTTGCGCACCAAGGGTGAGGTCCCTGATGTTTTGATCCCCTGGATCCGCGCTGCCCGTCTCCAGCTCCGCGAGCGGTTTGAGACGGACTTTTCCGTCCTGCGTCTGCACTCTGACAGATGTGGTGAGTTTGCCTCTGACTTTCTGCGGGACTTTTGTCGTGGGGAGGGCATTCGACAGACTTTCACGCTCCCGGCCTCACCGCAGCAGAATGGGGTTGCTGAGCGCCGCATTGGCTTAGTCATGGAGGTCGCTCGTACCTCCATGGTCCATGCGGCTGCCCCCCATTTTCTGTGGCCGTTTGCGGTCCGATGCGCTGCGCATCAGCTCAACCTCTGGCCCCGTGTCTCCTTGCCGGAGACCTCGCCCACACTGCGTTGGACGGGGAAGGTTGGCGATGCGTCAGTGTTTCGGGTCTGGGGTTCTCGTGCCTTTGTCCGCGATACGTTCGCGGACAAGCTCTTCGCCCGTGATATTCCCTGCGTCTTTCTTCGCTTTGTCCCTGACGCGCCTGGCTGGCAGTTTTACCACCCCACCTCGCGCCGTGTCCTGCCCTCTCAGGACGTCACGTTCGACGAGTCGGTTCCTTTTTACCGTCTCTTCCCCTACCGCACTACTTCTCTCCCCCCCCCGCCGCTCTTCCTTGCACCAGGTCCTCCTCCAGTAGACCCCCTCCCCCCTCAGGGTCCTGCTCCCTCATGTGTGTCCCAGGTAGACGCTGTCGAGCCTGTCGAGATAGCGGTTGACTCTGGTGCTGCTACTAGGGGTGGTGCTGCTGGGGGTGCTGAGCCTGAGCGTGCGGAGCCTGGGGGTGCTGAGCCTGAGCGTGTGGAGCCTGGGGGTGCTGCGCCTGGGGTTGCTGAGTCTGAGGGTGCGGAGACTGGGGGTGCTGAGTCTGGGGGTGCTGAGCCTGGAGGTGCTGAGCCTGGGGGTGCTGAGCCTGCGGTTGCTGAGACTGGGGGTGCTGAGTCTGCTGGAGTTCCTGCAGGTGCCTCATCTCGGCGGGAGCCTCTCTCTCCACCGGAGCTGCGCGAGTGGTTTGCTCGCCGCTGGAGACTCCAGCGAGGTGCTGCTGGAGCTGCTAGAGCTGTTGGAGGTACTGCTGGTGCTAGTGCTGCTGGAGCTGCTGGAGCTGCTGGAGGTACTGCTGGTGCTGGAGCTGCTGGAGGTGCTTGAGCCGCTGGTCCTGGAGGTGCTCATACTGGAGGTACAGGAGCTGCTGGGGCTGGTGGTGCTGCAGGAGTTGGAGCTGGAGGTGCTGGAGCTGTTGCTGCTGGAGGTGCTGCTGGAGCTAGAGCTGCTGGAGGTACTGGAGCTGGTGGTGCTGCGGGAGTTGGAGCTGGAGACCCTGGAGCTGGGGGTACTAGTGCTGTCTCTGCTGTTTCTGGAGGCGCTGCGCGGCCGCGGCCGTACTACGTTCCGCTCCTTCAGCAGGTTCTTGGCCTCCCGCTTTCCACTGGTCCTCCTCCTCCCTTACTGAGTCCACAGCTTGACCAGTCGCAGTCACAGTTACAGCCAGCCTCTCCACTGCCTGGTCCTTCTCCTTACTCTGGGCCGACTAGGGGTCTTACGGAGCGTCGTGAGCCAGAGTCTCGTCCTGCGTCACCTGAGTCTCGTCCTGCGTCGCCTGTTCGCGCTGTCCGCACTGGTCGTTGTGTTCCGCGTCAACGGCCTCCCCCTGTCCCTGGCACACACCTGATGGCACTTCGTCCTTCCACTGCTCCGCAGCGTGTCCCTCTGCCGTCTCCTCCTGCGTCCTCTCATCCTGACGGTCCGGACCCGGAGTCTGACTCCCTTCGTTCTGCTAGTCCTACTGTCACGCGTCTCCTGGCCACTGTAGTCACTGACCCTTCGTTTGAGTCCACTGCTGCGTCTGCTCTCGTTGCTGAGCTTGTTGACTTTGCTGCCACCTGTCGTCTAGACTACGCCGCTAGTCTTGTTGCTGAGTCTGAGTCTGAGTCTGTCTGTCCTCCGTCCGTCGGGGGTGAGTGTGCCCTTAGCACGGACGTCCTTGAGGACAGACAGGAGGAGTTTGAGTGCTTTGCCGCTGCTTTACCTCATCTCGTGTCCATGCTGCTTGCCCCTAAGGGAGACCCGGATGCACCAGACATCCCGACCCCGCGCTCTTACGAAGAGGCGATAGAGGGTCCCTACTCCTCTCAGTGGCAGACAGCCATGGACGCAGAGATGGCTTCCTAGAAGTCCACAGGCACCTACGTCGACGAGGTTCCCCCGCCTGGGGCGAACATTGTCAGTGGCATGTGGATTTTCAGGGTGAAGCGGCCGCCGGGTTCTCCGCCTGTCTTCAAGGCGCGTTACGTTGCACGAGGCTTCAGTCAGCGAGAGGGAGTTGACTTCTTCCAGACCTTCTCCCCTACCCCGAAGATGACCACTCTTCGGGTTCTGCTGCACGTCGCCGCTCAGCGTGACTACGAGCTTCACTCTCTTGACTTCAGCACTGCTTTCCTACAGGGCAGCCTGCACGAGGAGATCAAGCTGCGCCGCCCACCTGGCTTCACTGGGTCGTTTCCTGCTGGTACCCAGTGGAGCCTCCGGCGGCCAGTCTACGGTCTCCGCCAGGCGCCCCGTGAGTGGCACGACACACTGAGGAGGACTCTTGCGGCGCTTGGGTTTGCTCCTTCCACTGCTGACCCGTCGCTGTTTCTACGCACCGACACCTCTCTGCCGCCGTTCTTCGTTCTCGTATACGTCGACGACTTGGTCTTTGCTACTGCTGACACTGAGGGACTCGCCCACGTGAAGTCGGAGCTGCAAAAGAGACACACGTGCACAGACCTGGGTGAGCTGAGCAGCTATCTTGGCTTGCGGATCACCCGGGACAGAGCACAGCGCACCATTACCTTGACTCAGTCATACATGGTGCAGCAGGTCCTTCAGCGCTTCGGCTTCACGTACTCCTCGCCACAGCACACTCCTCTGCCTACTCGCCACTCGCTCTCGGCTCCACCTTCGGACGAGTCCGTAGAGCCGAGTGGTCCTTACCCAGAGCTTGTGGGCTGCCTCATGTACCTGATGACCTGCACTCGACCTGACCTTGCCTACCCTCTTAGCATTCTGGCACGCTATGTCGCTCCTGGGAGACACAGGAAGGAGCACATGGATGCCGCTAAGAGGGTGTTGCGCTACTTGTGCAGTACGTCAGGCATGGGGCTCGTGCTTGGAGGACGAGCTCGAGTTGTCCTCACTGGTCACGCAGACGCTTCCTGGGCTGACGACTTGGCTACGCAGCGGTCGTCACAGGGTTACACCTTCAGTCTTGGCTCCGGCTCTGTTTCTTGGCGGTCTACCCGCTCGTCTTCTGTTCTCAGCTCCAGTTGTGAGGCTGAGATCTACGCAGGGGCCATGGCTGCACAGGAGTTACGCTGGCTCACCTACCTGCTGACCGACCTGGGAGAGCCGCCTCGTTCTCCTCCAGTGTTGTACGTCGACAACAAGGCCATGATTGCCTTGTGTCAGGAGCACAGACTGGAGCACAGAACGAAGCACATTGCTCTGCGCTACTTCCTTGCTCGAGAGTTGCAGCAGCGTGGTCAGCTTCGTCTTGCTTACGTGGCCACTCGGGCCAACACTGCTGATGTCTTCACCAAGGCACTTCAGCCTTGTGATCATCAGCGTTTCTGTACTGTTCTGGGCCTTGTGCCTACTGTGCCTCACTTGCTTACTTCTTGACTCTGCTTGTACTGTGATCTCTATATATATACCTGCATGCTTACACTTGCTAGGTTGTGATCACTGTATTGCTTGTTCTCCTTTATATAAATCTGCATGTGAACTGGCCTTGTGGCCATTTGCTTGTGCTCAGAATGCTTTGCTTTGCTAAGCACCCTAAGCTTGCTTTGCCTTTCTTGACTGGTCTTGTGACCTCTTGTTCTCCCCCACTTTGCCTATGGGGGTGTGTCAAACTTATATGCTATAGTCTGTGTAGGCTGTAGTGGGGTAGCTCATATGGGGTACAACACTTTAGGGTTTCCTACTTGTACTCCTCATGCTGCTCAATGCAATCATTCCTCGTTCTATCTTTCACATCGTACCTTAGTTGAAGGCCCCAAATCTTTCAGACCGCACCCACCTCCACTCCAGTCCCCTTGTGTTACGGGAACCTTTCCTTACAATGTCCCCCGATCTATCTCTTTCTCTCCCCTTACCATCCCTGCAAGTCATGAGCTTGCTTCATCCTCCACTATTTTCCCCTCTTCCCCCCCCCCCCCCCCCCCCCCCCCGGGCACTCAACCCCCCTTCCATGCATTGCCAAACAAGAATGCTGACATGACAACCAAAGGGCCAAGCAAGAATGCTGACATGACAAAAAGAGGGCCAAACAAGAATGCTGACATGACAACAAGAGCCTAACTAAAAATGAGGAGAGAGAGGGAGCACATATTGTGCTACAGCGGGATAGTGAAGGGAAATATGCCTATGCGAATACGGGGCAGCGTCTGCAGTGACACGGCAATTGCCGTGACTGTGACATCAAGCATCCACCTTTTTTTGTTGAGCTCTCAACCTTTTACACAACCTGTGTTTCAGCACCAGCTCTTGTGCATACTTTCAATATCCTGTGTACAACAACAATAATGTTAACGGCTTCATGGCATTTTAGCAGTCCCTCTGAAACTGAGTGTCCACCTTTGGCGATATTCCATACAGGCACTGAGGCACTCCCATAGGGCACCAACAACGATGCGTTTTCAATCCACACTTCTCGCAGTGCCACTCATGGTATACTTCTGCTTGCATCTCCCCCCTCCCCTCTTCCAGCAACCTAACATGCATTTTTCTACTGCAACGGTTGCATTCCATATGGCATTCATATATTGCAGATTGAGGGCCATCAACAATGTTTTTTTTTTTTAATGTACCAACTACGGTATGTCTCTTATACCAGGGGCGGGTTGAATCAGGTATTAAACACTACAAAGGGAATATCTTATTTGCACGTGATGCCTCATTTTCTTGTTGGGTTATTATACGAATGGTCATAAACATGGGCTCGTTATCACGGATGGTCGTAGCACTATCGCTAACGGTCATAGAATCTAGCAATTCTATCACGGATGATCATAGCACTATCACGGATGGTCACTCGTTGCCCTGCATTTCTATCACGAATAGTCACTCGATGAAACCCTCAAGGAAAGTTGAAGCTCACTTAGCCACTGTGAAGAAACTGTAGAAATTTTGGGGAATCCCAATTTTTATTCCTTGTTACCTAGCGCATGATTCTCGCCTTACATTTACGACTGAAGAATAAGAATAAACCCCTATATGATGGCATGCCCTTCGGGAGGCATCAACCCTAAACACCATGCGACAAGGTGTTTAGGGTTGATGTCTCCCGAAGGAAATCCTATCCGAATGGGTTTTAGTTTTTTCTTGGGAACAGAAAATGAACAGAAAAAATCTTCGAATTTTACCTGTCTAAAAATGATTTTCTTAGGAACATTATGCATCAATCGAACAGTCGACAATTGAATAGTGAACGCTGCGCCACGAGGTAACTTTCCGATGTTGCCGAGAAATTGCAGATGTTTTTAACGACCTCGCGAGAGTGGTCGCGAAAATGTTTCGTAAGTAACAGCGTCTCGCAACACTATGGACAAAACGGCGCGCGCGAGTTTTTTCCCCTGAATCCCTACAGTAACTTAGCAGTTTCAACTTTCCTTGAGGGTTTCATTGAGTGACCATTCGTGATAGATATGGGGGGCAACGAGTGACTATCCGTCATTGTGCTATGATCATCCGTGATAGATTTGCTAGGTTCTGTGACCGTTCGTGATAGTTCTATGACCATTCGCGATAAAGAGCCCATGTCTATGACCATTTGTATAAAAACCCCTTTCTTGTTGGTTGTCCATTCGTCACAGGCACAGATGTCGGTCTCTGCTGAAATTCCGCAATGTGTAAGTCCCAACCCAAGATGGCGGGAACTGACGCAACAAGGATTCCGCCTTTCCTGGCAGAATTTATGTAGGGAGCGAGCTGCCGAAGATCTAAGTTCAACAAATAGGGTGCCGCTGCTTTCTGACATCGATGAGCCTCTCTGCCCACCACATGTGCCACCCTGCCAGTTCCTTCCCAGTTCCCTCCCACTTCTCACGAATGGGTATGTGGCATTCAAATGTTGGCGGGAAATGGATACCAGGTCCTCCGGGCAGTACAAAGAAAAGAGACCGCACGGATATTGTTTCAGCCCCTTCTTGACGTGGCAAAAAAGCGCTTCCCTTTTTCCAACCACCCCTCTCCTGGTTGTGGTGCAGCCAATAGGGAGTCTGCCCTCCTGTCCATTAGTTTTTTTTCCACGTCGAAGCTTCTTTCCCCAAACCGAGCGGGGTCCGGACACCCTTGTGATCCGTCCCGCCTACACATCCCAATGTGACTGGCTAAGCCCAGAGGTGTGGTCAGAAAGCTGCAGTCGGTACACGTGCCGTCCATTGATTGTCTCTTCGTCTGAACAATTACCCCTGCTTAGCACATTCTCTGGTTCGGCTTGACGGAAGTCAGTGGCTCGGGGAACCAAAGCGACGGACTTCGGGGTCCGTCGACACCCATAATACAGACCACCGCCTGAAACCAAGACGGTTGTGTTTTGCAGTTGCGTTGCTAGCAACCGTTTCTCCAGTCCGTCAAGTCCAGCAAACCATTACTTCCGTCGGCGAGGTCAGCTGAAGTTCCGTCCCTGCTTGTCCAACCAACTGACAGACAGAGACCCAGACACCATTTCCTGTCAGACTTCAGGCACTCTCTTCATTTCTGACACAGAAACCAAATTCCTAAATTGATCAGATCCCAAGGTTTTGAAAGTTTGAAACTCAGGAGGTTTCAGCCATGGCTCATCAAGGTGGCTCTTTGACAGTGGATTCGCTCTCTCCTGCGGAGCCTTGCTCAGTAAAGCAACTTCAACACTGCGACGAAGTTATTGCCGAGGACGCTGAGCACTGCCATATCTCACTTGTAAGTTACTGTTTCGCTCAGATTCTTGCCGTGGTGTGGGAACCAAGGTTGAAAACCTTATGAAACGAATTCACACACAATCCACAATCAATCACGAACTGTCGTCGCTAATCAAATGTCCGTTCCTTCTCTGGCTTTCGCTGAGCAGGATGATTTCCAGAATGAGGCGGAAGGTGATTTCATGGACATTCTGTGCTTGGACGAGAGCATGCTGCAGCTTGAGGATGACATCTTGGCTATCGCCGACGATGACATCGCTGGTCCCATCAATCAACTGAACCTCCTGGCGCCTGCGACTGTGGATATCCGGCCCATGAACGAAGTTCCGACTCCTCTCCCTCCTTGGGATTCCGAGGTTAGTATTTGATCAATAACTGCCCATCGGACACCGCTTAATATTTTGTTTTAATGGTCTGGATTGGTCGATCATTCTTAAAACCATCTAAAGTTATCCATCTTGTTATATGCTGCAGGAATCTTCATTGTCTGAGGCTGCAGCCCCGCCAGTCGTTACTGAGAGAATCCAGGAGGTCAACGCCTCGTCGCCCGAGACCCCCTGCGTCAAACCGTCATGGCCGTTGCAATCACCACCACATCACAAGCGGTTCCATTCTTCCACTGGATCTCACCGGGAAGGCAGTCCCGTTTCAGTTCTTACCGTGCGGTTGTCTCCTGGCCGGCCATTCGAAGGACTTGGCGAGCCAGCTCTTGTCGAGTACGAAACTCCGAATCTGTCGTTGAGGAATGCCGATATCAATCCGGCAGATTCGTGTGCTCTCTCCTCCAGATCCCGCAGCAAGCGCATGCGGATTATGAAGCGGGTCTGGTCGACGGACGTAATCTCGCATGTGGTTCCGGAAGACGCTGGGGTTGGCAGCAGCGACGAGTACGACGAATGTTATGAAGGGCCTACGGGAGAGATTGAAGACGCACGAATTGGTGGATTTTCTGAGGAAAGGAATTTCTGCACAACTCCGCCGCTTGGTCCGCTCAACTCTGTTCCTCCCACGCTTGAACCTCAATCCAGGGGTTTAATCGGTGGCCTTGATCCTGCGACCTCGGACATTAGCTCACTTACCCTCAGTGGAACTGATTTGCCTCGATCAGCTTCGACGAACCAAGTAGACTCTGTAGCCAAGCAACCATCCAAGAAGCGTAAGCCTCAAGGAAGTCCCGATGGAAAGGACAAGGATGGCAACATCCGCCGATGCACACATTGCTCGTCAACGACCACCCCTCAGTGGCGGGCAGGCCCAATGGGTCCCAAGACCCTCTGCAACGCCTGTGGAGTGAGGTACAAGTCCGGACGGTTGTGTCCGGAATACAGGCCGGCTAGCAGTCCGGAATTCCAGCCGGAGAAGCACTCCAATTCTCACCGGAAGATCGTGGAGATGCGGAAGCAGCAAGATGTGGGAGTGGTCGACGGAGGAGCTCCGTCAAATGTTAACCTGGAAGTCGTTGTTGGACCGCCGACTCCGTCACGGACTCTTAAGAAGCAAATTCAAGACGGTAGCACATGTAACGGTAAGAAGCCTAAGAGGGAGAAGACTGAGGAGGAGAAGGAGAGGGCGCGTATTCGACGGCGGTTACGGAAGCAGCAGCAGAAGCTGGTTCTTCAGCAGCAACAGCAACAGCAACAGCAACAGCAGCAGCAGCAGCAGCAACAGGAAGTCGTGCAGGCCGGGACTTTCTACGGTGGTTATCCATTACAGATGGGTGTAGGTTCCGCACTCGTCAGTACTCCCAGTATCGGGTGCGTGGATACAGCATCACTCGTAGTCGATCCTCTGGTAGCTGATGGAATGCTTCCCAGCGTTCCCAGCGTGCACAGCAGCATTTCACCCGTTCCTTACGCCATGCCTCCACCTATGCTTCAGACGCCTGCAACTGCCGCTCAATTGACACCTGCATCCTATGGAGCTCTCGGCTACTGCCAGCCCTCCATCGTCCCCTCGCCTGTATCCCACGTCACAGAATCCGGACCTGAAGGTTGCTGGAACTCCAGCCACTCGCAAGAGTCCGCTGGGGTTTTGTGTGAGGATGAGGTGGTGGACTGGCAGGGGATGGAACATGAGGAGGATGAGGACGCCGAAGGATACACCTCGTTCCTGGCTCTGGACTGCCAGCCCCTGGCAACTCCCGTCCTCCCCATGCTCGACTCAGCTGTGCCTCCTTCCTTCGCTGCTGCACCTTCGTTTGCCATGTGCAATGCGAATAACGTTGGGGCAGGACCTGGTTGTATGAGCGCCCGGGGAGATCTGCAGGGCTATTGAGGGGCTTGCCTCTTTTTTTTTTAGTGATTTTGGTTGGGGTTTGCTTGAGATTTGTGATTGGTTTGGGGTCTCGGAGTTTACTTACACTTCAGGGGTGACTGAAGTGGAAGAGACGTGTTTATGAGCTCCTCTACAAGGCGCCTCTTTACTGAGGGATGGTCATAACTGCAAGAGGATGCGCAAAAGTGTGTCACCTCGGCAGCTGCCTTAACCCTCCTATATGGCAGCACAGTAGTGCTGCCAATCCTTCTCAAGTCTGTTGGTTTTGGGGTGAATACAAGTTTGTCCCTCTTCAGGCTTCTGTTGTGGCTTCTAAGTCACCTGATTTGCAATGTTCTGTTTGCCTAACATTAGAGCGTATTCCTACGGCCTCATATCAGGCCACCTCGTATCAAGATTGTACTTCTTGCCTGGTAAAACTAGCGAGAGGTTTTGGCTTTAGGGGAATTTCCAGTGTGAGCCTGATATGAGGTTTGCTTGATACGAGGTTAGGAATACGCGCTTAGTATAAAAGTTCTTTACAGGTGCTTCAGCTTCAATGACACAATTGTCAGCAAGACAAGAAGAGCATTTTCACACAATTAGCTAGTCAAGTATCTACCAGAGAAGCAGGCATCTCTGAAGTCAACTCATACCACGTCCTAAAACTTCCTTCAGAAGGCATGTGCTCCATGCTTTGACTCACACATTATACCATGTCCCCCGCACTGTATGTCGGCTCGACTCCAGGAGTGACTATGCGCACGCCACCTGAAGAGTGGGAGGAGGAGGAGGAACCAGATGAGGCCAGGTCAGCTGAGGCAGCAACTGCACTTCCCTGGCCGGTCCCTCCTCCCCCAGTCACAACTGGATTAGGCTGCACTGCTGGTCTGTACAGCCTCTCCCTCCTCCCACTCCCCGTCCCTCCTCCACTCGCTGCTGCACCACCCCAGCCGTGAGGCAGCAGCGCATCCACGTCACTCTTTACCCCACCTTTTCCGTTCCCAAATGGCCACCACACCCACTGGGAGCTTTGCTTCTTCTTCTTTTGGGGAGGAGGGGGAGGAGAAGTGGAAGTGAGTGGGTTTGCAGTGGAGGTTGCTGGGGGTGCTGCTGCTGCTGCTGATGGCAGCGCCTGTGCTGCTGGTTCCCCTGTTGGTGGTGTTGCTGCTGCTGGTGGTTTTGCTGATGGTGGTGCGGATGGTAATGGCACAGTTGCTGATGCTGCTGGTGGTGAGGACGAGTTCTCCTCACTTCCCGCTGGCTTTGCAGCTGGAGCTGGTGTTGATGGTGGTGCCGGTGATGCTGGTGGTGGTGTTGATGCTGGTGCTTTTGCTGTCGTTGCAGCCTCCTTCACATCTGATGCTGGCGCCCCAGCACCCTCCTCCCCATCTGCTGATGGTGCTGTGCCCTTCACTGCATCACCTTGCACATCCCCTCCTCCCCCTTCCTCCGTTCCACCGACAGTGCTGTCACCGCTTCCCACTCCTTCTGCCGATGGTGCTGATGGTGCTGCCGCACTGCTCCCCTCACCTCCCCCGTCTCCATCCCCACCATCCCCAACAGAGGGCGCACCCGCATTGCTTCCTTCACCATCCGTATTGCTGCTCTCCTCTCCAGGAGCTTCTGTGTCTGAGCTGTCAGATTGCGACTCTGAGCTGTCAGACTGCGACTCTGAGCTGTCAGATTGTGACTCTGAGCTGTCAGATTGTGACTCTGAGCTGTCAGAGCTGGTGCCTGAGTCGTCAGAACTGGTGTCTGTGTTGTTAGATTTATCCAGACTGTCATAGCTATTGCCTAATTTGTCAGTCTCCGAGTTCGAGTCTGAGCTGGCAGAACTAGTGTCTGAGCTGCCAGAATTGGTGTCTGAGCTGGCAGAACTGGCGTCTGAGCTGGCAGAACTGGCGTCTGAGCTGGTAGAACTGGTGCCTGAGCTGTCCGAAGTTTTCTCACCTCCCGCAGTTGCACCCTCCCCACCAGACTTCGTTCCATCCTCCCCACTAGAGTCAGCCTCACTGCTTCCAGTGGGGGATGCCCCTCCAGTCACCTTCTCTTCACTGCTACTGCTCGTGGGCGGGTCCGCTCCTCCTCCACTGCTCACCTCCTCACTGCTCGTGGTGTTTTTTGCACCCTCCCCACCAGAGTTCGCTCCATCCTCCCCACTAGAGTCAGTCTCACTGCTCCCGGTGGGGGATGCCCCTCCATCACTTGGCACCTTCTCCTCACTGCTCCCGGTGGGCGGATCTGCTCCTCCTCCGCTCTTCACCTCCCCACTGCTCGTGGTGTTCTTTGCCTGCTCTTCCTTCACCTGTTCACCATTTCCTTCCTCGGCCGTGCTTTTTTCTGTCCCATCCGTCCCCTTGTCCCCTTGCCCATCCTGTGATGCCTCCTCTCCTCCCGCACTCCCTCCCTCACCACCCCCCTTTTCCCCCTCCTGTTCAATCTCCCCCTCTCCCGAGCCCTCCTCGCCTGCATCGCCCCCCTTCTCCCCACCCGCGTCCACAGTCTCATTCTTTCCACCCGTCCCCTCCCCCCCGGCCTCCCCCGAACCAGCACCCTCCGTCCCCCCTGCTGCATCAGAATAACCACCCTCTGAAGCAGCCTCATCACCTGATGAATCCGCCTTTCCAGAATCCGAGGAGGAACTGGAAGAGGAGATGGATGAGGAATCTGGCGAGGAGCTTGAAGAGGAGTTAGAAGAGGGATCAGACGAGGAATTAGAAGAGGAGTCAGAGGAGGAATCTGATGAGGAATTCAGAGAGGAGCTGGTCCTGTTAGACAACTCTTCGCCTCCCCCTCCTCCTCCCACCCCCGCCTATCACTGGCACGTTCCCTCCCCCACCATCCTTTTTCGCCGTCTTCCCTTCTCCTCCCTTCTTCTTCCCCTTCTTCGGCGCCCCCACCTTGCTGACGGCGTCCCACCATACGCTCCCTTCTCCTCCCTCACTACCCTTGCCTCCTCTCTTCTTGCCGTGCTTCTTTGCTGCTGCACCAATGCTGCTGCTACTGCTGCTCTGGGTTGACTGGGGACCGCTAACATCACCGCCGCCGCTGCTGCTGCTGCTGCTGCTGCTGCTGCTGCTGCTGCTGCTGTCACTGCTACCAGCCTTCTCTGCCTCACTCTCACCGCCTCCAGGTTCGGTAGTGCCACCACTGCTGCTGCTGCTGCTGCTGCTGCTGCTGTCATCGCCACCATCGTTGTTGCTGCTGCTGCTCTCTCCACTTCCTCCTCCTGACCCAGTATCACCACTGCTACTACTGCCACTCTCACTGCCATCACTGCTCTTACTGTTACTACCGCTGCTGCTGCTGCCACTGTCGCCTCCGTTGCTATCACTGCTGCTACTGTCACTGCTGCTACTGTCACTGCTACTGTCACTGCTGCTACTGTCACTGCTACTGTCACTGCTGTTACTGTCACTGCTACTGTCACTGCTGTTACTGTCACTGCTACTGTCACTGCTGTTACTGTCACCACTGTTCTTATCTCTAGATCCGCCCGAAGGAGGAGTCCCCCCAGCACCCCCTCGTTCCTTGTACCCCAGGTGCTGCCCCTGCCGCTCCTTCTCCCGCCTTGCCTTCTCCTGCCTCTCCTTGTGCCCCACAAACCCGCCTCCACTGCCACTGCCACTGCCCCCACCACTGTCCCCACCGCTGCTGCTGCCCTCGCCCTCCCCACCAGCATCACCACCATCCGACGTGTCACCACCTGATTCGCTCCCACCATCCCCTTCCGCTCCTTCAGATTCCGCATCAGGCGCAGGAGGGGAGGAGCTGGAAGATTTACCACTGCTGCTGGGAGCAGAGCTGGGGCTCTTGTGCCTCCCCCCAGATGATTTATCATCTGGCATCGGGCCGACCTTGTTCGATCCTACCCCCCCGTGCTGATCCCTCCCTTTCATCCCAGAGGTGCCTCCACTGCTCTCGCCTCCACTGCTCTCGCCCCCATTGCTTCCCTCCTCGTCACCACTACTGCTGCTGCTGCTGTCGCTGCTGCTGTCACTAGTGCCACTCCCGCTGCTCTTCCCAGCCTTTTGCACCCCGCTCGCACTCTTCCCCGCGCTGCTCCCCTTACTCCCACTACTCCCTCCACCACCCAGCGTGTTCCCTCCCCCAGCACCTCGCCACGGGTCATTTGGCATGCCTCTGCCTCTCCAGCTGCCGCCCCCACTCCCATAATACCCGTTGCTTCCCCCACTGCTGTACCCACCAGTCCCACTGGCGCTGGCACTGCGGCTGCCCCCGCCTTCTATAAGCCTGTTGCCGCCACCCCCATCCAGCAACGCGTTCCCATCACTGCTGCCGCTGCTGCCGCCACCGCTGCCGCCACTGCTGCTCCCGCCGCTGCTACGGCCACTGTTGCCGCTGCTGCTGCTGCGGCTGCTTCCCCCAACGCTCAAGCTCCCCCCTCCGCTGCTGCTACCCCTGCCTGCACCACGACTGCTTGAGCCGGTGTCATCGCTGCTACTGCCACTCGCAGTGCCATCACCATTCCTGCTCCCCCCTCTTCCTCCTCCTCCTCCGCCTCCTGTCGCCCCCTTTTCAGCAGAAGCTAGCGGATCATACGGGTCAATTTCCGGTGTTGGGTCTCCTGAGGAGCCTTCCCCAGAAGATCCACCTGAGGAATCACCTGAAACTCCACCTGAAGATTCAGAAGCAGACTCACGCGAGGAGTAATCAGGCCTTGTGCTCCCGCCGTGCCTACCTGTGCCACCACCACCAGTGCCACCTCCAGTGGCCCCCACAACCTCCTCGGGACTCCTATTCCCCCCACTGCTGCCAGTGCTGCCGCTGCCACTCCTGCTGGTGCGACTCCCCAAGGATATTCCATCCCTTACATTCCCGTTGCTGCCGCCGTTGCTGCTCCCTTGCCCGCTGCTGCTGCCACCACTGCCACCACCACCACCATAACCACTATTGCCTCCACTCCCACCGTTCCCACCATTCCCACCAGACCCTGATGAGCCTCCTAGAGGGTCGTACGGATCTATTCCCGACCCATCAGAACCCCCTCCTCCCTCTCCCCCACCTGCTCCTCCATCCGCGTTATAATCACCTCCACTGCTGGTGTCGTCACTGGTGTCGTCCGCGGTGTAGTCCGCTGGGGGGGTCTCACCCCAGTCTCCCCCTCCTCCTCCTGCTCCTCCCCCCCCTCCTCCTCCTCCCCCCCCCTCCTCCTCCTCCCCCTCCTCCTCCTCCTGCTCCCCCCTCTCTTCCTCCTGCTCCTCCTGCACCATCATCTCCCCCATTGCCTGTCTCCTCTCCACCTCCGCCCCCACTTGTTTCCCCCTCCCCTCCCCCATTGTCATCACCGTTACTATCACCGTTACTATCACCTGCACTATCACCGTTACTATCACCGTTACTATCACCTGCACTATCACCGTTACTATCACTGTTACTATCACCTGCACTATCACCGTTACTATCACCTGCACTATCACCGTTACTATCACTGTTACTATCACCGTTACTATCATCTGCACTATCACCACCACCATCACCAGCACCATCACCAGCACTATCACCGCCACTACCACCATCACCATTGCTATTTTCGGAACTGCCATCACTCCCTTGGTCCCCTGCACCCTCGTTTCCTCCATTCTCCCCTCCTCCCTCCGCCCCTTCCCCCCCTTCACCATCCGCACTGCTGTCCCCGCCTTGCTCTCCTTCTCCTGATCCAGATTCATCACCACCATCAGCACCATCACCACCAGCACTAGTGCTGCCATCTTCCTTTCCTCCGTCAGTCGACCCACCTGCCCCACTGTGCTCCTGTGATGAACCACCATCATCACCACCCCCACTGGGGGTGTTAGAGCCGCTTGACTCGCCTCCACTGCTGCCCTGGCCCCCTTGCTCCCCTCCTCCCTCACTCCCTCCTCCGCTTCCTTCCGCTACCTTAGCCCCATCTCCATCCACCTGGGTCGGCTTGGCCACCCCTCCCCCTCGTTTCCTCCTCGCCTCTACCCACTTTTGCCGCAGTGCCTCCCTCTTACTCTTCGTCTCCCTCACTCTCTTCAGTGTCTCCTCCCTCCTCTTCTTCTCCTCCTCCTGCTTGCTCGATGCTGCACCCTCCTTGCTGTCACCCTCCTTCCCCTCACTGCTCTCACCTCCATTGTCTCCACTCCCTCCCCCGTCATCCCCACCATCTCCTCCTCCACTTTCTCCTCCCTTTCCTCCTTCACTCTCCCCACCCTCCCCACTCTCTTCCCCTTTGCTCTCTCCACTCTCTCCCCCTTTGCTCTCTCCACTCTCTCTCCCCTCTCCTCCTCCCGTGTCACCCCCTCTCGCCTCTTCAGCTTGCAATGGCGGCACATCATCCTCCTCCCCTGCCCTCCCAGTATCAATCTCCCCGTTCTCACTCCCACCCATCCCACCACTATCACCACCCTCACCACTCTCCACCGCAGTCAGCCCAGACCCCTCCTCCCCTCCCTCCTCCCCAACCCCTCTCTCTCCCTCACCTCCATCTGACGCGTCACCTTGCGATTGGATCTTCGCGCCAGCCTGGCGAAAAGGAGCCAGGATAGCATTCAAATCAACCACACGGAAGGGGTACTCACACACACTCATCATCGCGCGTATCCTCCCCTCCTCCTCCGCCGTAACCTCCTTTCTCAGCTCCGGAATTCCCAAGGGAGACTTTATGCTACTCCCAGGCGTCACCAGTACATTCTCCATTACTGGCTGTAGCTGCCTCTCCGGCTGTAGCTGAGTCTCCGCCGCCCGGGCCTTGAGCAGGCTCCTGCTGGGGGTGATGTTGATGTCGGCGAATGAGACGCCGACACATGGCACGGTGGCGCTGCAGCGGATGTAGATCCCGTGCGTGTGGTTGCTCGTGCCGTAGATGTTGCGAAACGACACGTTGGTAATCGCCACTGCGTCGCCGCTGCTGCTGCTGTTCGTGCTGCTGCTGGTGGTAACCGGGTTACCAGCATCGTTGCTGTCACTGTCACTGTCATCGTCAGCATCAGTGCTGCTGCTGCAGCTGTAGGAGCCGTCGCTGCATCGTGTCTGGCGGCGGGTGGAGAGGTGAAGGGTGAAGAGATGAGATGTGGAAGGGAGAGATGCAACAACAAGACGGCCACCTGTGGGGCCAGACAGACTTTAGTGCGGTCTTGAGACACTGAGGAGAATCCGCTGACCTGGTCGATTTTGATTGGTTCGGTCGTCTCGATGACCTCCACGTCAGCAAAGTGCACGTTGGACACGCACCCCCTGCCGCCCTGGAACGTGCTTATGCGCAGCGCGTTCCGCCCTCCGTACACCGTCGCGTTCTTTACAGTCACGTTCGTTACACACGCCGTGAAGTGGTCCCGACCAAGATTGAAGATGCTGGAGGGTTGGGGCGGGAGGGAGAGAGGAGTGCGCGATTGGGGAAGGTGGAGTTGGGGCAGGTGGATTTGGGGAAGGTGGGATTGGAGAGAGGCGAAATGAGTGATGGGTGGTGGGAGTCAAACCGGGGAGGAGAAGGTGAGGGGCGGTGGGGTACTAAGTGCGGAGGATGAGAAGTGGTAGGGAATGGAGGGGGGGAGTGGTTGTGAAGGAAGGAAGGAGAGAGTGCAGTGATGGGAGGGTGAGAGAGGTCAAGAAACCTGGCTGGTGAACGAGGTGAAGGGGCGGGGAGGAGAGGGTGTAAGAAGGAGAATGGCAAGTCTGCTCATAGTTACTTACAACTCACAGCTACTGAAACACACAGAGAACCAGTCTTTTTCTTTCCCCATCCCTCTCCTCCGCCCTGACCTGATACTGAGGCCAGCAGAGCTGAACACATGGCTGATGCTGATGTTGGCGGTGGTGGGGGGGTTACTACAGATTCTACCCATGAAAAAACTCATACCCGCAGGTATTCATGCTCATCCACTCCCCCATCCCTCACCTGATGCCCCTCCCGGCCGAGCTGAACACATGGCTGATGCTGATGTTGGCACTCTTATCCACCAGTGTTCATACCTACACTACAGCACTCATACCCACAAGCATGCATGCTCACCCATCCCCCCATCCCTCTCCTCTGCCCTCACCTTATGCCACGGCCAGCAGAGCTGAACACATGGCTGATGCTGATGTTGGCGCTCTTATCCACTATAGCGATGCCGTTGCCGCCCGTGTGCATCCTGCAGTTCCTTATAATCACATTCGTCGCCGCAGCCAGATGCAGCCCGTCCGTGCCAGGGCTGTTGTACGGACTCATTGCAGTCACCCCCTGTACAATCACATTGTTGCACTCCTGTATGCTGATGTGCATTTCAGGCGGGTTCCGTACAGTGATTTGCTCTATAACGAGATTATCACACTTTTGGAACAAAAACCCTTTTGGTCGGGCGTATGAGTCGGGCTGCCCGAGCGACAAATGTTCCCGCCACGTCTCCAGCCCCTGCCCGTCAAAACTCCCCGCCTGCCTGCCCTGCCCGGACGACGTCACGGTCAGCCCGGTCACATGGTCGAAATATAGATGTGCCACCACGCTGTAAGCCGATTGGTAGGAAGAAACGGGCATGTTTGGAGCCAGAATTCTCCCGTCCAATAAGAAGATGACACCTGGCCCGCAGGGCCCCGAAAACACCATGGGGGTGGTGAGGAAATCAGCGCCAGCGGGAATGGCGACAGTGGCTTTGACGTTGTTCTGTCGCGCCCACTTGCATGCTTCGTTAAAAGCTGCCTCAATAGCCTCGCCATCGTCGTTCTGCCCGTCGCCCAGGGCGCCGAAATGATACACGTTGAAAGAGCCCGAAACGGAGGTATCTGTAAAGGGGATAGGCTGGGAAAGCGTGCGCAGCACGTCTTGCGTGGTGGTTGCGTTGGAGATTCCTCCTCCTGCGCCCGGGGGAAGGTTCTGTGAAGCTTCCACCGCCGAGCCGGTTTTGGCGGGAGGGTAGATCTGGAAGTTCGGCCATTCCTGATCCGAAGGGTCGGAGTAAGGGTCGTTCACCTCGTCAGCACCCCCATCACCATCACCATCCGCATCAGCATCAGCATTGGTATCAGCGTCACCGTCAGCATCAGTACCGTCACCATCACTGTCAGTATCGGCGTCAGCGCCATCAGCAGCACCACCACCACTCCCCCCATCCGAACCCCCCCCCACGCCTCCACCACCCGCCATTGTTTTCACCGCCCCTCCCCTCACGCGCGTGCCGTTCCCCCCCGGCCTTCCGCACAGGTCCGTGTGCACGCAGAACGCGGACGAGTAGAAGCACGAGGGGAACGGCTCGCAGCTGCCGACGCGGTTCGCGCGCCCCGCCCACGCGCACGTGTCGAGCGTGCACGCGTCGCCGTCGTCGCACCCGCGCGTGACGCGCGACACGACCGAGCAGAACGAGTCGAGCTCGAAGCGGCAGTCTCCGGAGAGAGTCGTTGCGGCGGGGGGCGGGGCCCACGCGTCCGCGCGGGACAGGCGCGCGGAGAACGGCCAGCCTTCCACGCGGACGAACAGCCCCTGCTTCGGGCGGAACAGGCACGCGGGGCGGGGGAGGGGGGCGCGCAGGCGCGGGGCGAGGAGGTCCGGGTCCTCCGAGCCTGATTCTCCCGAGCCTGGTGATTCGTCCTGGTCTGCTGAGGGTTGCTGCCGCTTCCCTTGCCCGTGCGCCTGCCGTTGCGCTAAAGCTTCCTCCTCCAACGCCTCGATATCCTCTGTGCTCATACCGCCGCCATCGCCGCTGCCATCGCCGTCGCCATTGCTGCTGCCATCACTGCTGCTCTTCGCCCCGTCAGTGGTTGTGCTGTTGTCATTTGTTTTAGTCACACCCCCCTTCGTGTCACCCCCGCCGTCACCACCATCGCCGCCGTCATCGCCACCGTCAGCACCGTCAGCACCGTCAGCACCGTCAGCTTCGCCAGTCACGGCAGCACCGGCACTAGTCACCGTCCGAATCCCCTTTCCGCCACCCGCCGCAAACCCCCCGTCCCCCACCTCTCCCCCTCCCCCTCCCCCTGCTTCTCCTCCCCCTGCTCCCCCCACGCACTCCTCCTTCACCCGCCTCTCGCACCGCGCGCTCTCATAGAAGCACGACGGGAAGGGCGTGCAACTCCCGATAGTGTTATTCCCGCCCTGCCACAAGCAATAATCCTCCGTGCATTCGTCCCCGTCGTCGCACCCCCCCGGCCTCCCCACCACTCCGCACGCCGAGTCGATGATAAACCGGCAGTTGCCGGTCATGGCGACCTGCCCGGGCCGCGGCGCCCACGCGTCGCTTGCGGAGAGGCGGACGCGGAAGCGGTTCTTTAAGCGGATCATGAAGCGGTTCTTATGGGGGATGAAGATGCACGCGCTGCGAGGCGGCGGCATGGTTCCCACGATCTCGACAGTGCCTTCTGACCCGTCCTCGTTACTATCCCCAGTATCATCCTCGCTATACGCGTCGCCGGAATCCGAACCAGCCGTGTCGTCCGCGCCGCTTTGCTCCCCTTCCGCGCTCTCCGCCTTCCCTTTTCCCTCCGCATCCGAATCCGCACTGCCCGCCTTCTCCCCCGTTTCCCCGTCTTTTCCCTCCCGTTCTCCGCTTCCCCCGTCTTCCCCGTCGTTCCCGCTTCCGCCATCACCCGCGGATACATTGGCGGAAGCGGACGAAACTGACCCTTTCGGCGCGGACGGGGGAGTCGGCGGCGCGATGCAATCTGGGTTCGAGACACTGTCGGGGGACGCGGTATAGGAACAGGACGGGCCCGCTAGTAGGCAGTCCGGATAAGGCAAACACGTGGCTGGGTCGGCAGGCACACACGTGTCAGTCGTGCATTCGTTGTGGTCGTCGCATCCGCCAGTGGGCGTGACATCTTGACACGTGGCGTCGATCAAGAACTGGCAGTCGTTCGTCAGCACCTTCCGACCAATGGGAGGCGCCCACGCGTCCGTCGCGTTGAGCGCAATTCTGCGAGCGGGCGAAGAATCGGAATCGGAGGCAAAAGAGCACGCTTGAAATAACAATGAGAAAAATAATATATCAAAGAAACAAAACGATGATTTTCCGTCACTTACGATAGACTGTTTCAGAAAGCCGCCGGAGGTGACGCCAGGGTTATATTAATAATGTGACAGATGACTGTTTTAGAACGTCAAGTAGGCGCTTATAATACGAGGTAACGGATCCCCTTCAGGCGCATTCCACTTACATTGTACTCAGCCCCGCCACCAGCTCGAATGTC
Source organism: Closterium sp. Naga37s-1 (assembly GCA_947471745.1). Lineage (NCBI taxonomy): Eukaryota > Viridiplantae > Streptophyta > Zygnematophyceae > Desmidiales > Closteriaceae > Closterium > Closterium sp. Naga37s-1. The sequence continues at coordinate 428,661 of CANJKZ010000337.1, read as the reverse complement.
CGCTTCTCCGCGTCAAACACGCACGCGCTCGCGCGAGCGCGCAGCCCCGCGGCCTTTACTGCGTTTAGAAGAATCACCGCCCCCACCGGTGCGCGCTCCAAGCTGACCGCACCTCCCGTTCCGCCACGAGTCATGGCGGGAGGGGATTCGGGCGGCGCTGATGTGGAGCGCGAAGCAGGCGCTGGCGCTACAGCCGCGGCCGTAGCGGTTTTCTTGGCGGGGACTATGGCGGTAAGCGGAAGCGGAAGGATGGATGCAGGAGTGCCGGCGGGGGCGGATGGTATGTGAGGAGTAGCGGAAGCAGTACTGGGGGAGGCGGAGGGGGAGGCGGCAGCGGAAGCGGGATGAGTGCCGTCACTGCCGCCAGCTCCTCCGTTAATGGCGGCGGGGGAGGCGGCGGGGAAGAGGGGGATGTTGGCGATGGGTGTTGGCCCGGGGATTGCGGATCGTGCTAAGAGCGCTGCTGCAGCGGTGCTTGAGTTGCCCGCGGAAACAGCGGTGGCAATGGCTTGTGGGGGTGTGGTTATCGGTGTTGCGAGAAGAAGCACTGTTGAGGTGGTGGTTGGAGGGATGAGAAGCGAGAAGGTGGAAGGAGAAGAGACGATGTCAAGGGGATGAGTTGAACGTGTTGTGGGAGATTGGAAACATCGAAAGAGCAGACTGGAAGGAAACAAGCAGAAGCCGCGTGGGAACCAAGGAACAAAGCAGGAGGGATGAGGGATTAAGAATCTGGAGGAGCAGGAAACGGTGAGACCTCTTTTTGGAAGAAAAAAAGCTCGGTTAAGGACGGTGCTGGGGTGCGAATCCATCTATAGTAACTGTCTTCTGACACGTTGAAGGGCAGTTGGGTGCACGTAGGGCGATCGAATTCGAGAGTCGAATATAGCATTCAAGTCAAGGTTCGACGCTTTGTGTTGCCACGCACCTAGGGACAGAAGAATGGTTGCGACGCCGTTTCTTCCAGAGCCGGGTAGCCTTGCAGTCGGAGAAGAAGCGAGAGGTGACATTGTTACGATCTCACGGTGTGGTAGCGTTACGCCGACCGTACGCCTCCGTTTTTTTTCAGCGGGAACGGCCGCTAACGGCGGGGTGGTGACCTTAAACGGTCGTCGTCGCCGCGGTGACGGCGAGGTATCGTCAGCTGTATACATGACTGTATCGTTCTAGCTTACGTCATGGGCTTGTACAAGCTAGCACCTAATGGCCCTCTTCGCTCTTAGGAAAGGCTATGATAAGTTCGATAAGATCCTGAATCGCTAAATCGAGGTGAATTAGCACGACGCACTAGTAGTTCTAGCTTAGTTTGTCGAGAGCGTCTTGTCCATAGTTCGTACCATAAGCTCGCATTGAGAAAAGCAACTCTTTTGCTGATTGCACTGCTTTGCATGTCTTGTTTTCTGAATCATTATGGTGCGAGTAGAGTCTCTTTGGCCGATGGGTGCCGCTGGTCGGCGAAATGGGACGGCTCTGGTTGAGTGGAGAAGAGGAGCTGTAGTGGAGTGCCCCCGAGAAACGAGCTGGTTGAAAAAGGCGATGGAAGAATGGTGCGGGTGGTGATTGATGGACTTGGTTGAAAGGAATTCAATATCCGGAGGGGCATCGCAGACGTTAACACCTAGAATGCATATGAATCGAAAGATCGTAGCCGTCAGTATTTTGGCGCCTGCATGAGCTTACAACGGGTTGCAAGACGAACATTTTTTGGCTCGAATTGGCCAAAACCTCCGCGCCGCTATGTCAAAAGCTTTCAAGATCCCTCACCGCCGAACCGCCCATCACATCGTACGGCCAACCTGACTTCCTCAATTGTTTGAGGGCGCGAATGCAATTCAAACTTGTATTCGCGATAGAGGCCTTTTGATAGAGGGAACCTAGCAAAGAAAGGAGGTTGATGAATATAGTGGACCTCAATTATCCAGAAAGGCTCAAATGGAGTTAGTATGATATAGTGGATACAATTGAATAACAGGGTTATTTTTACTGAGATAAATCACATATCCATGAACATGAAATGTCACATCTCTCAAAATAATATATACAGCAGGAGACTGATTAAAAGTTTAACTGCTTATATGTGTGTTGAATACAACCATTTTTGAAGTGTTGAAAATACTATGGATTGATATTTATCCACTTATTCCTACTAACTCAACCCTAAAGCACTGGATGTGAATCTACAAGAAAAATAATTCAGAGTTTCTATGTTATGGCTTTGTATTCAGAATAATCCCCATGCTGGGGGGTCAGCTCGGATATGTTGTTGTGATAAATGATAAATATCTTGCAGCAAATGTAGACCAACGCTCTGTATCGTTGTCAGGAATGAGGATAGGTTCAATGGCCGCGGTTCTGTGGAGATTCGAGTGAAGATCGTGTCTTGTAGGCATCATTCGAAAGGTTGCGGGAGAGTATGATTAGATGGCTGCGCTGTACATGTTCTAGCCAATCAGAATAGAGTGACTTCATGCGCTGGCGTGCTACCCCCTTGGTCCAGATGCGCTCTTTGATTGTTCGTAATAATTTAGCTCTAGTGTTGTGGTAGAGCATGAACCTGGCGGGTTGTATTGATGGAGGAAGGTTCACCATGTTCCCAAAAGTCTGGATGGTAACATTCACCTGTTGTGAAGGGTCGCACACACACAAACACACCAAAGTAATCGTAAGTGGGAAATTATCCTTGGACATCTTACAGAACGAATTCTTGAGACGCTGTTGTTGAAAGGCACAATGTCCTCCTCCCATCCCCAGCCTCCCTCCCACCTCTCGGCTTTGCCTTCCGTGCTCTGCCTGTGAGTTTGAATACGAAAGGGTTGTTTACGCATGGGAGAATTTTATTCGGGTGTTAAGAGCTCCACTGCTCGTTGCGAGAACACTGCCTGCTTTGCAGAATCCCGCGCATGGATGGTTAAAATTCTGTGGAGTGCAGTGTTGAGTTGCTTTGGTGGGGAAAGGAGGGCACCGCCAATGGCTTCAGCAATGCAAGGTTTTCGCCCTGTGGAAGCAGATCCCATCACATTTGTATTCCTGACCAGATCCAACTCACCACAGTTTACCTGCCCGAGCGCCATGCACATTCACAAGATTCGCCCGAATGTTGGATGGTTGGGGCAGCCGTTTTTTGCAAGAACTGACACCATTCTCGCAGCAATGGCGGCTGTCCGATTGATCCGCCAATCCAGCGTGGCCCTCTCCAGCAATGGGTTTCTGCTGCGTCAGCAGCATCCAGTTCATGAACGCGCCAGCTGACACGCGGAGGAGGACACCTGCACGTTTTGTCTCCGTGCGCGGTGGTCCCTAGGAAGCACCAGCCAAGACAGACGCAAGCAACCCGTATCAACTCACCTCGCCTCGCCTCGCCTCCTCTGGCGTTTCTCCCTTCTCCACCTCCAGTGAGGTGTGAAGCACGTGGGCAACCTTTCCTCTCCTCTCCTCTCCTCCACCCGCTCCTCCTCACCTCTCTCCACCACTCCAATCGCCCCGCAACAAGCCTCCACTCCACCCCTTCACCATTCCAAGTGGCAATATCTCTTTTCCTCTCCCAATCCCTCTGATTCTCCTCTCTCCTCACCTCATCCGGTATCCCGTCCCAGTCCCTTTGCGGCCATTGCTCGACAGCCTCAACTTCAGGAAGAAGCTGCATCTGCTGTGCTGCGCCAATTCCGTGGCAAGTTGGTAACCCGTTGTTTGGCAAGTGCACCACCCTCCCCTTCGTGCTGGCGTCCTGTCACTGATCCATCGGCCTGACACCCCTTCCTCTCTAAGTCCGTCGCCGCCATTGCCTGCTATAGGTTCACACCCCTGCTTGCAAAAGTCTGCCGCTTCTGCACTTTCTTGCTTCCAAATGTTTTTGTTTCACGTCGGCGAACCAATTGAAGTGTCTAGCAGCTAAATTCTCTCCAGCAACTTTCACATTCCATTGTAGTTTGCGTCGGCTAATCCATATTGTGACTCTCGGAGCGGCTTAGCGTAGTCGTTCTTACCTTCGTCGCTAGGATAGTCCCTATTCTTTTGACATCCTTAGCGCCATACCACGATGTGTTTCGATAATTCTTGGCTGGCGGCCTCTTCCCGCATCCAGCAGGACAGGAATCAAGAAGACACACAGAAACTAGTCAGGCGATGGGGTTCAGAACTCTCCCTTAACCCAGACTCCAATAACTTTTGGGCCTCGGAGGAATCAGATTATATCGAGGACGCTTCGCCTGAGCCTTCACCCCATTCGTTCATCGCGGAGGACTTACCATGGGCGAAGCGCATGCTCTCATCTCGCCGCCGGGAGTCCGTGGACCTGACCAACGACCTTCCAGACGAGTGCTTGTCGCACATCTTCTCCTTCCTTCCCAACGCCAACGACCGCGGCTCGTGCGCTCTCGTCTGCCGCCGCTGGCTCCAGATCCAGGGCCTTCTGGGCTGGAACGGTGCTGCTCCCTTCGCCATAGGTCCGTTGGCCACGAAAACTGAGGCAATTACCTCCGACGCTGCAGATTCCGAGAAACAGTCTGTACCGAGTACCGCCGGTGACTTGTCGCGTTGTCTAGAGGGTCGCCATGCCTCAGACACGCGGCTTCTCTCGATGGCCATCGGCCTACCTAGCCGCGGCGGTCTCAACCGCTTAGTGGTGCGTGGGGATCGCCTCGCAGCGGTTTCGGCAATCTCCACGCCGACGCGCCTAACCAACCTCGGATTTCAGGCGATTGTCGGCGCGAGTCCCGGGCTGCTGTCGCTGACGCTTTGGAACTGCCCGTACGTCGACGACGAGGTGCTCCGGATGCTCGCGTCCCGTTGCAAGGCTCTCCGCCGGCTCGATATAATGAACTGTCCACGCGTCACCGACAAGGGCCTGTCCGCGATCGCGCGTGGCTGCCACGAGCTCCTGAATCTCAGCGTCTCCGGGTGTCCTCGCGCGTCGAACGCGTTCCTCGCCGCCATGGCATCCGGCTCAAAGCGTTTGGTGTCTTTAGCGCTCTCGGACTTACCCCTGGTGAACGAGTATGGATTAAAGATCATGGGCTCTTCTTGCAAGGAACTGAAGCGGTTGCGACTGTCAGGGAAGATTGGCCTTACAGATGCTGGTTTAAAACTGGTTGGTGAACACGTGGCGGGTCTTCAGTGGCTGAAACTGTCGGATTTACCTCTGCTGACGGAAGAGGGTTTCGGAGCCCTTGGTCAGTCGAAAGGGTTCCAGAGCCTGCAGTCCGTCACGTTCGCCGGCTGCAAGCAGCTCACAAACAAGGCATTAAGGGCGATCGTTGAGGGGTGTTGCAATGTGAAGAGCCTCAGCTTGTCCAAGTGTCCCGCCGTCACGTGCTGTGGGATTAAGGACGCTCTCGACGCGGCTGGTTCCCTCGAGTCGCTAACTCTGCACAAACTCTCCAATCTTTCCTGTGCGCGGGGCCCTGAGGAGGCGGGTCAGCAGCAGCAGCAGCAGCAGCAAGAGGGGGGGTGCAAGGGCGGGTGCTGCATATGGAGCGGATCCTGCTCCAAGCTCACCAGTCTGTGCATCAGCCACTGCGACGGCGTAGATCGCCGGTGTCTTGAGATGCTGGGTCGCAGCAACGCCAGTCTGCAGTCGCTCGAGCTGGCGGGTCTTGCGGGAGCAGAGGACAAGGGCGTCACTAGCCTAGTAGCTGGCTGCGGGTCGAAGATTTCAAGCGTGGACCTGAGCGGCTGTTCCCAGATCACAGACAAAGCCGTGATTGCTATTTCGCGCTGCTGTGGAAACTCAATGAAATCCCTGTCTCTGGATGGGTGCTCCAATGTGACTGACCGCAGTTTGAGAGCCATAGCCTCATCATGCACAGCTCTTGAAGACTTGGACTTGTCCATGTGCGGGATCAGTGACCGTGGACTGTCTGCCTTGGTCAGCAGCTTGGGGCCATCGCTTCTCAATCTCTCCCTGGCTGGATGCCAGGGGATGACTGACAAGAGTCTAAAGAAGATCATGACTCAGTGCCAGAAGCTCACTGGACTCAACTTGAAGAATTGCCCTGGGTTGACTAAGGATGCAATCAGGTCAATTCAGCTGAGCTCTCACTGTCTCAGTGGGCCCAGCTGCCTATTTGTCGATGATGCCTTGTAAAATGATATGTAGTTGTATCGCATTATACGGTACCGTAAGATGATATGGTACATCCATTAGATCTACAGGAATCATTAAGGTTATACATGTAAGTTGGACATTTTGGACTTTTCCAGAGTCGCGCCCCAAATTGCGGAGCGCGCGGGTCAAGCTTTTAAGGGCGTATTCCTATCCTCCTATCAAGCTAACCTCTTATCAAGCTCACACTGAAAAATTCCCTAAACCCAAAATCTCTCGCTACTTTCACCAGGCAAAAGGTACAATCTTGATAGGAGGCGGCCTTGATAGGAGGCCGTAGGAATACGCCCTAAGTCGAGTGTGCAAGCTTTGAAAACTAAAGCACCTGCAATCTGGGACTTTCGGAGACTGATCCAACACCCAAGGCGAAATAAGAGGGCAGGCTGGGTTTGGCGAAAAAAAAGAAGAAAACGAAATCGGAATCACTCGCCAAACCCAAACCAGAAAAACCCCTTCGCGTCAACCTTTAAAACTTGTGCAATTTGGGTCAACGGCTTTAAGGTAAAAGCTTGCAAAGTACGCATTGCTTTCATGACGACAGCGGTAGGTTATAAAGCCAGCAGGCAAAATAGTGACCCCCCCCTTCTAGTTGGGTCCACTTGAAAATGAAGTATTTTTGTTGTGTTTTGGAAAGTTGGAAGTGCTGTGCGAGTGCTTTTTTTTCCGACCTTCAGAAGAGTTTCGTATTGGACCAGGAACGAAAGTTCATTCTCAATTCTGATTGGCAGCCAGGTTCTCTCACATGATGTGCGAATTTGGCGCAAAGTTGAGCGACGAGCACTCCTGCATTCACTAGAGCCACTAGTTCATCAAATTCACAACTAGCAAACATCTCACGCTAAATCCCAAGCAGACACACATGTACGTAATGCGAGTGAAAGTGTTTGAACGTTGTTAGAGCTAGTAGAGCTCTGATCAATGTGCTGCCTTGGACTTGAGGCCTGGGAGAGGTGCAATAACGGGGTACAGAAGAGAAAAACAGCACGGGCGACGGGAAATGGGAGTGCGACGGGAAAGGGGAGGGCGACGGGAAAAGGCGACGGGAAACGGGAGGACGACGGGAAACGGGAGGGCGACGGGAAACGGGAGGGCGACGGGAAACGGCGACGGGAAACGGGAGGACGACGGGAAACGGGAGGGCGACGGGAAACGGGAGGGCGACGGGAGAGAGGATAGGCGACGGGAGAGAGGATAGGCGACGGGAGAGAGGATAGGCGACGGGAGAGAGGGTGACGAGAAGGGATGGAAAGACGGGGAAAAAAATCAAACAAACAAACAAAACACAATAACAGAGTACGGAATGGGTCACGATGACGAAAAGGGCGCGGAGAGAGAGAGGGCGACGAAAAGGGCGCGGAGAGAGAGAGGGCGACGGGAAGGGAGGGGCGAGAGAGAGGGCGACGGGAAGGGCGCGGAGAGAGAGAGGGCGACGGGAAGGGAGGGGCGAGAGAGAGGGCGACGGGAAGGGAGGGGCGAGAGAGAGGGCGACGCGGAGAGAGAGAAGGCGACGGGAAGGGAGGGGCGAGCGGGAGGGCGACGGGAAGGGCGCGGAGAGAGAGAGGGCGACTGGAAGGGGGAGGCGAGAGAGAGGGCGACGAGAAGGGAGGGGCGAGAGAGAGGGCGACGGGAAGGGAGGGGCGAGAGAGAGGGCGACGGGAAGGGCGCGGAGAGAGAGAGGGCGACGGGAAGGGAGGGGCGAGAGAGAGGGCGACGGGAAGGGAGGGGCGAGAGAGAGGGCGACGCGGAGAGAGAGAAGGCGACGGGAAGGGAGGGGCGAGCGGGAGGGCGACGGGAAGGGAGGGGCGAGAGAGAGGGCGACGGGAAGGGAGCGGAGGGAGAGCGCAATGGGAAGGGAGGGGCGAGAGAGAGGGCGACGCGGAGAGAGAGAAGGCGACGGGAAGGGAGGGGCGAGCGGGAGGGCGACGGGAAGGGCGCGGAGAGAGCAAGGGCGACGAAGTATCACACACAACCTAATGATAATTTCATATCTATGCCGCATCAGCCTAATCCCTCGTCCCTTGCTATTCTATGCTAGGCAAGCTACGTGAGTTAGGCAAGCTACGTGTGTTAGGCAAGCTACGTGAGTGAGTTGTGAACCCAGTTCCAGCTTGAAATCGATGTTGGAGCTGGCGACCAAAACGATCGCTTTGCGCTGGTCGTGAGGCTGCCGCACGTAGGAGGCGACAGCTAACATGAGCGCCAAAATTGATTTGGCGGGAGCCTGAAGAAGTATCATTTTGGTGAGAGCCAATCACATCATTTCGATCTGTGCACTTGATATGTTTGGAACAGTGCTGAATCGGCCCGATCATCGCACACCCTTTCAAGCTGGGTTGGGGTTCACTATTTTGCATCCTGGTTATAAAACAATGACATCCAAAGGGTATCCCATCCCAATGATACGCTTGCAGAGTGTAAGGAAAATTCATTTTCCTTACTTCGCGTCAGGCCCTACGATATCAGGATTTTTTTCCTGAAATTCCTGATTTTCAGGGATTTTTTTGTACCTACCCTGATTTTCCAGTGTTCAGCATTTTGTGGGACTGATTTTTCAGCCTTTTCCTGCCAGATGACTCTGAACTTTCAGGATTTTTTTTCTAAGGACACTGATTCCACTACGTTGTACCGAAACTGACACTGAATGCGATTCCTACACGTTCCGAGTGTAGTTGCCTGGAAGTACAGGGAATCTCAGATTCCCGCGGTGTCAGCACTGCCTGGCGATACTACGAGACAAATTTGCCCCATGCTTTTCACTTTGAGGGCTGCTTTGCTGGCGCGCCTGGTCAGATCTTTGACCAATGACAAGGTTGCAACACAGCGATGCTGGCATGCTGCGATGCGAGGGGTGGTGCTTGCACCTATGGTCATATGGCGCGTTTTGTCTGATGCATCCCCCAGCCGTGCTACCTGCCATCCAGACTTCAATCCCATTCTGCTCCATGCTTTCCATTCGCGGGGGGTTTCCTCGCGTTCCTGCCTGGTGTACCAAGAGGCAGTCAGCCGTGTGGTCTAGTAAAAACAGCATTTTTTTTTAGGGAACACTGATGCTTCAGGGATTTTTTTTTTAAGTCACACTGATTTTTCAGGCTTTTTTTCTAGAGGACACTGTCAATCAGGGATTCCACGCAGAGGGACCCTGATCCCTCTATGTCCCTCAAAGTGAATCTGAGGGCCTCGCGTCCCTGCTTACCGCGTACATGCCCGTTTCCGCCATCGGCACCCATCCGTGAAAATTACCCGCTCGCAACATTCGCCTCGACCACGTCTCCCGCCACTATTCACAATGCGACCCAACCTCACGGTTCGGTTGGTAACCCGCGCTCCGGACCTCCGTTGTTAATCGATATTGCATATCTTATAACTGCCTATAGCTTGCTAGTATATTAGTTTAGTTATTAGCATCAACTGCTGGTGGTGTACCCTTTTATTCTCCCTTCCTCTTTCCTATATCTTGTATCATTTGCCTTTGTTGAAATCTCTTCTTTGTGTTAGAATACTAGGAAGTAATGTGTCATGAGGTCAAGGGGGGGGGTACAAGAAGAATGTCGAGAGAAATATTGTACCCCCTAGTGCTAACCCCCATACAGCCTAGATAACATAAACATGCATATATGATTTGACACACCTCCATAGGCGAAATGAGGGATAGCCAGAGCAAGCAAAGGTCACAAGACCAGTCAAGAGAAGAAACAAAACACAGCTCAGGGTGGATCACAAAGTCACCACACACTCTGAGCACAAGCAAAGGGCCACAAGGCCAGTTTACATGCAGAGATGTATATGCAGCAATAGCACAGTGATCACTACCTAACAAGAGCAAGCATGCAGGTATATATGTATAGATCACAGTACAAGCAGAATCTACAGCAAGTGTGGAAACGTAGGCACAAGGCCCAACAAAGTACAAAAGCGCTGATGATCACCAGACGGAAGTGCCTTGGTGAATATATCAGCAGTGTTGGCCCGAGTGGCCACGTGAGCAAGACGAAGCTGACCCCGCTGCTGCAACTCTCGAGCCAGGAAGTAACGCAGAGCGATGTGCTTCGTTCTGTGCTCCAGTCTGTGCTCCTGACACAAGGCAATGGCTGCCTTGTTGTCGACGTACAGCACTGGAGGAGAACGAGGCCGCTCTCCCAGGTCGGTCAGCAGGTAGGTGAGCCAGCGTTACTCCTGTGCAGCCATGGCTGTGGCGTAGATCTCAGCCTCACAACTGGAGCTGAGAACTGAAGACGAGCGTGTAGAACGCCAAGAAACTGAACCAGAGCCAAGGCTGAAGGTGTAACCCTGTGACGACCGCTGCGTAGCCTGGTCGTCAACCCAAGAAGCGTCCGAGTGACCAGTGAGGACAACGTCGCCCCGTCCTCCAAGCACGAGCCCCATGCCCGATGTACTGCACAAGTAGCGCAGTACCCTCTTAGCAGCATCCATGTGCACCTTTCGGTGCCGACCAGGAGCCACGTAGCGAGCCAGAAGGCCAAGAGGGTACGCGAGGTCAGGACGAGTGCAGGTCATCAGGTACATGAGGCAGCCAACTAGCTTTGGGTAAGGACCACTTGGCTCTACGGACTCGTCCGAAGGTGGAGCTGAGAGCGAGTGACCTGTAGCCAGAGGAGTGGCCTGTGCCGAGGACCAGGTGAAACCGAAGCGCTGAAGGACCTGCTGCACCATGTGTGACTGAGTCAGGGTGATGGTGCGGCGTGCTCTGTCCCGGGTGATCTGCAAGCCAAGATAGCTTGTCAACTCACCCAGGTCTGTGCACGTGTGTCTCTTCTGCAGCTCCGACTTCACCAGGGCGAGAGCCTCAGTGTCAGCAGTGGCAAAGACCAAGTCGTCGACGTACACGAGGATGTAGAGCGGTGGCAGCGAAGTGTCGGTGCGCAGAAACAGCGACGGGTCAGCAGTCGACGGAGCAAACCCAAGAGCCGCAAGTGTCGTCCTCAGTGTGTCGTGCCACTCACGTGGCGCCTGGCGGAGACCGTAGACCGGCCGCCTGAGGCTCCACTGGGTACCAGGAGGGAACGACCCAGTGAAGCCAGGTGGGCGGCGCAGCCAGATCTCCTCGTGCAGGCTGCCCTGTAAGAAGGCTGTGCTGAAGTCAAGATAGTGAAGCTCGTAGTCACGCTGAGCGGCAACATGCAGCAGCACCCGAAGAGTGGTCATCTTCGGGGTGGGGGAGAAGGTCTGGAAGAAGTCTACTCCCTCTCGCTGACTGAAACCTCGTGCAACGTAACGCGCCTTGAAGGCAGGCGGAGAACCCGGCGGCCGCTTCACCCTGAAAATCCACATGCCACTGACGATGTTCGCCCCAGGTGGGGGAACCTCGTCGACGTAGGTGCCTGTGGACTTCCAGGATGCCATCTCTGCGTCCATGGCTGTCTGCCACTGAGAGGATTACTCACCCGCGATCGCCTCAGCGTAAGAGCGCGGGGTCGGGATGTCTGGAGCATCCGGGTCTCCCTCAGGGGCAAGCAGCATGGACACGAGATGAGGCGCAGCGGCTGCAAGACACTCAAGGTCCTCCTGCCTGTCCTCAAGGACGTCCGTGCCAAGAGCACACTCACCCCCGACGGACGGAGGACAGACAGACTCAGACTCAGCAACAAGACTAGCGGCGTAGTCTAGACGACATGCAGCAGCAAAGTCAACAAGCTCAGCAACTAAGGCAGACGTAGCAGCAGACTCAAACGATGGGTCAGTGACAACAGTGCCTAGCAGACGCGTGACAGTAGGGTGCTCAGTACGAAACCGGCCAGACTTGGTGTCCGCAACGACAGGCAGAGAAGACGCAGGAGGAGACGGCAGAGGAACACGCTGCGGAGGAGAGGAAGGACGACGGACTACGAGGTGGGTGTCGGGGAAAGCCGGCAGACGCGGACGAGGAACACGACGACCGGAACGACCAGAACAGACAGGCAAGACAGGACGCGACGCAGGCTCACGACGCTCAGTAAGACCCCCTAGCTGCTCAGTGTAAGGAGAAGGAGCAGGCAGCGGTGAGCCAGGCTGTAACGGAAGACCAGTAGACGAAGGGAGACTAAGAACCTGGCGAAGCACAGAGTCAGGCGGTGGCTGAGACGACGGAGAAGGTGGAGCGAAGAACAGGCGCGGCTGTGCAGTGACAGCAGCACCAGCAGCTCCAGTACCCCCAGCAGCTCCAGCAGCTCCAGAACCCTCAGCGCCAGCTCCTCCAGGACCAGCTCCACCAACAGCAGCACCCCAAGAACCGGCACCTCCAGTCCCAGGGTCTCCAGCCTCAGTGTCTCCAGCAGCAGCACCCTCAGGCTCAGCACCTCCAGCCCCAGCAGCTCCAGTACCTCCAGTACGAGCACCTCCGGGACCAGCACCACTCCCAGCTCCAGTGACGTCAGCAGAAGTACCTCCAGCGGCAGAGCCCCGAGCTCCAGAAGCGCGACCCTGACGCCGACCGTACCAGTCGTGCAGCTGCTGCGAGGTGAGAGGCACACGCGGACGAAGGCGGCTACTCCAAGGAAACCGCGCAACAGCAGACTCAGAACCCTCAGCGCCAGCACCCGCAGCAGCTCCAGAACCTCCAGCGCCAGCACCCTCAGCAGCTCCAGAACCTCCAGCTCCAGCGCCACCAGCGCCGGCACCTCCAGCAGCTCCAGAACCTCCAGCTCCAGCACCCTCAGCAGCTCCAGAACCTCCAGCAGAAACAACTCCAGTGGCAGAGTCACCAGCTCCAGCGCCTCCCGCAGCAGAGCCCCTAGCTCCAGCAGCGTGACCCTGACGGCCAGCGTACCACTCAAGCAGCTCCTGTGGGGAGAGAGGGAGTCGACGACGAGAGTGCAGCGGCGAGGCACCAGCGGAGCGACTACGGAGACGGCCGCTCCAGGGAGACTGCTCACCAGACGCCTCAGCGCCCCCAGGCTCAGCACCCCCAGACTCCTCACACCTAGGCTCAGCACCGCACCCCCAGGCTCCGCACCTCCAGGCTCCGCACCCCCAGGCTCAGCACCCCCATGCTCAGCACCCCGAGGTGGGGTGGTAAAACTGCCAACCAGGCGCGTCAGGGACAAAGCCAAGGAAGACACAGGGAACAGCACGGGCGGAGAGCTTGTCCGCGGTGGTATCGCAGACAAAGGCATGAGCACCCGAGATCCGGAAACGCGACGCATCGCCAACCTTCCCCGTCCACAGCAGTGTGGGCGAGGTCTCCGGCAAGGAGACACGGGGCCAGAGGTTGAGCTGATGCGCGGCGTACCGGACCGCAAACGGCCACAGAAAATGGGGGGCAGCCGCATGGATCATGGAGGTACGAGCGACCTCCATGACTAAGCCAATGCGGCGATCAGCAACCCCATTCTGCTGCGGAGAGGCCGGAAGCGTGAACGTCTGGCGGATGCCGTGCTCCGCACAGTAGGCTGCCAAGAGGTCTGAGGAGAACTCACCACCTCGGTCAGAGTGCAGACGTAGGACAGGAAACTCCGACTGGAACCGCTCGCGGAGCTGGAGACGAACAGCGCGGATCCAGGGGATCAAAACATCAGGGACCTCCCCCTTGCTGCGCAAGGGGAAGACCGTGGTGTAACGCGTGTAGTCGTCGACGACCAGCAGGAAGTACCGCTCGTGGCCCTGTCCACAGACGCGGGCTGGGCCCCACACGTCCAGGTGGAGAGTCTGCAGTGGAGCCTCTGTGGGAGGGAACGAGGAGGAGTGAGGAGCGGCGCGCTGCCGCCCCTCGACACAGGGAAGACAGGGAGGAGCAGGCGAGGGTGGTAGAGGAGGCAAAGTCTCTGGAAGTCCAGAAACAAGGAAACGGCGGTGCATGCTACGAAGGCGCTGCACCGAGGGGTGACCAAGGCGGTGGTGCCAAAGGAGGGTCTGGTGCGACAAAGCGCGACACAAGCAGGGGGCCGCTAGCTGACCCGACGCAAACGCAGACGCAGCTACCTGAGGGGACACAGTAGTCAGTGTGTACAGACTCGAGCCAGGCGCTCGGGTGAACGTGGCCAGGTGCCGACCAGTCCGGGAGCACGTACAGTGGGTCACACGCTGACCTCCAGGGGTGAACTGGTCAACCCACTGGTCCTGGAGGTCAGCACCACCCACCAAGTTCGTAGAGAACGAGGGGAGGTGAAGACCTGACAGGAAGCCAGACGGGACCGCCGGACACGGCAGGACCGTGGAGGAGTGCACAAGGACTGGACCCCCAGAGGGGTCTGCCAGGGAGACTGCAATCGGCGGACGGAGCGGCGTGAGGGTGGTGCTGTCGCGAAAGAAGGAGCGGGAAGCACCTGAGTCAAGTGTGAAGGTGTACAAGGCCTCAGCAGGCGCAGTACCTGAGAGAGCAGACTCACCAGCACCTGGAGCAGCAGCCTCACCAGCACCTAGGGCAGCAGCCTCACCAGCACCTAGAGCAGCAGGCTCTATACCTGGGTCAGGCGGTACGCACAGGGAACAGGCACCGTCAGCACTAGTAGGCAATGCATACATGGCAGTGAGAATAGCATCATAGTCAAGAGCAAAAATATCTACCCTCTGCCTAAGCAGCTCCAGCCAGGTGGGGAGCTCAGCCTCGTCGCCAAACTCGGTACGCCAGGCGTCGCTCAGACGGGCGAAGCAGCGGGACTGTGTGTGACCAAGCGTCCCGCAAGCCTGACCAGCCCGATCACCTGTGCGAATGACGTACGGGCAGCGAACGGTACTCAAAGACCCTCTACTCTGAGTGTACCACTCGTGAAGCTGCTGGGACGTAAGTGTCTCGCGTGGACGCCGCTGCAGCTGCAGCTGGCCACTGCCAGACGCTCCCAACTGACCAGCTCCAGGGCGACAGCTACGACGGCTACCGCCACAACCCCAACTAGCGTACCACTCACGAAGCTGCTGGGGCGGGAGAGACTCGCGTGGACGTCGCTGGAGCTGCATCTGGCCACCGCCAGTAGCAGCAGTAGCAGTAGCAGTAGCCTAGCAGTAGTAACAGAAGTAGCAGCAGTAGCAGCGCGGGCAGGGCAGGCCCGGCAGGCAGGCAGGCAGGCAGGCAGGCAGGCAGGCAGGCAGGCAGGCAGGCAGGCAGGCAAGCAGGCAGGCATGCAGACAGGCAGGCAGGCTGGCAGTCAGGCAGGCAGGCAGATGGCGCGGCAGCGCGCTAACAAGGCAGGTGCTCACCAATGGCGGGAAGAGCAGGCGCTCGCCGGGCGAGAAGGGCCGGCGCTCGCCGGGCGAGCAGGGCCGGCGCTCGGCGGGCGGCTGCACGGGGTCCAGGGGCGGCGACGCGGGTCCAGGGGCGGCGTCGCGGGGTCCAGGGGCGGCTGCACGGAGTCCAGGGGCGGCTGCACCAGGGGCGGCTGCTTCAGGGGCCAGGGGCGGCTGCTCTGGGTCCAGGGGCGGCTGCTCGAGGGTCCAGGGGCGGCTGCACCAGGGGCGGCTGCTTTAGGAGCCAGGGGCGGCTGTTCTGGGTCCAGGGGCGGCTGCTCGAGGGTCCAGGGGCGGCTGCACCAGGGGCGGCTGCTTCAGGGGCCGGGGGCGGCTGCTCTGGGTCCAGGGGCGGCTGCTCGAGGGTCCAGCGGCGGCTGCACCAGGGGCGGCTGCTGCAGGGGCCAGGGGCGGCTGCACCAGGGGCGGCTGCTTCAGGGGCCAGGGGCGGCTGCTCTGGGTCCAGGGGCGGCTGCTCCAGGGGCGGCTGCTTCAGGGGCCAGGGGCGGCTGCTCTGGGTCCAGGGGCGGCTGCTCGAGGGTCCAGGGGCGGCTGCACTAGGTGCGGCTGCTTCAGGGGCCAGGGGCGGTTGCTCTGGGTCCAGGGGCGGCTGCTCCAGGGGCGGCGTAGCTGGTGCAGGGCAGTGCGCGGCAGCAGCACTGCAGCAGCAGTTCAGGCGCAGCAGTGAAGCAGCAGCGTGAGTGCAGCAGTAACACGGGCCGCGTGCGGGCCAGGCATGGGCTGTAAGGGCTGCGTGCGGGCCTGGCGCGGGCTGTACGAGCTGCGTTCGGGCCTGGCGCGGGCTGTACGGGCTGCGTGCGGGCCTGACGTGGGCTGTACGGGCTGCGCGACGGCCTGGCGCGGGCTGTACGGGCTTCGCGACGGGCCTACGCGGGCTGTACGGGCTTCGCGACGGGCCTACGCGGGCTGTACTGGCTGCGCGCGGGCCTGGCGTGGGCTGTATGGGCTGCGCGACGGCTTGGCGCGGGCTGTACGGGCTGTGCTCGGGCCTACGCGGATTGTACGGGATGCGCACGGCAGAAAAGGGCAGGGCAGCGCGAAACGCTGGGCAGGGCAGAAACTAACGGTTGGGCAGGTGAAAACGAATGTGGTGGGCCCTTAATTACGGTCCTAGGCTAGGACCGTCCTAGCTCTTAATACCATGTTAGAATACTAGGAAGTAATGTGTCACGAGGTCAAGGGGGGGGTACAAGAAGAATGTCGAGGGAAATATTGTACCCCCTAGTGCTAACCCCCATACAGCCTAGATAACCTAAACATGCATATATGATTTGACACTTTGGCCAAACATCTCTCTCGTAACTCTCGCTATGCCTACGGTTCCTACTCTCCTAGCCTAAGATACTATCTCAACATGGCATTAGAGTAGGTACTTTCCTAGGACTTAAGAATTATGGGCCCACCAGTCGCGCAGCCCGTTAGCACGCCGCGTGATGGCTGCCCCGTCCCACAATGCTCGCCCCGTCGCGCTCTGCCCGTGGCGAGCGTGCCAGCGAGCCGACGGCGGGCGCCAGCGCCATCGCCAACGGCGGGCGCCAGCGCCTGCACCGACGCCAGCGCCTAGCGCCAACGGCGGTCGCCAGCGCCAGCGCAGACGCCAACGCCGACGGCGGGCGCCAGCGCCAGCGCCAACGGCGGGCGCCAGCGCCAGCGTGACGCCAATGCCCAGCGCAAGCACTTCCGCCAGCGCCTGCGCATGGGGGGGAGGGGGATGAGGGGGTGGCGGGAGAGCTTCTGCCGCGCCAGCCACCTCCTCTCCTCTCCTCTCCTCTCCTCTCCTCCTCTCCTCTCCTCTCCTCTTCTCCTCTCCTCTCCTCTCCTCTTCTCCTCCAGCCGCCTCCTCCTCTCTCCCTCCTCTCCTCCAGCCGCCTCCTCCTCCGTTTGTTTGCTCCTCCAGCCGCTTCTCCTCGGCTCTCCGCCTGTGCGCCACCAGCTTCCTCCTCCTATCCAACGGTTGGTGTTAATTTCCAGCATCCTACGCCCTCCGGTTATCCCAGCCCTCCTCCGTGCCCTCTGCGCCTTCCTCCGTTATGGCGTTCACAGGTGCTACCGGTCAGCAACCGCTGTTTCTGTGCATATCCCAGCTACAAGCAACCGCTCTCCAGGCGACTTGGTGCCATACACCACTAGCTATAGCCATAGGCTGTTACGGGGGTGTGTTAATTGATATTGCATATCTTATAACTGCCTATAGCTTGCTAGTGTATTAGTTTAATTATTAGCATCAACTACTGGTGGTGTACCCTTTTATTCTCCCTTCCTCTTTCCTATATCTTGTATGATTTTGTCAAATGTTGATGTTTGTGATAGGCTGTAGTGAGGTGCTCCTTTGTGAGTACAAACATGTTAGGGTTTCCTAGTTGTACCCCAACTCCTTTCTAGTCAAGCATTCCGTTGTTTGCTAACTTTGAGATGGTATCAGAAGTAGGTGTCGATCCTCTCGCCTAGCCTAGCCTAGCTCGCGCCCTAGCGCCCTCCGCGCCCTTGCGCCCTAGCACCCTCCGCGCCCTCCGCGCCCTCCGCGCCTTCGCCTCCGCGCCCTCCGCGCCATCTCCACGCCTTAGCGCCCTCCTCCTCCGCGCGTTAGCGCCCTCCGCGCCCCTAGCCTGCGCCCCTAGCCCGTCGCCCAGGCCCACGCCCTAGCCCGACGCCCAGGCGCCCGCCCTAGCCCGTCGCCCAGGCGCCCGCCCTAGCCCGTCGCCCAGGCGCCCGCCCTAGCCCGTCCCCCAGGCGCCCGCCCTAGCCCGTCGCCCAGGCGCCCGCCCCAGCCCGTCGCCCAGGCGCCCGCCCCAGCCCGTCGCCCAGGCGCCCGCCCTAGCCCGTCGCCCAGGCGCCCGCCCTAGCTCGTCGCCCAGGCGCCCGCCCCAACCCGTCGCCCAGGCGCCTGCCCTAGCCCGTCGCCCAGGCGCCCGACCTAGCCCGTCGCCCAGGCCCGCGCCCTAGCCCGTCGCCCAGGCGCCCGCCCTAGCCCGTCGCCCAGGCGCCCGCCCTGGCCCGTCGCCCCAGCCCGCGCCCTAGCCCGTCGCCCCAGCCCGCGCCCTAGCCCGTCGCCCCAGCCCGCGCCCTGGCCCGTCGCCCCAGCCCCGCAGGCAGCGCGCCGCGCGGGTAGCGTGCCCCGCGGGTAGCGCGCCCCGCAGGCGGCGCGCCCCGCGGGTAGCGCGCCCCGCGGGTAGCGCGCCCCGCAGGCAGCACACCCTGCAGGCAGCGCGCCCCGAAGCGCTTTCGTGCCAGAAAATAAATAAATACATTAAACCCTTAAAAAAAAAAAAAAAAAAAAAAAAAAAAAAAACAAAGGTTTAGGGTGGGGGCCTGCAACTGTCGCCCGCGTTCCTGCTTGCCAGACGACCTGCATAGTTGCCTACATCCCGCAGCCATCAGTACTGCAGCCCCTACTGTCGCACGTACTTTCCACTGCCAGTGGCTCTACTAGCGGCAGCCGACAGCCGCACTTACGGTCTCTAGCTCCGGCCGTTCCTACCTCCAGCCAGCCCTAGCTCGCCGTTTCTAGCTCCAGCCAGTTGTGCTCCAGCCGTTCTAGCTCCAGCCGTTCTCGCTCCAGCCGTTCTCGCTCCTCGCTCGTAGCTCAGTTTGCTCCGTGCTCCGGCTGTTCCTCGCCTAGTTTCACCTGGCGCTTCTAGCTCAGTTTGCTCCGTGCTCCAGCCGTTCCTCGCCTAGTTTCACCTGGCGATCCTAGCTTAGTTCGCTCCGTGCTCCAGCGGTTACTCGCCTAGTTTCACCTGGCGCTCCTAGTTGTTCTCGTTTTTCACTGCAGCCGTCCCTAGCTCCTGTCGCTCCTAGCCTGCCGCTCCTGCACCCCACTAGATTTTATCATGGAGTCCACTAGGGTTCTCCAGCAGCAGGGACAGCAGCAGCGGCCGTTTCAGCAGTGGCTTCCGCAGCAGCAGGGGCGCCCTCAGCAGCTGTGGCGCCCTCAGCAGCCGTGGGGGCCTGGTGGTTCAGGTCGCGTTGGCTGCAGCAGCGGCCCAGCCATGTGGGGGGGCTTGTCGCGGTGGCCGCGACGTCGGCCCCTGCCAGTACCGGATCCTGACCGGCCCTGGTGCTGGCACTAACTGCTCGCGTCCTGACCACTCTGCATAGCGCTGCTACAGCCGCCTCGACGACCTTTACCGTGAGCGTTTTGGGCCTGAGTCGGCTCCCCCGATCTGGCCCGGTCTGTTTCGTAGTGGTTACCCTGTGTTTGATATGTCTATGGATGCTGTTTATTCTGTCACGTACGGATCTCTTGGCTTACGTGTACCTAGCTTAGGAACTTTGCCTGTTGCTAGTGTCGGTACTTGTGATTTTAGTGTAGGTGCTTGTGTAGTCACTAGCCCAGCCGTGACGACTGCTGTTGCGTCGCTCTCCTTCACGCTGGACTCCGGCGCGTCTCAGTGCTTCTTCCGCGACCACACCACTGTCACACCTCTTTTGGCTCCAGTCCCAGTTGCCCTGGCTGATCCTACTTCAGGACCAGCAGTTGCTCGCAGCTCGACCACTCTCCCGTGCCCAGCTATCCCCTCTGGTTTCCTCACTGGTCTCTACATCCCCTCGTTCTCTCGGAACTTGGTGGGTGTTGGATACCTTCAGGACCGGGGGATCACAGTCACTTTTCCTGCGCACGAGAGGACTGCGATCTGTACGGACTCTTCCACCGGGGCAGTTCTTGCCACGTTCACCAGAGAGCCCCACTCAGGTCTCTTCGTCCTGCACAATCCACCCCCGCAGGTAGCTGCGTCTGGTCAGGTTGCTTCGTCCCCCCCGGTAGCAGAGTCCGGTCAGGTTACTGCGTCCCCACCGGTTGCTGTGTCCGGTCAGGTTGCTGTGTCCGGTCAGGTTGCTGTGTCTGGTCTAGTTGCTGCGTCTTGCTCGTGTCGGTCTTTCACCCACCGGACCGTCTTATGGCACCACCGTCTTGGCCACGCGTCGATCCCCCGCCTCCGCACTATGGCTAGTCACCGTCTTGTTTCAGGTCTCCCTCGCGTCTTCCCGTCGCTCCCTCCCTCGCCTGCGCCGCCGTGCACTCCTTGCGTCGCCGGCCGTCTTCGTGCCACTCCGCACTCCTCCTCCCTTCGTCCGGCCACTGCTCCCTTCCAGACACTCCACTTGGATGTCTGGGGCCCTGCACCTACGCAGGGACCTGAGAGGGAGCGCTACTTTCTGGTGGTCGTCGACGACTTCTCCAGGTACACCACGGTGTTTCCTCTCACGAAGAAGTCCGAGGTGACTTCTACGCTGATCCGGTGGCTTCTAGCCACTGAGGGCACTCGTGGCCGTCGTGTCTCCTGTCTCCACTCTGACCGTGGGGGTGAGTTTCGCTCAGGCATTCTTGCCGGATTCTGCGGCGAGCAGGGCATCGTACAGTCCTGGACGCTGCCGGAGTACCCGCAACAGAATGGGGTTGCTGAGCGTCGCATTCGCTTGGTCATGGACATCGCCCGCACGTCCATGATTCATGCCTGTGCGCCCCATTTTCTGTGGCCCTACGCGGTTCGCTACGCCGCTCACCACCTGAACCTCCAGCCGCGCGTCTCGCGGCCAGAGGCTTCACCGACCAGTCTTTGGACCGGGTCCCCTGGTGTTGGGTCAGCTTTTCGTGTCTGGGGCTGCCTTGCGCTTGTCCGCGCCACCTCTGCGGACAAGCTCTCGGCTCGCGCCGTCCCCTGTGTCTTCCTTGGTTTCCCGGTAGCCTCGGCCGACTGGTCCTTTTACCACCCGCCCCTCCACCAGTTCCTAGACTCCCGTGACGTCCGGTTCGACGAGTCAGTGTCCTACTACACCCGGTACCCCTGTCGAGGTCTCCCCGTTCCCCCTCCCCCCCTTTTCCTCGCACCCTCTCTTCCCCCTGCTCCCGCTCCTCCGGTACCCCCACCCCCCCCTGGTCCTGCCCCGTCAGGTGTGTCTCACACTACCCCTCTACCCTCGGTCGCGCATCAGGTAGCGTCTCCCTCCCCGCAGTCCTCTTCACAGTCCCCTCAGCAGCCTTCGGTACTTCCGCGACAGGCTACTGTGGACTCGGTTGGTGTTGGAGCTGGAGGTGCAGCCATTGGCGGTACTCGGTCCGGGGGTGCTCGTTCGAGGGGTGCTAGAGTTGGAGGTGCTGGCGCAGGTGGCGCTAGCCCTGGGGGTGCTGGAGCTGGAGGTCCTGGCACTGGAGGTGCTAGTCCTGGGGGTGCTGGAGCTGGAGGTGCTGGCGCAGGTGGCGCTAGCTCCGGGGGTGCTGGAGCTGGAGGTGCTGGCACAGGAGGTGCTGGTTCTGGGGGTGCTGGTCCTGGAGGTGCTGGTTCTGGGGGTGCTGGTGCTGGAGGCGCTGGCACTGGAGGTGCTGGTTCTGAGGAGACTGGAGCTGGAGACACTGGTTCTGCGGAGTCCACTCCGCCTCCCCACCGCCACGACACACGTCTCCAGGCGGCCCGTCGGCGTGAGCGTGAGGAGCAGGTGCTATTGGAGAGGGAGCGGCAGGAGTTGCGGCAGTTGGACCTGCTGGAGCAGCAGCAGCAGGAGCAGCAGCAGCAGCAGCAGCCGCAGCAGCAGACACCGCCGCCGCAGCAGCGCCCACCGCAGCTCCCTCTAGAGCGGCAGTTGTTCCCACTCATGAGTGGCCTTCGGGCCCTTGGTCTTCCCTCCTCTCCTCCTGTTCACACTCCGTCCCCTCCAGCGTTTGGTCCCACGTTTCCTCCTCCTGACGACAGTCCGGCGGTCTGGTCTTCTCCTCCACTGCAGTCTCCTCCACCTGGTGTCCCACACTCTCGTGTCCGTCCCTGTCCTCCGCGTTCTCGTCACTCGTCTCCCGTTACCGACCTCCGCACTGCCCTCCTTTGCTCGTCTCTTCGTCGTCCTCCTCTTGAGTCCGTTCTCCCGTCTCTGCCTCCGTCCTCTCTCCCTTTCCCCCCTACTCCTGTCACTGACTACTACCGCGCTGTTCGTCCTGTTGTCTCTCGTGTCCTCGCCACTCTTGTCACCGACTCTCGTTTCCCTCCGTCGTCTGTCTCGGCTCTCACTGCCGCTGTCGCTGAGTTTGCTGCCGCCAGTCGCCTTGACTACACCACCCGTGTGGTGCCAGCTCCTCCCTCTCGTCCTCTGTCCGTCGGGGGTGAGTTTGCCCTTGGCTGTGATGTCCTAGAGGACAGAGAGTCTGAGTTGGAGTACTGGGCAGCTGCCTCTCCCTCTGTCTGTGCCATGCTGCTATCCCCTGAGGGAGACCTCGACGCCCTTGACATACCGACTCCTCGTACTTACCGCGAGGCAGTGTCAGGGGCGTGGGCCTCACATTGGAAAGCGGCTATGGCCTCGGAGTTAGCGTCTTGGAGATCCACAGGCACCTACGTCGACGCAGTTCCCCCTCCCAGGGCGAACGTAGTCGATGGCATGTGGCTCTTCAAGGTGAAGCGGTCGCCTGGTTCACCGCCTGTGTTCAAGGCGCGCTACGTGGCTAGGGGTTTCAGTCAGCGTGAGGGAGTTGACTTCTTCCAGACCTTCGCCCCGACCCCGAAGATGACTACTCTTCGGGTGTTACTGCACGTAGCAGCACAGCGAGACTACGAGCTGCACTCCCTTGAATTCTCTACTGCGTTTCTCCAGGGCCGACTACACGAGGAGATCTGGCTGCGCCGCCCTCCTGGATTCACTGACACCTTCCCACCTGGGACCCAGTGGAGCCTGAGACGGCCAGTCTACGGTCTCCGCCAGTCGCCCCGTGAGTGGCACGACACTCTTCGCTCCACGCTTCGTGACCTTGGGTTTCGTCCTTCCTCTGCCGACCCGTCGCTGTTTGTTCGCACTGGTTCCACTCCTTTCTTTATACTACTGTATGTCGACGACTTGGTCTTTGCCACAGCAGACAGGACAGCTCTGGTTCAGGTGAAGTCCGAACTGCAGAAGAGACACAAATGCACTGACCTAGGTGAGCTGCAGCGCTACCTTGGCCTGCAGATCACCAGGGACAGAGCCGCTCGCACCATCACACTGACTCAGTCACACATGGTGCAGCAGGTCCTTCGGCGGTTCGACTTCCAGTTCTCCACCACACAGCCCACACCTCTTGCTGTTGACCACAGACTCACTGGTCCCTTTCCAGACGAGCCTTTTGAGTCCAGTGGTCCCTACGCAGAGCTGGTGGGCTGCCTCATGTACCTGATGACTTGTACTCGGCCGGACCTCGCTTTTCCCCTCAGCATCCTTTCGTGCTTTGTTGCGACTGGGAGACACCGTCCTGTCCACTGGACAGCTGCTGTGAGGGTGGCGAAGTACCTGGCGACTACATCAGGCATGGGGCTTGTGCTTGGAGGGACTCAGCTAGTGGCGTTGACTGGTCACTGCGACTCTTCCTACGCTGACGACGTGGAGACTCAGCGCTCGACTCAGGGTTACTGTTTCAGTCTGGGAGCTGGTGCTGTGTCGTGGAGGTCTACACGGTCGTCGTCTGTGGCTACTTCCAGTGCAGAGGCAGAGAGATCTACGCTGGTGCCATGGCGGCACAGGAGCTTCGCTGGTTGACCTTCTTGCTCGCCGACCTTGGCGAGCGGCCTCGCTCTGCACCGAACTTGTACGCTGACAACAAGGCCATGATCCTCCTCTGTCGAGATCCTCGACTGGAGAGCAGAGTGAAGCATATTGACGTGAGGTACTTCCTCCTGCGAGAGCTGCAGCGACGCGGCCAGGCACGCCTGGACTTTGTGGCCTCAGAGGCCAACACTGCAGACGTTTTCACCAAGGCCCTGGCGCTTGGTGACCACCACAGGTTCTGTGTGCAGTTGGGGCTTGTTGAGGTAGACCCTCGGTTGCTGTAGACTTGTTGCTTGCTCTGCTTGTTGTGTTTTCCTATATATATATCCTAGTGACCTCTTGAACTGGCCTTGTGGCCGCTTTGTTTTGTGCTCGGAATTTGTGTAGTGTCCTTGAGATCCACCCTGAGCTTGCTTTGCTTCTTGACTTGTATGGTCTTGTGACCATTTGTCTGCCTTGCTTGTTTTGATGTCCCCTCACTTAGCCTATGGGGGTGTGTCAAATGTTGATGTTTGTGATAGGCTGTAGTGAGGTGCTCCTTAGTGAGTACAAACATGTTAGGGTTTCCTAGTTGTACCCCAACTCCTTTCTAGTCAAGCATTCCGTTGTTCGCTAACTTTGAGAGATTTGTCTTTATTGAAATCTCTTCTTTGGCCAAACATTTCCTCTCCCGTAACTCTCGCTATGCCTACGGTTCCTACTCTCCTATGTTGGGATGAGAAAAGACCTTAGGATTTTTGCAGGACTAAACTCTGAGTAGGAATAATGTAATAGCGGAAGCGTTTAGTGAGAAAGTTGTGAACCACCTTGCGCTGGTATGTGAGGGCAAAGTAGATTGATTAAAACAAAGAGATACAACCTTTTATAAGAGTACAAGGAATACGAAGAGATACAGTTAATAACCGTTTTACTATTGCTGTTGCGGTTCAATACAGTGACGACTCGGGCAACTGCTCAGTAGCGAGTCAGTTGTTTGTCCTTGCTGTCGCGCTGTACTTGTCAGGTCAAAAGTCGCTGACCTTTGACTTTCGCGTAACCTTCAGCAGTTTTTCAACCTCTGAGGGTTGACTCGCTAATGCTTCGATATGTTTCGCTTCGCTTCTGACTTGGTGTTTCGACACGACAGAGGCGCTAAATCAATTGTTTCCAACACTCCCCTTCGCTTCTGGAGTGTCGCTGCTGGTGACGTGGCTCTGTCCAGTCAGCAGCATGCAGTACTCGAACTTCTGCTTTCCGAGCTTCTTGGTCAAGTAATCAGCTGCCATCTTGGACGTGGGACAGTAAGACAGCTCAAGTCTCCCCTTCTCGATCACGTCCCTTACGAAGAAATATCGCAGGGCGATATGCTTCGTCCTGTTCGCGAATCCGTTTTTGTTGGCTATGCGGATTGCTGACTGGTTTCGCTTCCTCCAGGAGTTCGCGAAGGTACAGTCCTTCCTTGGTGGCTGAGCAGAGTGCGATATATTCTGCTACAGCTGAGGAGAGGGCGATTAACTCCTGCTTGCTCGACTGCCAGGAGATAGGTCCGATAGGTTCGAAGCGATAGATGTAGCCGGTACGCGAGCGTCTGTTGTCGGAGTCGCCAGCGTGATCCGCGTCGACGTAGCCGATTAACTTAGGTGTCGAGGTTCCGTTCTTGTGATAAGTCAGGCCGATCGTCGGAGTGCTAACGAGGTAGTGAAGGGCGCGGTCGAGCTCCGCCATATGTTCTGCCTCGGGCCTTTTGAGGTAGGTGGCGAGTTGACTTGCAGAGTACGATATATCCGGACGGCAGGTGACAGCCGCGAAGAGGAGGCACCCCAGCTTTCTCTGGTAGTCGCGTATGCCGGCGGGCTTTAGTGGAGCGGATCCTTCTTTGTTATTTCCTGCCGTGTAGCGGTATGGCGTGGAGATAGTGGTTGGCGTGAGTGCGAAGCGTTTGGCGATGGTGTCTGCGTATTTTGCGGCGCTGAGGTAGATTGCGTTCTCTTCTTCCTGAATGTTGAGGCCGAGGTATTGCGTGACGGTGGACGAGACTGTGAGCGTGAGATCCTTCTGTAGCTCCCCTTCGAACCAGGTAGTGACGCCGTCGGTCGACCCGATGTAGAGCAGATCGTCTACGTAGACGATTAGTAGGATGTAATCGGTGCCTTTTGTAAGCCGGTACATGCCCTGGTCGTGAGGTAGCTGGCGGAATCCTATGCGGATAAGTCTTGCGTGCAGGTACTGTTGCCACAGCCTCGGAGCTTGTTTGATGCTGTAGAGCGACTTCAGCAGCTGACAGACTTGGTTAGGTTCTCCGTTGGAGCCATGTGGTAGTTCGACGCAGATTTCTGCGTCGACAGGTGCGTAAAGAAATGCGTTGACGACATCAATTTGCCGCAGTTTCTTCTTCTTCATGGCGGCGATCGCGAGGAGAATTCGCAACGAGGTGTGTCGACTGACCGACGCAAATGTTTCGGTGAAGTCACGTCCGTGTTCTTGGTCGAAGCCGCGTACGACCCAGCGCGCTTTAAACTTGTCGATGGTGCTGTCTGCCTTTGTCTTCACACGGAAGACCCATTTCCCGGTGAGTACTGTCTTGTTTTGTGTCACGCCGATGGGAACAATTTTCCAGGTGTTCCGTTCTTCCAGTGCTTTCAGCTCCTTGTCCATGGCTTCGCGCCATTTTTCCCTGTGCTCCCCCCCCAGAGCCTGCTGAACCGTGGCAGGCTCCTTAGGAATGGCTGTGCCGTGAACCGCGGTGACGAGGCCGAGTATCTGGAGTCCACTCTGTGTGTAGCGGGGAAGTGTCATATCCTCGGGATAAGCTGCTTCGTCACCTGCTTCTGGGTCAGGTATGAAATTGGGCCCTATGCGTTCTGCTTCGTTGGTGTTGACTCTTGCAGGTGTAACGTAACCGTTGTCGGCGAAGTGGTAAAATACTTCTGCGTTGACGCTCTCGCGAGGATTTTCGTCATCCATTGGGACGTCGACGGAGCAGTAAGGGAGAGGTCCGGCTTCCTCCGAGGCTTCATCCACGTTCTGCTCGTCCCAGTCAGCTTCGTCTGCTGCCGAGGCGAAGGCTCGGTCACCATGAAAACCACCTGTGGGGTCCCGGTCTTCTTCCAGGTTGGCAAGGTACGTCGGAAGTGTGAGTCGCTCGTAGAAAATGACATCACTTGCTGCTACTGTTTCCTTTGAGTGGACGTCGAAAATCTTCCACGCGTTGTAATTCTTTTCAATGCCCAGGTGTAGTCCCCACTGTGCGCGTTGGGAGAATCGGCCAGCGCGTGCAGTTGGGGGTCGGTACTGTACCATGCAGCCGAAATTTTGCAACATTTTTGT
This sequence comes from Closterium sp. Naga37s-1, assembly GCA_947471745.1. Classification (NCBI taxonomy): domain Eukaryota; kingdom Viridiplantae; phylum Streptophyta; class Zygnematophyceae; order Desmidiales; family Closteriaceae; genus Closterium; species Closterium sp. Naga37s-1. The sequence continues at coordinate 401,579 of CANJKZ010000337.1, read as the reverse complement.
GCTGCCCTGTTTTCCTGTCCACAGCAGGTGCGGTGATGCGTTGTTCGGGAGCGATGATGATGAGAGCAAGTTGTGCAGCATGACAGCGTGGTCCATTGCTTCGGGCCATTGGTGGTTGGGTAGCCGCATGCCACGTAGCAGCTTGCGCATGGTGTTCTGGAGAGTCCTGTTCATCCTTTCTGCTACGCCTTGCTGTTGGTGGGCGTAGGGAAGAGAGATGAGCCGCTTGATTCCTCTTTCTGCCAAGTACTGCTTGAACCTCTGTGAGGTGTATTTGTTAGAAAGTACGAAACAGGAATGATTGAACTAGCAGAAAGTTGGGTACAAGTAGTGAAACCCTAAAGTGTTGTACCCCATATTGACTACCCCACTACAGCCTAAACAAGCTATAGCATATAAGTTTGACACACCCCCATAGGCAAAGTGGAGGAGAACAAGAGGTCACAAGACCAGTCAAGAAAAGCAAAGCAAGCTCAGGGTGGATCTCAAGGATACCACACAAATTCCGAGCACAAGCAAGCGGTCACAAGACCAGTTCACATGCAGTTTGAAAAAAAACAAGAGGTAAAGTGATCACAACCTATCAAGTGAAAGCATGCAGGTATATATATCGAGATCACAGTACAAGCAAAGTCAAGAAGTGAGCAAGTGAGGGAGAGTAGGCACAAGGCCTAGAACAGTACAGAAACGCTGATGGTCACAAGGCTGAAGAGCCTTGGTGAACACGTCAGCAGTGTTGGCCCGAGTGGCCACGTAAGAGAGACGAAGCTGACCACGCTGCTGCAGCTCTCGAGCAAGGAAGTAGCGCAGAGCGATGTGCTTCGTTCTGTGCTCCAGTCTGTGCTCCTGACACAAGGCAAGGGCGGCCTTGTTGTCGACGTACAGCACTGGAGGAGAACGAGGCCGCTCTCCCAGGCCGGTCAGCAGGTAGGTGGGCCAGCAAAGCTCCTGGGCAGCCATGGCTGTGGCGTAGATCTCAGCCTCACAACTGGAGCTGAGAACAGAGGAAGAGCGTGTAGAACGCCAAGAAACTGAGCCAGAGCCAAGGCTGAAGGTGTAACCCTGAGACGACCGCTGAGTAGCCTGGTCGTCAGCCCAAGAAGCGTCTGAGTGTCCAGTGAGGACAACGTCGCGCCGTCCTCCAAGCACAAGCCCCATGCCCGACGTACTGCACAAGTAGCGCAACACCCTCTTAGCTGCATCCATGTGCTCCTTCCGGTGACGGCCAGGAGCGACATAGCGTGCTAGGATGCTAAGCGGGTAGGCTAGGTCAGGTCGAGTGCAGGTCATCAGGTACATGAGGCAGCCCACAAGCTCTGGATACGGGCCACTCGGCTCTACGGACTCATCCAAAGGCAGAGCTGAGAGCGAGTGACCGGTAGGCAGAGGAGTGGGCTGAGGCGAGGAGTACGTGAAGCGGAAGCGCTGAAGGACCTGCTGCACCATGTGTGACTGAGTCAAGGTGATGGTGCGCTGTGCTCTGTCCCGGGTGATCCGCAAGCCAAGATAGCTTGTCAGCTCACCCAGGTCTGTGCACGTGTGTCTCTTCTGCAGCTCCGACTTCACGTGGGCGAGTGCCTCAGTGTCAGCAGTAGCAAAGACCAAGTCGTCTACGTACACGAGAACGTAGAACGGCGGCAGAGTGGTGTCGGTGCGTAGAAACAGCGACGGGTCAGCAGTAGAAGGAGCAAACCCAAGAGCAGCAAGAGTAGTCCTCAGTGTGTCGTGCCACTCACGGGGCGCCTGGCGGAGACCGTAGACTGGCCGCCGGAGGCTCCACTGGGTACCAGGAGGGAACGACCCAGTAAAGCCAGGTGGGCGGCGCAGCCAGATCTCCTCGTGCAGGGTGCCCTGTAGGAAAGCAGTGCTGAAGTCAAGGCAGTGGAGCTCGTAGTCACGCTGAGCAGCGACGTGCAACAGAACCCGAAGAGTGGTCATCTTCGGGGTCGGGGAGAAGGTCTGGAAGAAGTCAACTCCCTCTCGCTGACTGAAGCCTCGTGCAACGTAACGCGCCTTGAAGACAGGCGGAGAACCCGGCGGCCGCTTCGCCCCAGGTGGGGGAACCTCGTCGACGTAGGTGCCTGTCGACTTCCAGGAAGCCATCTCTGCGTCCATGGCTGTCTGCCACTGAGAGGAGTAGAGATCCTCCATCGCCTCTGCGTAGGAGCGTGGGGTCGGGATGTCTGGTGCATCCGGGTCTCCCTCAGGGGCAATCAGCATGGACACGAGATGAGGTAAAGCAGCAGCAAAGTACTCAAACTCCTCCTGTCTGTCCTCAAGGACGTCCGTGCCAAGAGCACACTCACCCCCGACGGACGGAGGACAGACAGACTCAGACTCAGCAACAAGGCTAGCGGCGTAGTCTAGACGACAGGCGGCAGCAAAGTCAACAAGCTCAGCGACTAGAGCAGACGCAGCAGAGGACTCAAAGGTAGGGTCAGTGACAACAGTGGCAAGGAGACGCGCGACAGTAGGACTGGCAGCACGAGTAAGGTCTGACGGCGGGTCGGCAACGTCAGGAAGAGAGGACGCAGGAGGAGACGGCAGAGGGACGCGCTGTGGAGCAGTGGAAGGACGCAGGGTCATATAGTGAGTGCCAAGGACAGGAGGAGGACGCTCACGTGGAGCACGACGACTAGTGCGGGCAGTGCGGACAGGCGACTCTGGACGAGACGCAGAAGACGCAGGACTAGACTCAGGCGACGGAGGACGAGACTCAGGCTCACGACGCTCCGTAAGACTACCCGACGGCGCAGTGTAAGGAGAAGGAGCAGGCAGAGGAGAGGCAGACTGTAACTGTGACTGCGACTGGACAGACGGTGGACTCAGTAGGGGAGGAGAAGGACCAGTAGAGGGCGGGAGACCAAGAACCTGCTGAAGGAGCGGAACGTAGTACGGCCGCGGCCGCTCAGCACCTCCAGCTCCAACCCCCTCAGCAGGCCCAGTCCCAGCAGCTCCAGAACCTCCAGTACTAGCACCTCCAGGACGAGCGGCTCCAGCAGCTCCAGCAGCACCAGCAGCATCTCCAGCAACGTCAGTAGCACCAGTACCTCCAGCAGCACCAGCACCAGCAGCACCTCCAGTAGCGCCAGTAGCACCGCCAGCAGCAGCAGCACCTCCAGCAGCTCCAGTAGCTCCAGCACCAGCAGCACCTCCAGCAGCGTCAGCAGTACCAGTACCTCCAGCAGCTGCAGCACCTCCAGCAGCGCCAGCAGCACCGCTAGCAGCAGCAGCACCTCCAGTAGCACCAGCACCAGTAGTACCAGCAGCACCGCCAGCAGCTCCAGCACATGGGTCCTCGACGCGAGGAGCGCCACTCCGGAGACTGCAGTGCCGAGCGTACCACTCTCGGAGCTGCTGGGGAGAGGGCAGTGCCCGCCTAGGAGGGGAAGCACTAGCACCAGCTCCAGCAGCTCTCCTAGCTCCAGAAGCACCTCTCCTGAGGCTACAGTACTGTAAGTACCACTCACGCAGCTGCTCTGAGGAGAGAGCTCCTCCAGGTGTAGCACTCCCAGACTCAGCACCCCCAGGCTCAGCACCTGCAGACTCAGCACCCGCAGGCTCCGCACCCCCAGGCTCAGCACCCCCAGACTCCGCACCCCCAGGCTCTGCACCCCCAGGCTTCGCACCCCCAGGCTCCGCACCCCCAGGCTCAGCACCCCTAGCAGGACAAGAGTCGACAGCTACCTCGACTGGCTCAACCGGGTCTACCTGGGACACACCTGAGGGAGCGGCACCCTGAGGGGGGAGGGGGTCTACCACAGCAGCACCTGGCGCGAGGAAGAGAGGCGGGGGGGGGAGCGGGGCAGTGCGGTAGGGGAAGAGGCGGTAGTAGGGCACCGACTCGTCAAAAGTGACGTCCTGAGAGGGCAGGACACGGCGCGAGGTGGCGTGGTAAAACTGCCAACCAGACGCGTCCGGGACAAAGCCAAGGAAGACACAGGGAACAGCGCGAGAGGAGAGCTTGTCCGCGGACGTATCGCAGACAAAAGCTCGAGATCCCCAGACCCGGAAACGCGACGCATCGCCAACCTCCCCCGTCCACAGCAGTGTGGGCGAGGTCTCCGGCAAGGAGACACGGGGCCAGAGGTTGAGCTGATGCGCAGCGTACCGGACCGCAAACGGCCACAGAAAGTGGGGGGCAGCCGCATGGATCAAGGAGGTACGAGCGACCTCCATGACCAAGCCAATGCGGCGCTCAGCAACCCCATTCTGCTGTGGAGAGTCCGGAAGCGTGAAAGACTGGCGGATACCGTGCTCAGCACAGTAGGCCGCCAAGAGGTCGGAGGAGAACTCGCCACCTCTGTCTGAGTGCAGACGCAGGTCAGGAAAGTCCGAGTGGAAACGCTCGCTGAGCTGGAGACGAGAAGCGCGGATCCAAGGGATCAAAACATCAGGGACCTCACCCTTGGTGCGCAAGGGGAAGACCGTGGTGTAGCGCGAGTAGTCGTCAACAACGATCAGGAAGTACCTCTCCTGACCCTGTCCACGGACACGGGCTGGGCCCCACACGTCCATGTGGAGCGTCTGCAAGGGAGTAGTCGTCGGGGGAAACGAGGAGGAGTGGGGAGCGGCGCGCTGCCGCCCCTCGACACAAGGAAGACAGGGAGGAGCAGGCGAGGGTGGGAGGGGAGGGAGTACCCGGGGAAGACCAGAGACAAGGTACCGTTTGTGCATGGCACGAAGGCGCTGCACTGACGGGTGACCAAGGCGGTGGTGCCAGAGGACAGTCTCGTGCGCCAGAGAGCGACACGAGCAGGGGGCAGACAGCTGACCTGACGCAGACGCAGACGCAGCTACCTGAGGGGACTCAGTGGTCAGTGTGTACAGGTCCGACCCCGGCTGCCTAGTGAAGGTAGCCAGGTGACGGCCCGTCCGAGCACACGTGCAGTGTGTCACGCGCTCGTAGGCAGGGGTGAACTGGTGGACACCCCCGTCCTGGAGCGCACAACCCGCCACCAAGTTCGTAGAGAACGAGGGGAGGTGGAGACCGGACAGTGTGCCCGACGGCACCGCAGGACAAGGAAGAACAGTGGAGGAGGTCGCAATGACCGGACCCCCAGAGGGGTCAGCAAGGGAGACAGCAACTGGCCGGGCAAGCTGCTCAAGGGCAGTGCGGTCACGAAAGAAACAGCGAGAAGCTCCTGAGTCTAGAGTGAAGGTGTGCAGTGCCTCAGTGGACTCAGTACCAGGGGGCGCAGACTCACTAGCACCTAGAGCAGCAGCCTCACCAGCACCTGGGGCAGCAGACACGCAAGCACCTAGAGCAGCAGCCTCACCAGCACCTGGGGCAGCAGACACGCAAGCACCTAGAGCGGCAGCCTCACTGGTGCGAATGCCCGGGTCGGGCGGAACACGCAGGTACTGATCACCCTCTCCACTAGTAGACAACACATACATGGCAGTGAGAATAGCATCAAAGTCAAGAGCATAGATATCAATGTTCTTCCTCATCAGCTCAGCCCAGCGGGGCAGCTCAGTGGCAGTAGGGAACTGAGTGCGCCAAGCGTCGTCAAGGCGGGAGAAGCAGCGCTGCGTGGTGTGCGCCCTCCCACACGTCTGGCCAGTGCGGTCACCAGTGCGGATAACGTACGTGCAGCTAAGGCCACCCCCCCCCCCCGTGCTGAGAGTACCACTCACGAAGCTCCTAGGAAGACGGAGTGTGCTGCTGGCTCTGGCCACCGCCAGTGCCTGCACGACCACCACCGCCTCCGCCACCACCTCGACCACCACCGCCTCTGCCGCCTCCGCGTCCACCGCCGCCCCAACCACCGCCCCCACCCCGGCCACCTCCTCCGCTGCTGCCGCCTCCACCCCCACCGCTGCCACTAGCCCCTCCAGCCCCGCCACCACCCCCACCGCCGCCACCGCCCCCACCACTACCTCCCCCGCCGTCACCTCCACCTCCCTTGCCCCCTTTGCCCTTGCCGCTGCGGCGCCAGCTCGGAGCGGACGCAGTCCCGACCTGCTCAGTACCAACTAGGTCGACAGCAGCAGCAGAGGCGACTGAGGGGAGAAGGGGGGAAGGGGAACACCCCTCGAAGAAAGGGGTGCGGGGGTCGCCACGAGAGGCAGCTACAGCGACTATGCTAGTCTCAGCTGCAAGCAGCTCCTTCTCGAGCAGGTCAACGGTGAGCTCAGTGGGGCAGCGAGCGAGGAAGTGGTCCCTGACCGCACGAAGAGAGTCAGGGAGACGGGTGACAAGGTGGTAGAGAGTGAGCCAGAGCGGGGGGGGGTGGGTGGCAAGAAACTCAGCGGGCATAGCGGCACGGAAGCGAGCCTCACTAGTGCGGAGGTGCGTGGTGAGGTCAGCTACTGTGGCGAAAGCGGACAGGTCTGGGAACAGGTAGGGGAGCGAGAGACGGCCTAGCGCAGCAGAGGCAGGTGAGGAGTAGCGTGCAACTACAGCAGTGTACAGTGCCTGCGCAATTTTGTGCTGGCCAAAGTGCTCGCGCTCATCTACCGGCAGGGAGTTGCGAATAGCAAAGCGAGCGTGGGCGTCACGAGTCTGCCACTGGGAGCGAGCAGTACTGTCAGCAGTAACAGCAGGGGCAGCAGCATTGCCTAGCGCGTGATCGTACAGCGAGATGTCCTCCTTGGCAGTGAGCTGGAGGAACAGGTGCAAGTCATCTAGCCAGGTGTCAAACTTCAGTGGGCGGCCATCAGCATCGAAAGCGAGTACAGCAGGGCTAGCCATAGTTGCAGTAAGAGCAGTAGTAACAGCAGGAACAGTAGCAGTAGTAGCAGCAGGCGAAACCCTAAAAACAGCAGGTAGCGCGACTCAGGTAGAGCGGCTCGGTCCAGAGAGGGCTGCTCAGTACGGGGAGGGCGGCGCGGCTCGGTTCGGGCGGCGCGGCTCGGCTCGGGCTGGGCGGCTCGGTTCGGGCGGCTCGGTTCGGGCGGCTCGGTTCTGGCGGGGCCGTGGCTGTTGCGTGCGGGGCTGCTGGGGCTGCCGTGTGTGGTGCTAAGGGGCGGCGCTTGGGGTCGACGGGGCCGACGGGGCCGCTAGGTGGAGCGCGCGCACGGGGTCGACGGGGCCGACGGGGCCGCTAGGTGGGGCGCGCGCGGGGTCGATGGGGCCGACGGGGCCTCTAAGGGGCTGCGCGTGGGGTTGACGCGGCCGTGAGGGGGGCCTCTAAGGGGCGGCGCGCGGGTCGCTAAGGGGCGGGTCGCGGGTCGCGGGGCCTTACGGGGCCGTTAAAGAGGGGCGCACGAGGGCGCTGGGGGGAGGCGCTCGAGGGCGCTCCGACAGTAGGGCGCACTAGGGCGCTAGTAGTCAGTCAGTAGTGGTGGGCCCTAAAAAAAATCGGTCCTAGCGGAGGACCTGCTCTGAAACCATGTTAGAAAGTACGAAACAGGAATGATTGAACTAGCAGAAAGTTGGGTACAAGTAGTGAAACCCTAAAGTGTTGTACCCCATATTGACTACCCCACTACAGCCTAAACAAGCTATAGCATATAAGTTTGACAGTATTCTCCTCCCCCGTCAGACTGGAAGCTCTTTAGCTTAACTCCCGATTCCCGTTCTGCTACTGGGAGCCAGGCAACGAAGGCTTCGAAGGCCATGTCGCGGCTTGGAAGGTTGAGATGCCAGACATAACGAGTGGCGGCGTCGATGAACGTGATGGTGTAGTTGTATGCTCCTTGACCGGGTTCGCGATTGTAAAGTATATCGCTGTAGACCTTCTCCAAAGGTGCGTACGCTGGTGCACTTGGGTTGTGATGGGAAACAAAGGGCTGATGCGGTAAGTCAGCTTCTGGGCAGGTGAAGCAAGTTCCTCGCATTCGTCGAAGTTCTCTTCCGTCGGGTAAGAGTAGTGAGTCTTTATCAAGAACGCCTGCTCGTATCATGTTGTTTAACGTCGTGTTGCTCGGATGTCCCATTCGTTTATGCCAGAGATCTTCGTCGGCGCGATGTCCGGGTGAGCGTCGGTATAAGTCGGAGTTGGAGTAGGAGCCTGCAGTGAAATTTGCGCTTCGATGGACTTCCCGTGGTGTCGGATTTAGTTGTTGCGCAGGAGTCGGTGGAGTGTCGTTGTCGATTGGGGCTGGTGCAGTTGAAGGACCCGCGATTGGTGCCGATGTTGTCTCTGCTGCTGCTGGTAATGTCTCTGTTGCTGCCGATGTTGTCTCTGCTGCTGCCGATGTTGTCTCTGCTGCTGCTGAGTGTTGAATCGTTGCTAATGCTCTTGTTCGTTCTGCCTCAGGGATGGTGTGCGAGTACCAGAAGCCTTCGGGACTGAAGTTGGGGTCGAGATCCGGTGGATGTGTCCAGGAGGTGAAGGTGACGATCCCGTCGCTGTCAGCGGGGCCAAGATCTAGGACGAAGTCGAGGACGAAAACGTTATTTTTCATGACCGCCTTCCCGATGTAGAGACCGCCCTTCCCGTGGTATAACTTGAATTCCTGTGTTGTGCTGTCTGCTTCGAGGTGGATGCCTTTCGCCATCAGCTGACTGACGCTCAGTAAGTTGTAGCCGAGTCCCTCCGCAATTAACACTTTTGACATTTGCAGTATTACGTTTGTCTCTCGTGACTGAAGTTGCACCACACCTTGTCGTCGTGTGCGCAGGTTCTGGTTGTTGGCGACGGTGATAACGACTTCGCGTTGAAGTTGGTGTTCGCGTTGAACGAAGCGTCCTGAAGAGCACATGTGCTGTCCGCAGCAACTGTCCAAGAACCACGTATCTTTCCCGGACGGCTCGCTTTGAGCGATGGCTGCATACGTCGGGTTCGGTTGAAGTGACTCGCGGCGAGGGGTGTTGTTGTCGAGTTGCTCTTCCGGTGAGTAATGTGGTGGTGACTCGGTGATGCAGGAGTCAGTCAATCTTGCCATGCAACTGACGATGTTTCTTGCTCCTTGTGCAGATTGTGTTGACGATGCCGTTGAGGACTGCAGTTGACTCGTGGGGTGCGCTTGCGTGGATGCCACTTGACTGCTTGAAGGACGAAGTTGGGGTTGCGGCGGTGTTGACTGCTGTCTATTCGGGCAGTGTATGCGAGGGTGCCCTGAAGTCTTGCAGAGATGACAGAACGGAGGTACGGGTTTTGGTTGATGCCGGTTGTTGTTGTTGTTGTAGCGCCGTTGAGTGTGAAACGCAAACTCGGGTACTGACGTTTTCTTCTTGTGCCGTTCCTCTTGCAGGTCCATGTCTTGCTGTTCAACGTGGATTTCAGCGCAGAGTGCTGCTTCAGAGATCTTCCCGTGAGCTCGGAGTATGGCGCGGGTGGAGCGCCAATTAGGACCAAGACCGCCAATGATGACTGTGACGAAGGCGTCTTCCGATATCGATCCTCCGCATCGAAGGAGTTTGTCGCGCAATTCGCGACAGCGACTGATATACGCCATTCCCTTTTCGCCTGGTTTCATTTCCACTGTTGTCAGTTGCGCCATTAACCGACTCTGGTCGACGCTGTCTGTTGCCTGATACAGATTCTTCAGGTGGTTGTACGCAAGCTCGGCGGAATTTCCGTATCCTCGGTAAGACCGAATGTTCTGCTGCTGGTTCGGTGTGACGTTGCGCAGTAGGATTGTATACGCCATCATGGATTGATACGTATACTGCTGCTTGTCGTATTGTTTTCCGTGCGTTGGATATGGCAGGGACCCGTCGAAGAAGCCAAGAATCTGCGCGCCTTCCATCATCAGCTCGAATTCGAACGACCAGGTAAAGAAGTCATTTCCGTCAAATGGTCTTGATGTCTGCAGTTTTAAGACGTGCGCAAACTGCGACTGAACTTGAAGCGCATCCAATGTCTTCTCTTGCTCAGGTGAAGGCTGCTGGCGCGGCATGAAGCTGACGGAACCACGATGGGGTTCATACGGGGCGAAGGTAGGTTGCTGTTGCTGATTTCCTCGCGCGTAGGATGAACCATCGAGGCTCATCGATGTTACATCGTTGTTGTTGTTGCTGTTGTTTGACTGCGCAGGTGCCCCTTGCTAGTGTTGTTCGTAGAAGGACATGAAGGAGAAGAACTTCTCCATCATGCTTGGGTCGAAGCCCGCAGCTTGATTTGCGGGAGTTTCAGTAGACCCAGCTGCCGGTCTTGTTGCTGTGCCCTCCTCTGTTTGTAGGCCAGAAGAAGGAGGTGGAGTAGGAGTAGTATCGGGAGAACCATTAGAGGAACTCCTTTCCTTCTGAGTAGCCATGCTTTCTGATGTTGTAGGTGTCTTGATAGTGGAATTTGTCCTGACTGCTCTCATACCATGTTGGGCTGAGAAAAGCCCTTAGGATCTTTGCAGGACTAAACTCTGAGTAGGAATAATGTAATAGCGGAAGCGTTTAGTGAGAAAGTTGTGAACCACTTTGCGCTGGTATGTGAGGGCAAAGTAGATTGATTAAAACAAAGAGATACAACCTTTTATAAGAGTACAAGGAATACGAAGAGATACAGTTAATAACCGTTTTACTATTGCTGTTGCGGTTCGATACAGTGACGACTCGGGCAACTGCTCAGTAGCGAGTCAGTTGTTTGTCCTTGCTGTCGCGCTGTACTTGTCAGGTCAAAGGTCGCTGACATTTGACTTTCGCGTAACCTCCAGCAGTTGTTCAACCTCCGAGGGTTGACTCGCTAATGCTTCGATATGTTTCGCTTCGCTTCTGACTTGGTGTTTCGACACGACAGAGGCGCTAAATCAATTGTTTCCAACATCCTAGCCTATGATACTATCTCAACATCCGCCTCGACAATTCCCAACCTCGGCGCTAGGCCCGTAGCGCACCCCATTTTCCCACATTACCGTTACCACGCTAGCTTCGCTATATATTCTTCGCTCATGCTTTCGCTCGATGGATTGATTGCTTCGATAGTGCAATTCTCACTCGCTCGTTCAATTGCACTCGTAACACAGAGAATTACCCTACGTGAACAGCAGAATCTTGTCTCAACCAGAGGTACCAACCAGGGCTCAGGTTTGGATTTGGCCTACTCACGATTGGCAGTGTAGCTTTTTCAAAAACCCTTATGGGCAGTGTGTACTTTTTCGTTACACTGATAGAGCAGTGTAACATCAGGTTTTGAAATTTTTACCCTGCATCATCAGTGTGGTTTTTTTTCAAACACTGACAGATGTTCGCGAAGTCCTAAACTATTACAGGTAACACCTAGGTTCGGTTTCGTGGCGTGCTGGCAAGGGAATCATTCCTGAGGGCGTGTGTCTTTTGGCGAAATGTGTCAAAGTTCGAACATCAACCGCTTTGCACCGTGACGAAACATCTCTCAATAGTATCGTAACGAATAGTACCTCTCTAAATGTTCGAACTTAGACAAAGTTCGAACCCCTAGTGCACACGCCCTAACAGACCAATCGGACACGTCACTGCGGCCAATGTTGGTACTGCACGGAAAAAATCCTCGGTACTTGCATGATTTTCGGAATTCACGATCTGACAAATTTCGGGGAAGAGGGGGAGGGGGGGGTCCCTGTACGCTTTTCAGTGTAATCTTCGCTAAGGGAGAATTTACCCCAAGGCATCAGTGTGGCCTACGCCGATACACTTACAGATCAGTGTAAAACTAACTCATAAAAAATTTACCCCAGCACATCAGTGTAGACCCAAAATTTCACCCTTGTAATCAGTATAGAAGGGTAAATTACACTGCAAACCTGAGCCCTGGTACCAACAAATCAACGCCACTCTAGTGGAGGGAATATTAAAATACACATGTAGACTTTGTATCTCAACATTTCACACCACCACATTCAATCAAGTGCTCCCTAGCTGTAAAAGCTCAGTTACCTAATGAAGGATCTGGCTTTCAGTTACACCAGTATTCAAAAGAAGCTGGATAGCTCAGCAAACAGAGTTGACGATTCTAAAATATACAACAAACCCTAGAAACAAAAGCGGAAGAAATGTCATAGCTGATGGGCGACGACAACTGCTAAGGTCTGGTTATACGTCTGTAAAACAAAGATGGAGAGATTTCAGGGAAATGTCCACCATGTAGCCAGAGACAATAATGAAAATAAGGCACATGCAAAGGGCGTCCGAAGGCTGGCAACGAACCTTAAGGTAGTTGATGTATGCAGCAGCGCTTTCTAGTAGCTCCGCCACGTCAGGCTCCGGACCAACCAGTGAAGACGGTATCGATTTTTGAAGCATTCTCAGACATTGCCTGCACAACAGACGACATGGTAAGTCATGCTTCTAGAGGCTAAGGTCGCCAGGACTGTTCAACAAAGTAAAAAACAAGACAACAAGCTTACTTTAGCTGCTCTCGTCTTTTGTTCCACTCTTCCGGAGACAGGTCTTCGTGATGGGCATACGGAGCTCCCTCTTCCTCTCTGTCGTCCGTAACAGTCGATCCGAATTCGTCGCTAACAGCCTGCGTCTGCATGCCGAACTGTTCCAAATCCCTCTCGGACCGCTGAGAAGCTTGTGTATGCGCAGCGTTATCTTGTACGAGGTCCATCGCTTTAGGTTATTGCGCGAATACTGACACTGAACTCACGCAGGAAGTCCATAGAGCGACACGACTGACTGAATCAGAGAATCGCAAAATGCAAATGACACAAGTAGGCAAGGTGAGAGGATGCCAAGGCGATATTGCACAATCTGAATCCAAGTGACAGGGAAGTGGTACGTATTGGCTAGCTGAGAGAGGTGAAACTGAAAGCACGACAGAAGAAAGAATGGCTAGGGTAAGACAATAGAAATCCAGTTGCCGCACGGTAAGAATTATCCCCATAAGCGCGGGAGCAAGAGATGACGCCTCATTTGAGAGATGGCGGGTGGGGGATGATTGGCTTGCACAGCATATCAACGCACGCCTGATGTTCCCTCAAGGCGGATCGGATCATATCGGGGACACCATGAATTCGCAGTGCTGTTCGGATACGATAACGAGGCGGATGTTCCCGATCCGAGGCTTGATACACCACGGGTCACCACGAATTTGCGACGAGAGAAAAAGTTGCTATACCGAGAATATGTTACAGAATTCCCCATTTTAGCTCTGTGATTTCCTCACAATATGGTCAAGGCCAGAAAATACCATGTCAGCTCAACCACAAGCACAACCATTTCACAGAGATACTGCAATATTTCAGCCAGAGGAGACTCTTTAGACGCATCCTTCCAAACCCTCATCCTTTCGAGCCCCAAGAGATTTCACATATGTCGCTCGCATGATAAACACCAATTCGAAGCCAGAAACAGCAAACAGACAGTCTAATGAGAAGCAAACCAAGGACCCAACGGCCCATTCGTCTGCGGCCCACTGGTGGAAGGCAAGCCTCCACCTGGCAGACTGCTATTGGCCGAGGCCACAGCAGGCACTCTGCTACCAGGAGCAGCAGAAGCCACCGCAGAATGATGAGTCAGCCCGCCGGCCGGATGACTCAGCGCATGGGGTGGCAGCCCATTTGCAGGATGAACAGGCCGAATGCCCATTCCCACTCCAGCAGCAGCAGCAACTCCCGCACCCATCCCAGGCCCCATGCCTGGAACCCCAGCTACAGCAGGACCGGCAACTCCTGGCCCTGCCAAGCCAGCAGCAGGCATGGGCAGAGAGGGCACGGCCCCAGCGTGAGAGGGTGTGGGACGGTTGGGAAGATAGAGAGCAGCACCAAGAGCAGGTGCGACGAGGAGAGACTGTGAGGCTGATGCCGCAGCAGAGCCTGCAGCAGCGCCCGCGTGGTCCAATGAGGGGCCGACAGCTAAGCTGTCAGCCGCCTGTTGTGGTGGTGGCGATGGCTGTTGCTGCTGTTGATGCTGCTGCTGCTGCAGGTGTGCGTGCTGCTGCATGTGTGCCTGCGAGTGCACCTGCTGCTGCTCATGCTGCTGCTGCTGTTGCTGCAGCTGCTGTTGCGGCGGCTGCTGCTGCGCTTGCGCAACTGCCTGCTGCTGCTGCTGCTGCTGCTGCTGAGGCTGCTGACCCTGCTGCTGCCTCTGCTGCTGCAGCAGCCGAACCTGCCTGAGCCCCTCGTCATGAATCCGAGCCAGAGTATCAAGCTCGGCAAGCGACAGATTCTCCAACCCAGCACCATACAGCGGCGCGTGCCGAGACATCTCCTCCTGAAGGGATGCCTCTAGGGTTTGGATATAATCCTGGTGTGCATGCAGCTTTGCCTCCATGCCATCAATGTATGCCTCGTATCGCTGCACCTGCTCCTCCTTCTCCCGCAGACCACCCTCCGTCTGCCCCACCGTCTGCGTCAGCCGCCGAACCTCCTCCTCCAGGGACTGCCGAGCCTCGTCGCGAGACACGGTTTCCGTGGCAAAGCGCTTCACCTCCTCGTCGAACCGCTTCCTCGCCTGCTCGGCGGCTTTGAGGCGCTCTGCTAAAGCGTTCTTCTCCTTCACCACTTTCTGTTGTTTTGAGAGGGGGGAAAACACGAGTGGGGGAGAGGGAGTAGGGCGGCCAGAAGAAGGGGGGAGCAAGAAGGGAGCATGACCCTTTAGTCACTTGTGAAGAACGAGTGCAAGTGAGGGGACCGGGGGTGAATGAAGGAAGGAGGGGGATGCGTGGGGGGGAAGGGGTGGGGGGAGGAAGGGCACAAGAGAGGAGGGGAAACACGGCCCTCACCTTGAGCTCCTCCCGCTTGCGTGACTTGAGCTGCGTCAGCTGCGCCTCAGTCAAGTCAGGGGGAGGGGGAGGCGAAGGGGAGGGGGGAGGCGGGGGAACCGAGGAGGGGAAGCAAGGCTCACCTTGAGCTCCTCCCGCTTGCGCGGCTTGAGCTGCGTCAGCTGCGCCTCGCTCTCCCTCAGCCGCTCGGCCAACTTGTGACACATGTCAAAAGGCAGTAAGGGTTTAGGAGAGAGGAAACACAACTCTCCTCACTCCACACAGCTCTCATCTTGAGCTCCTCCTGCTTGCGCGGCTTGAGCTGTGTGGGCTGCGCCTCAGTCAAGTAAGGGGAAGGGGGAGGCGAAGGGGAGAGGGGAGGCGGGGGAACCGAGGAAGGGAAACGCGGCTCACCTTGAGCTCCTCCCGCTTGCGCGACTTGAGCTGTGTGAGCTGCGCCTCGCTCTCCCTCAGCCGCTCCGCCAGCTGGCGCTTCTCCCCCGCCAGCTTGCTCACCGCCTCGTCCTTCTCCGCCTTGGCCCACTCCACCGCCCCCTCCATCTCCCTCACTCGCTCCACCGATTCCCTCCTCTCCCTCGCTCCTTTCTCGGCTTCGGCCTTCAGCTCAGCCTGCACAGGGAGAAAAGAGGAGTGGCATGAGGGGATCGGGGAAAAAAGGAAGAAGTGAGACTGGTCCTTCTCTGCCTTGGCCCACTCCACCGCCTCCCTCCATCTCCCTCACCCTCTCCTCCACCGCCTCCCATCTCTCCTTCGCGCCCCTTCTCAGCTTCCGCCTTCAGCTCAGCCTGCACACAGGGGGGAACGAGGGTTGGTACGGGGCAACGGAGGAAGAGAACGCATGAGCGAGCCTCGTCCTTCTCAGCCTTGGCCCACTCCATGCCTTGCGCCTCTCCCTCACCACCACCCTGCCCCCATCATTCTCACCACCATCACCCGTTCCCTACCTTGAGTTTGCCAACAGACACCTCAGCCTCGCTCAGCTTCTGCTGCAGACTTGCCATCTCCCGCCCGTGCCGCTCCACCTGCCTCTGCTTTTCAACGATACTAGAAAAACCAAAGCCGCGTGCCCCCACCACCACCACCACCCGTTCCTCACCTTGAGCTTGCCAACAGACGCCTCTGCGTCGCTCAGCTTCTGCTGCAGACCCGCCTTCTCCCGCCCGTGCCGCTCCACCTGCCCCTGCCCCTCCGCCCTCGCGGCTCTGAGCTCGCCCTCAGTCGCCTGCAGCTGCTGCCACACCACCGCCCTCTCCTGCACTGCCACGTCAGCCGCCTCGCGCATGAGCGACAGCACAGGCCGCGCCACCCCCTCCTCTTGCGCCTGTGCAGGGCGACGGGGGGGAAAGGCGGGGGAAGTGGGGAGGCAGGGGGGAGGAAGGGGGGAAGAATGTGGGGGAGGAGGAGGGGGAGGGCGGGCAGGTACACAGGGAGGGGGTCAGTTCGGAAAAGAATTCGCTTTTGAGAATTCTCACAAGGAAGGGGAAGGGGAGGGCGGGTACCCAGGCAGGGAGCCAGTCAGGAAAAGAGAAGCCATTCTTTGAAGTGCCTCAAGATTGAATCAGGAGACAAGAACCAGAGAGCGCGATGAGCCGGAGGGAGGTTCGGGGGAGAGAGTTGGGAAGGGAGGGTTGGAAGGGGAGGGTTGGGAGGGGAGGGTTGGGAAGGGAGGGTTGGGAGGGGACGGTTCGAAGGTCATTCACCAGACGTTCATCACCCCAGCACCCAAACACACATCAGACAAAGCCCCGACCCGACGACTCACGAGGAACGAGAGGATGTCAAGACCAAGCTCCCCTTCCGGAGCGCCTGTCTGGCAGCTTGTCAAACGCACCACACCACATACTCATAGAGGATACATCAGACACGACACAGCACAAAGACTCACAAGGAACGAGAGGATATCCAGACCAAGCTCCCCTTCCGGCGCGCCTCGCTGGCAGCTGGTAACCCGCGCCACCAACCCCCGCAGTATCCGCTCCCGGCGCCCCGTGTCCCCATACACCTTGTACAGCACCGCATACAGCGTGCCCACAAATTCCCGCACGCGCTGCTCCTCACTCATCGCCAGCGCCTCTGCAAGCCCGATCACAGTCGGGAAATCCGTGTCTTCCAGACCTGTGGCTAGGGATGGGGAGCTGGAGGGGACTAGGGTGTTTCCGGAGGGGTCGAGGGCGGGGGAGGTGGAGGGGGTGATGCTTGCAGCTGCTGCTGCTGCTGCGGCTGCTGCTCCGGTGGTGCATGTGGAGCTGCAGGGCTCGAGGCACCTCTCATGCTGTTCCTGGTGTAGCTGTTGCTGCTGCTGCTGTTGCTGTTGCTGCTGCTGCTGCTGTCGCCGTTTCTTTCTCGAAAGCTGCTGCTGGGGCTGCTGCTTCCCCTGCTGCTGCCTCTGCTGCTGCTGCTGCTGCTGCTGCTGCTGCTGCTGCGTTTGCTGCTGTTGCTGTTGCTGCGGCTGCTGCTGCGGAAGCTGCTCCTCCCCCCCTACCTCACTCCCACCAGGCGCTGATCCCGTCAGGGCCGGCAATCCAGCAGCACCCGCCGCCATCCCACTCCCATCCATCCCATCCATCCCTCCTCCCGCCGACGCAGCAGACAGCGCGGCCAAATGCTGAGACCGGCGCCTCTCCAGCACCATCACCATGGCCTGCTCTCCAAACGCCCCTCTTGCCACCGCTCGCTCAAACACCGCCTGCGCGTTCCCGCGCAGACGTGGCAGCGTCAGCATCTCCATCAGCATGTCCATGTCAGCGACACGCCAGCAGGCGGCGGCTGCGGCTGCCATGACAGCAGCTTGCTGTGCTGCTGCCAGCTGGAGCTCTGCTGCTGCCGCGGCTGCAGCGGGGGAGGACGAGGGGAGCGCGGGGGCGGGAGAGGAGGCGTAGGGGGAGAAGGCGGCCATAGCGTTTGCACTCAAGCCAGCAGAGCCGCTGCTGGTGAAAGTCCCTCCAGGAGAACCCCCTCCCGACGCCCCAGCAGAAACGCTACCCCCTGCCCCTCCCCCTGCCCCGCTCCCTCCACCACCACCATTCCCGCTCGCCATCACCCCTGCACTCCCCGCCCCAGCTGCTGCAGCCGCTACTGCCGCTGCCGCCGCCGCAGCAGTCCCACTGTTAGCCGAGGCCGTCGCAAACGCAGCGAGACTCTCCAGAGCCTCCGGCGTGAGCGAGTGCTGCAGGTGCGACTGATCAATCTGGCCCATGGACGCCATTTGAGCCATTGGCAGCAGCGAGGGGAGGGACGCGGCTGCTGCAGCCATGGCGGAGGAGAGGAGGTGCGGGTTGAAGGGGCGTGTGTCGGCGTCTATGTCTCGCAGCATGGCCATGGCTATGTCCTCTCGGGCTACCACGGAAGCCCGCAGGGCGTGTAGCACTCGCGGGGAGACTGCGGGGCCCAGCTGCTGCAGCCGCTCCCGCACTGCCCGCACCTGGGAGGGCAGAGGGAAGGGAGAGGGCAGAGCAGAGATCGGCAGCACAAAGCACGAAGCTCAGAGAAGCAGCAGCTTACAGCAGCAACAACGACCAGCTTATACAGAAGATAGCACTTGAGGAAGGAGCTCACAGCACGGGCGAGCTACTGGCACTCAGCCGCAGCTTGAAGCACAAAGGTGAGGGCTAAACCAAAACAACAACGGACATCTTATACAGAGGACATGATAAGGAGCTTACAGCGGGGGCGAGTTGCTGGCACTCGGCTGCAGCTTTCAGCACAAAGCTGAGAGCGGCAGCAAGGGCGTCATCAGTGGTGTGTGGCAGCAGCAGCACCGCCTCCTCCAACACCAGCGACCAGGTGAGAGGATAGCACGGGAACAAAGAGCTTACCGCAGGGGCGAGCTGCTGGCACTCGGCTGCTGCCTTGAGCACGAAGCTGAGAGCAGCAGCAAGGGCATCGTCGGTGGTGTGTGGCAGCAGCAGCACCGCCTCCTCCAGCACCAGCGACCAGGTGAGCGGGTCCAGTTCCATCTGTACCAACGCTCCCACCACCTGAGAGGAACAGCGAGAGGGAATGCACAAGGAGTGTTGTATCAAAGGCCGTGCCAGCACAGGCCACAGCAGCAGCACCGCCTCCTCCAGCACCAGCGACCAGGTGAGCGGGTCTAGCTCCATCTGTACCAGCGCTCCCACCACCTGAGGGAGAACGGGAGCCAAGGGAGGCAAGCATTGAGCATTCATTCAATGCCTCAGGAGTCTCATCACACGCAGCAGCAGCAACAGCAGCAGCAACAGCAGCAGCACTGCCTCCTCGAGCACCAGCGACCAGGTGAGCGGGTCCAGTTCCATCTGTACCAGCGCTCCCACCACCTGAGAGGGACAGCGAGAGGGAATGCACAGAAAGTATTGTATCAGAGGCCATGCCATCACACACAGCAGCAGCAGCACCGCCTCCTCGAGCGCCAGCGACCAGGTGAGCGGATCTAGCTCCATCTGCACCAGCGCTCCCACCACCTGAGAGAACGGGCGAATAAGAGGTGGACAATCGGCCACTTGCGCATGCATAACCCTTACCTTAGTCACAACCCCGCACTACCTTCGTCAAGACTTCCAATCTACACCAAACACCAATCCGGAACCGGCAGCCAAGCAGCAAAACCAAAGTGGCACGGATTGAGAGCAATTCAATGCATCGCAATGCAACCCACCGGCAAGTGCATCATAGGCTCAGCGCTGGGCTGGCGCAGCCGCTGCAGAAGGTGACTCTTGAGTCGACTCAGCAAGTCAGTTTGTAATCAACTATAACGTGGCATGGATAACCAGCGATGCAACACAACACAGCCCACAACCCACTCACTGGCAGCTGCATCATGGGCTCAGCGCCGGGCTGTCTAAGCCACTGCAGCAGGGTCACTCTTGAATCAACTCAGCAAGTCATCTGGTTTGAGATCAGCTCTAATGCGGCATGGATACGGGCAACGCAACACAGCGCGACTCACAACACACCACAACCCACTCACCGGCAGCTGCATCATGGGCTCAGCGCCGGGCTGTCTCAGCCGCTGCAGCAGCGCCGCGGCAGCCTCGCCATGCTCCTCCACGTCCACCAGCCTCGTAATGTGTGGCTGCATTGACCTTGAGCAAAACAACATGACTCACCGGCAGCTGCATCATGGGCTCAGCATTGGGCTGTCTCAGTCGCTGCAGCAGCGCCGCGGCAGCCTCGCCATGCTCCTCCACGTCCACCAGCCTCGGCACCAAGCCTAGGATCTCGGCTTGGAAGGCCCGGGGCGCGTGCTCCAGCACCATGGCCACCTTGCGGGCGGAGTGCGGGCGGCGCCGCAGCGGCGGGTCTGGGTACGGGTAGGCCTGCGCTTGCGGCACGGCGGTTTCGAGGGCACGGAGCGAGTCGACTATGATGCCCAGTAGCTCGTCCGCCTGCTCGGGCCACTTGATCTGTGGGAGAGAGGGAGCGAGGGAGGGAGAGGGTGAGAAAGGCCGAGGGAGAGTGGAAAACGGCGGTTTCGAGGGCTCGGAGCGAGTCGACTATAATGCCCAGTAGCTCGTCCGCCTGCTCGGGCCACTTGATCTGCGGGGGGAAAGGGAGGGAGGGAGGGAGAGGGTGAGGAAGTGGGTGAGAAAGAGCGGAAACGGGTGGTTTCGAGGGCGTGGAGCGAGTCTACTATGATGCCCAGGAGTTCATCTGCCTGCTCGGGCCACTTGATCTGTGGGAGAATGGGAAAGAAGGGGAGAGAGGGTGAGGGAGAGGGAGGTGGGGAGGAGGGAGGGAGAGTGGAAAACGGTGACGGCACGGAGCGAGTCGACCATGATGCCCAGTAGCTCGTCCGCCTGCTCGGGCCACTTGATCTGTGGAGGGAGGGGAGAGGGGAGAGAGGATGGTAGGAGAGGAGAGAGGGAGGGGGGGAGGAGAGAGGGAGGGGGGAGAGGGGAAGAGGAGGAGTGGAGAACACCAATGTTGAGGGCACGAAGAGGGTTGATGCCTGCTCTGACCAGCTGATAAGTGGGGAGAGAGGGAGAGGCCGAATGTGATAAGTCGATTTTTGAGTCGACTCAAAAACCTGCTCTGACCAGCTGATCAGTGGGGAGGGAGGGAGAGGCCAAAAAGGCTGGGAGGAGAGAAGGAGAGTGGAGAAGGGGCAGAGTGGGATGAACACAAGAGTCAGCAAAACATACCGATGTGGGAAGCTGTCGCTGCCCCCTCTGCTGCTGCTGCGAGCTCTCTCCGTTCACACTCGTCACTGCAGACCCACTACTGCTGCTCTCCCCCTCCGCCACAGCATTCACCCTCCCCCCTGCGCCCTTCCCCCCCACCTGCGCACCAAACCCTTCCCCAACCCCACCCCCCGTCACAACCCCACTACTACTGCTGCTGCTGCCACTCCCCCCTGATCCCAACACCCCCCCTGCTGCCCCCGCGCTAGCTCCCTTCCCCCCTCCCCCCCCGCCTCCCCCACTGCCTGTGCTGCTTCCGCCCCGGCGCCCCCCCCCGCTCCCATTAACCCCGTAACCGCTGCCATAGCTGCTGCTCTGAACAGCCGCGTCAGATCCCCCCGCCCCCCCGTGCCCCTGCTCTAGCCTCTGCGCCACTGACAGCTCCTGGAAGGAGGAATCCGCGGGGTCTCTCCGCCCCCCTGACGCGCCCCCCGCGCCCCCGCCCCCCCCTCGCTTCCCCTCGCGGGTCGCGGGGGCGGAAGGGGGGGCTGACGCGGGGAGGGATGGCGGAGGGGTGCAGGCGGAAGGGGCGAGCGGGGGAGTGGTGGCGGAAGGGAGGGGGACTGGCAGAGTGGGGAGGGAGGTTGCAGTGTCGTCTGCTTGGGGCGCACACGCACACAGAAACAGGTAGGCACACACACGCACACACCACACATGCACACAGAATTAAACAGGCACACACACGCACCCACACACACACACACGCACACATGCACACATGCACACAGAATCAGACAGGCACACACACGCACGCACACAGAAACAGACAGGCACACACGCACACACACGCACACACACGCACACACAATCACACACACACAGAGGCAAAACGATCAAGCCAACGGCGAGAAACTGGGTCAGAGAGCAGATAGGTCTGCTGGGAACTAAACAGCACACAGATGAGAGAGCACCACCCCTCACCACCCCTCGCCGCTCCTCACCACTTCCGACCACCCCTCACCACTCCTCTCACCCGCTCACCTGTGCCAAAGAGGCGCCCTGCGTCTGCATCACCCTGAGAGGGGGCGCGTTGCTGGCAGTACTCCACCATGATATCCAACAGCAGATAAACTAACCTCACCACGTCTAACCACTCCCCACCACTCCTCACACCCGCTCACCTGTGCCAAAGAGGCGCCCAGCGTCTGTATCTCCCTGGGAGGGCGCGCGTTGCTGGCAGCACTCCACCATGATATCCAACAGCAGATCCACTATCGCCTGCTGCAGCGATCAGCAGATTCCCCAAACCACTCGTCACCACTCCCCACCACCTCTCACCACTCATCACCACTCCCCACCCATCCGGACCACTCCTCACACCCGCTCACCTGTGCCGAAGAGGCGCCCAGCGTCTGCGTCGCCCTGGGAGGGGGCGCGCTGCTGGCAGCACTCCACCATGATATCCAACAGCAGATCCACTATCGCCTGCTGCAGCACCTTCACCCCCATCAGCAGATTCACCAGCGACGGATGCTCCCCCTCCCCCTGCCCCTGCCCTTGCCCCTGCCCCTGCGCCCCCGCCTGCGCCAGCCCCTGCGCACCCCCTTGCTCTTGGGCCCCCCGGCCCTGGTTCTGCCCCCGCTGCTGCCCGCCCCTTCCCCCCTTCCCGTACCCGCCTCTCCCCCCCGCGCCAGACGCGCCGGCCGGGGCGGAAGCGGAAGCAGAGGCGGAGGAGGCGGAGGCGGGCTGCGCGGGGGGGAGGAAGAGGCGCTTGATCTTAGTAGGGTCGTCCAGGTAGGTGCGCAGGCCGCCCAGGAAGGTGGCCACTGCGCCCGCATCCATGAGTAGCTTCTCCCGCAGCGTCACCTGCAGCTGCGTGGGATCCAGCAGCAAGGGGGAGCTGTCCCCGTAGCTGAGATGGAACCCCGCGCGCACCAGCAGCGAACGGAAAATGTCCTCCTCGTCCCCCATCACCCCCCCCGCCGCCCCCGCCGCTGCTGCCCCTCCCGTCACCACCCCAGACGACCCCCCACCCCCGCCACCACCACCAGAAGCAGCGGCAGACGCAGCAGCAGAGGCAGCAGCAGAAGCCGCCACAGCGGCAGCAGAACCGGCGGAGGGGGGCGGGGCAAGGGAAGAGGAGGAGGAGGGCATGGCCCCCAGCCCTGCTGCACCCCCCGGGCCTCCTGGTCCTCCCAACCCCACCTCCCCGTCGTCACTGTCTAGCAGCTCTTCCCCGTCTGTGCTAAGCCCGTCCCCATCCTCGTCCTCGTCCTCGTCCTCGTCCTCCTCCTCCTCGTCTTCCTCCTCGTCTGACATCATCACCTGCCCGGGCACGCCCTGTGTGTGGGCGACGAGGGGGGAAAAGGAAAATTAGGGTTATGGAACTTAATTCCGTGGTTATCCTCACATTCAGCTTCCCCCTTAACTTCTTCCTCCAGATTCAGAGCGTTTAAAGCGCGATTTCCAGTGTTTACTATGGATTGCAGGGCGTTAACAAGTGAGAACTCACATAATTTACTAGCGCGAACTCAAAGTACTCACGAGTGCAAATTATGAGTTTTTTCAAGTGCAAAATGACAATCTTTAAGAGTGCAAATGTGACAACTGTTACAGGTACGAAACCGAAGTAGCTGACAATTCATACTTCACACCATCAGCATTTGTCAAGACTGGGAGAAGGCATACTATCCACGTACCTCCTCACGTGTGCCCCTGTTCGGATTTACAACAACGCACCAACAGAACCCTCTAACCGAACCCTCTACTCCACACATTCACCTGCAGACGCGTCTCATCTGATATCGCAACGAGGTGACTCCCGGGTCCACTCAAATCTCGGTTCGCGTCGACGTAGACACGCACGCATAACCCCCTACCCCCCCAACCCCGTAACCCCCTAACCCCGTACCCCCAACTCCCAAACCCATACCCCCCCCCATACCCCACGCCCTCTCACCTCGAGGTCCGAGAACTGGGGCAGCAGTCGAGGATATCGCACACGAAAACAACAGTATCGCGCACCAAACCCCCCCTTCTGGATCCAGCAGCTCCGCGACCTTCATGAGCTGCAGCACGCTGTTGTTCCACGTGCGCGTGCCCCACTACCCCCTGCTTCACACCCCCCTACCTCACAGCCCTCTTGCCCACAACCCTCTACCCCACGCCCTCTCACCTCGAGGTCCGAGAACTCGAACCAGGGGCAGCAGTCGAGGATATCGCACACAAACACCACCGTGTCCCGCACCAGGAACCCGCCCTCCGGGTCCAGCAGCTCCGCGACCTTCATGAGCTGCAGCACGCTGTTGTTCCACGTGCGCGTGCACACACTCGCCTCCTTCCACACGCTCGCCTCGGCGGCCTTCTGGTTGACGATGCCGATCTTGTAGCGCACCCAGAAGTTCTTGTCCATGTCTGTGGCCGCCATGGTCGTGGCTGTGGACGGGCCCGAGCCCGCCATGGCCTGATCGCTCTCCAGGTAGATGCACAGCGTGTCAAACGACTCGTACACGCCTGGGGGCCGGGGAGGAAGGAGGGAGCGAGGGAGGGGGGAGGTGGGGGGGAAGGGGGGCGCGGTGGGGGGGAGAAGGAAGGGTTCAACGACTGGAATAGGAGCCCGCCATGGCCTGATCGCTCTCCAGGTAGATGCACAGCGTGTCAAACGACTCGTACACGCCTGGAGGTGAGGAGGGGGAGGGTGGGCAGGGGGTGTCGAGCGGGGAAAGGGGAGGGGTGGGGTCCCCAGAGGTGGGAACGGAGGAGCATTGAGTCTTAAAACGAAGACATACGCGAGAGGGCTTTAAAGACCCGGGTAGGCGCGATATGGGCTTTATAGACCCTGATCGCTTTCCAGGCGGATGCGGAGCGTGTCGAACGACTCGCATACGCCTGGCGAGGCCCCAATGGGGGGCGTGTGGCGCATAGACAGTGGCGCATGGCGCACATGAAACCCTAATTGCCCGCTAAAACATCAGTGACACGAGCGAGAACCAGAGGGCGGGGCGTTTGAGGGGGGGGGCTGGGGAGGGGGACACGGGGCGGAAAACCAGAGCCAGGGGGCGAGAGCCAGAGGGCGAAAACACAGCGTGCAGGGAGAGGGGGCGCGGAAAACGTTGAGTCAGGGAAAGCAAAAGAGTAGACGTCTCAAAACAAGAGACGCCTCAAAACGCACCAATGCGGAGGTCGCAGCCGCCAGCGGAGAAGAACTTGCTGAAGATCTTCCTCGTCTCCATGATCTCCTTGAACGCCAGGAAATTCTCCACCTTCCACGTGAACACGCCGCGCTTCGCGATCTTATTCGCGCCCGTCACGTCCATCGCGCCCCCCGCAATCAGCTGCGCCGTCCCCGCGCCCCCTATCCCCACCAGCCCCGCGGGGGACGCCGCCCCCTCGTCCGTATACTCGAACAGAAACGACGACTCCTTCAGTATAAGCACCTCCGCGGAGAACACGACCGTATCCGATACAAGGAACCCCGAGTCTAGGTCAAAGAGGGACGTGAGCGTGACGAACTCCCGCCAGCCCCAGTCTTTGGCGGCCTTGCTGTAGCGGTTCTGCGACTCCTTGGCGACGCACCGGTCCTCCTGCCGCTGGTTGACGACGGAGAGGCGGTGGCTCACGAAGCAGCTCCAGTCGGCGGCTGGCACGCGCGAGTCCGTGACCTCCAGGAACATGGACAGGTGGCACGGCGGCTGCGACTGGCCTGCGCGGGTGTGGCGGGGGGGATATGGGGGGAAAACCGCGGGAAAACAGGGGGAAATCGGGAAATAAGTAGGGGTACTGGGGAAAGGGTGGGTAGGGCAGAGTCTGTGACTTCGGCACGAACAGGTGGCACGGCGGCTGCGACTGGCCTGCGCGGGTGGAATTCAGTGCAAAGCGGGCGGGGAACCGGAGGAAGGGAACAGAAGCGGCCGACAATGGCGGTTAAAGGTGGCGACTGGAAGGGACCGGAGGGTCGTGGGGGAGTTGGTTGAGAGGAGGATAGAAATGCGGGAAAAACGGCGGAAGAGACGGCGCGACGAACACATACAATGGGACGGCGGAAAGGGTACGTCGACGCGGACAAAGGCAAACCGAGAATTGGCCCAGAGGAATTCACCCGAACGAAACCCTACCACAACTAGCGTATACCTCACAGCTAGCGCGCACACATCACAAGCAGTGCGCAGCGCACGCGCAGCACAACCGTACCTCGCGGGTAAACGATGAGGCGGCAGTCGCGCCCGCCGACCTGGAACCGCTTGCTTTTGATGCACAACCCCGTGATCTTGCGCTTCTTCAGCAGGTCCTTGAGCCGCGTGAAGTTATCGATCCGCCACACAAACTTCCCGAAGTACCCGTCGCCCTTCTTCACGTTGCTGCCACGCCCGCCCGGCAGCGACGGGTTCTTGGAGAACGTGCTGGATTCCTTGATGACGTGGAACGACGCGCTGAACACCGCCGTGTCGTCCACGAGATACCCCGCGGTCGCGGATACGAAATCCGCCATGCGCATGTAGTCGTTCCACCCCAGGCTCGTGTTATCTCCGCTCTTGTTGTCCGCCGCGAATCGCCCGTACGAGTCCCTGTGCACGTGGTTCGATCCCGGCCGTTGGTTCAGCACCGACATGCGGAACAGGCACCAACAGCTGCGCTCCGGGCCGGATGACTTATCGACGTCTTTACTCTCGAGGCACATGGAGAGGTAATCGACGTTGTTGACGGACGACTGGTAGACGCTCAGACGGAGGTTGCAATCCCCGGCGGGAAACACGGGACTCATGATCTTCTGCGTCTTAATCATCTCCTTAAACAGCGAGAAGTTGTGAACTTTCCACGAGAATTTCCCGCTAACAACCTCCCCGGTAGCGGGAGTAATCGACGACGCGAGCACCTCGTTGTCGCGCGAGAACGACACGGACTCGTCAAGAATGAGAATCTCCGCCGTTATAAGCACCGCGTCGGTCATCAGAAACCCCGCGCGGGAATCCAAAACGACCGACGACGGCGTGAAGTCGCACCAGCCGTGCGACTTCTTCTTCCCCGAAAACCGGTGCCACGAATCCCGCTGCACCGTTTTGCTGTCATCTTTCACGTTCACCACGCAAAGCCGGTAGCTCGCGAAGCAATCCCACTTGCTACTAGCCGTCCCGCGCGGGTCCGTGAGTTGCAAATAAATGGATATGTACCCCGGCAAAGCCTGCGAGTCGCCTTTCGGGTATACCAGCAGCCGGCAGTCAAACCCGCCTACTTCGAAATACTTGCTCCAAAGCGCGCGCGCCTTGACCTTGCCGAACTGCGCGATGGTCCATTTGCAGATGGCCGCGTGGTCGCCCTTGCGCTCTACCACCACTGATTCCTGACCGGCCTCCTTGGGATCATCTATGCTCTCGTTGCCTCGCAGCTGGACCTTGTCGCTGCGAGATCCGGGCAATGTGCCGTCTGAGTTGATCTGACACGCCGTCGCTCCTGACTCCTCCGCTTTCCTCATGATGGCTCCCTAGGAAAATCGGATGGCTAGGTTTACGGAATCTTACGAAAAGGTCCTAACAAGAAGGAAACATTACGGATGGCTTGATTGAATAGTGAGCCTACTACCGTCAGACCCTGCTACGCGGAAACCTAATTTTTAACACACAGCAAAAATGGCTGTGGAAGGTCAAACAGGAAAGGCGACAAAGAAACTGAAGCCTCTTAAAAATGAAAAGAAAGGTCGAAGCTAAGAAACCACAAAAACTCACTATCCCGCAACTAAGGACACGGCGCAAGATCCGCCGCGGAAACTAATCTACTCTCTGAAGGCAAAAAACTCTCCTTATTCCAGATCTGCTAAATGAGATAAGGAGCAGAATGACGAGGAACGACAAGTACCAAGTAAACCAGAAACCCTAACTCGGCTCTGCTCCCTCAGATGGCGTTCTACGCAACCACCCAGAGGCTCAGAATGCCGTGCCACGTATTCCTCTCCCTCGGGATTCCCTGCAAACGGATCACCCCCTCATCCGTCTGTCCACCTCTGCCCGTCAGATCCCGTTGGGGCAGGCGGGAGGGAATGCAGCCCCCGCCCAGAAGCAAGTATGCCAGTTGGGGCAGTCTACGTCCGTCTCGTTTGCATTGCGTTCCGCAGGTGGTCGCGGGATCGTGAACGAAAAACCTTCGCGAAGTCATAAGACCCTTCGTGGTGGCCGTCATCTTCGCCATGGAATGTTCTGCTGTTACGTCAGCTCCCTAATGCACATCGTACACCGCAACGACCCTTTTTTCTGTAAATGATATATTGTCTAGGACAGCAGATTTTTTGAAAACATGCATGAGTGACACTAGCTACATAAGCGCAAATATGCACGCCATATTCGTACAGTTTCAAACTGTTCAAATCAAAACCCTAGAACATATATTTTGGGTGAGATCCGGCCTCCAGTTGGGTGAGATCTGGTCTAGAACACAGATCGGTCACCACCGAAGCCTGTCCCAAAAAATACCCGTTCCACCTTGCACATCACGGAGCGCACGACACGGTATGTGCACTACCTGCATGCTCCGTATCTCACGCCGTCGCCTATTCTTAGCCCGATCCAGTACTCAATCGAACCCGGTTTTAGGGTAACTTTCGCATCTTCAAGGCCGTCACGATCGTTGTAGTCACATCTGGGAGGTTTCCGGGATGTGGTCATCGAGGCACCCTCACGCGCCGTGGCCGCGGCCGAGCGTCGGCCGTTTCTGCTACGTCATGGTGGCGATCGCAGCAGCCATCGTGATGGTCCACCATCACAACCAGATGCAGCAAGAGATCGACGTCAATCGACGGTCCAGGTTCGCCGATCACATCAACCCCCCTCCCCTGCGTTCCTTCCGAATCGTGTTTAATCTCCCAACAATCATTGGCCTTTCCGTCCGCTTCCACGTCCTCATTTCAACGCGGGTCGTTCGCGTGTGTCACGTGTGGGTCGTGCGTGTGCGCCACGTGGCAGAAATCAGATGGAGCGGCTGTATGACGCGATGCGGCGGCAGGAGGGGGAGTGGAAGGCGAAGGCAGAGGACGAGCGGCTGCGACTCGCGCAAGTCATGGACGCGTGTTCCAAGGTCGGATATGATTCTGTGATATATTTGAAGGAACTCAATGTTCCAAGGTCAGATGTAACATTGTGATGTAGTCTAAGGATCCACGTGTTCCAGAGTCAGACGTGACACCGTGATTAAAATGAAAGTACAACCACCTGTGTTTCCAGTCAGACAGGTAAGGCCTTATTATCTCCTCCCCTGCTCTCTCTCTCCTGTTCCACAGGTACGGCAGCAGCTAATAGCGGAGCAGCAGGTCAGCCAGCAGCAGGAGCAGCAGATACGCTCCCTGCAAGAGGTGCGTGCGGGAAGGAGCACTTGAGAGGGATGGTGCTAGTTAGGGAGGGAGAAAACGAGTCCGAGTCTGTATGTGTACGTACGTGTTGACGTCAGCATGTGTGCATGCATGTCCACGTCAGCATGCGTATGCGTCCACTGTGTGTTGCACCTTCCTTGGCTGCCTCCAGCTATGCGTTTCTCAGGCATGCATTGTGCTTCCTTGCGTGTACCTGTCCCGGGTGTGACTGTAACAGGAGCTGCGAGCAGCAAGAGGCGTGCCGCGAGACAACACGCCTAAGAGGCCCCCAGAGGGGGGCAACCCTTGACCCTTGCCTGCCCCGCACTGGCAGGCAGGCGATATCACCTGACCACCTTGCCCTGCATGTGTGCATGCATGCGCTTCACACATGGGTCCTACAGCTGGAATGGGCGGCAGTCACAGGCAGCAGCACTGGATGGATACTGAGTGTGGGAAAGGAGTGGCATGCTGCACGCGCGGACAGAGACTGGTACGTACCCACCTCAAGTGCGTCTTGTGCGTCCAGGATGGCACCGGACAGAGCTCAGCTCGACCCCTCTCTCATGCACCCAGCGGCAGCACTCCTGCATCTCAATGTGCAACGGCGTCTGCTGAGCTCTCGCTTTCTCCTGTTGCAGACGCAGTCAAGCGCACAGGCCAGCGGGGCAAGGAGCGTGTCAGTCGGGGCTTGACTCAACGTTTCACCTCACAACATTCTGCGAGGGGCTCGAAGTCTGTCAATTTCCGTCACCTGCTGCCGTGGCAGACCAGAGGTGTGGTGAACCTGCTCCATCTCTTCTGGTTTCCATCCATTCCATTTCTCTGGCAGACATTTCAGCATGACCAACAGCCTTCACAGCTTCGGCTTCAGCAGCAGCAGCAGCAGCAGCAGCAGCAGCAGCAGCAGCAGCTGTGTCATCACTTGACCTCCTAAATGCTTTGAGCTAAATTGAATCGATGTTCTTTCAGCAACGAGGGGAGTCCACCTGGCCAGGCTGCCACTGTGATCTCTGTCCTCTATGGTCCTGGTATGACCAAGTGCTGACTGACGCAGCAGGATCTGCCAGTCTGTGCCAACTCCTTCCAGTGCTTCACCACTGCCCACATGAAGCTGGGGGAGATGCGATGCACTCGGGCCTGTGCTTTAAGATGTGGTCTCTTTAGTTGAGCTTCATGCATGTTGGTGTTTCTTCACGCTGCGCTATGGCCAACTGTTGAGAGCCAATCAGGCATTGCCCAGCTTCAGATTTATCACTCTTCACAGAAGGTGCTGTTACTGGAAGTATTACAAATATGGACTTGTCTTAGCAAAGAGCTCAGAGCAGGCAGCAAGCCAGAATGCACTCACACCATGGCCACTTTGGAACCAAGGCAGCAGGGTACGATGCATGGAGCGAGTGCGGCGGCGGGATGAGGGGTGCAGCACTCCCAGCACCTGCAGCTCCGATGCTGCTGCCAGGAAGCGGGCCCTGTGGGGGGTGGAAGGGCAGGGGGGGACATGGCATACTGAGGTGCATGGATGGAAACGTACAGAAACCGAGAGCAGGGTAGGGAGGCACATTTATGGGGTGAAGCATTAGCAGCACCTGTAGCTCCAATGCTGCTGCCAGGAGCCGAGTTCTGTGGGGTATGGGAGGGCAGGGAGGGCACATGGCAAACGGAGGTGCATGGGCAATGTGCGGAAACTGAGCACAGGGCAGGGGGCCACATGTATACGTGCAGCACTCCCAGCACCTGCAGCTCTGATGCTGCTGCCAGGAAGCGAGCCCTGTGGGGTGTGGGGGGGTTCTAAGGAAGGTGCATGGGCAACGTACGGCAAGGGGGTGCAACGTACGGCAAGGGGGGGCAACGCTGAAACCGCATTCAAACTGCCACAAGGATGGTGCAAGAATGAGCGCAAGCGGATGTGATTCCTGAGGCACCTCAAATGAGACCTTTTGTGGGGCGTCTTTGAAAGAATGAGGGAGTGAGTGGCATTCATGATTGCATGAGCATGGGCGAGCATGGACGCAACTGGATATGCTCATCTGAGAGAGTGGCTGTCGTGGTGCTGCAATCATGCCCCACCTCCTGCTGCTCCTCCCCACCACCACCACCCTTCCTCTTCCTTCCCCTCCTCCCTCCCTTCTTCTCAGCACCCTTCACCGCCTCTCTCCCATCTGCCGTCCTCCCCTTCCTCCCACGCCCCCTGCCCCTGTTGCCAGCAGCAACAGCAGCTTCAGCCGCACCAGCAGCAGCAGCACCAACAGCCTCACCCCCAGCACCACATTCAACCGCACTGGGTGCAGCCACAGCAGCAGCAGCGGGGGCGCAGGCAGCGCGAGTGGCAGCAGCGAAGGCAGAGAGGAGGTCGCGGGAGTCAGCAGAAGCACCAGGCATGGCGCACACAAGAGAGTACAGCCGACCCGTGTCATGCGCCGTTGATGCTGCTGGTATCACAAGCGGTATCCCACGTCCTAGAGACGACCTTTCAGCCACTCCAAAGATGTCATGTGCCCGTGAGTCGGATGATAGTGGAGCTGGGTTTGTCCCCTTGTGGGCTGATCGTTTGGTGAGGCTAGAAGTCTCAAGGACAGGTGAGGGCGCTGGCATGATATGCTTTTGTGGCTTCTGCAGTGGCCGTTTCGTGAAGCTGAGAATATCCAGTGCTGTTGATGGCGCTGGGTCCAGCTGCACTTGGGATCGCTGCTGCTGCTTCTGCTGCCGTTCCTCCTCCTCATGCTGCTGCTGCTGCTGCTGTTTGTGCTCGTGCTGCTGGGTGAGGTAAGAGCGGAGGGAGGAGAGCACAGCGGCACCAGCGGGGTAGGCTGCGAGGGATGCAGGGGCTTCAACGATGAACGGCTGCAGATGGGTGTGGGAGGGCCAGTCTGTTGCACAGAGGCTGGGTGGAGGGGTAGAAGTCAGTGAGAAGGGGAGAGTGTGAGAAAGAGTTTTTCTTAAAGTATTTTTCGACTGTTTGAGAACCACACCGTAGAAAAAGACGGGTTCACCAAAATTCACGCATTCACTTCAAACCGCACCTTGAACAACAAACAAGAAAGTTTGTTACTTCTCGTGATTGGCGAATCACATTGCAACTTTATGCTTACCGCACAAGACATGTTAACAGGGCTTGCAGCTTCCCTGCCACTTGTGGCAGCACAAGTCACACAGCGACCTGAGGGCAGCAGGAGGGGCTGATGCAACTCAAATCTTTACCGCACTAGACACACCAGAAGTCGTTTCCTAAATTAAACTCTCACCGCACAAGAGACGAGAGCAGAGCTTGCAGCTTTCCTGCCACGTGTGGCAGCAGCAGGTCACACAGCGACCTGGGGGCAGCAGGAGGGGCTGATCCAGACTGCTGGGTAGAATGGGGCGCCGCTGGGTGGCTTGATGCTGCTGATGGCGGTGGTGACGCCGCCGATTGGAGCAACATGGCCCTGAAACGCAGTGGGTTGGGTTGGGTTGGGTTGGGTTGAGTTTGGTTGGGTTCGGTTGGGGTTATTGTAGAGAGCCAAGAAGCACAGAGGATGGGCATGTACGCAGGGAAGGCGTGGCCCATGCAGAATCTGTATCACTCTGTGAAACCTACCTTGCACACTCACATTCCTATTCCACCCACCTTCTCCGCATGGCAGCACTCGACCCCCTCTGAGCCATGCTCGCAGCACCCGCACCTGCCACCCCTCCTTTCACGCCTTTCCCACCCAAAACATCCGCTCCTTTCACCCCACCTCCTCCTGTTGCCCCTCCCCCAGCTGACACTCCCTTAGACGAATTGCCAGGTCTGTGCCTTGTACCATCCACTTCATTCCCCCTCTCCATCTCATTCCCGTTCCCCAAATCTCCTCCTTTCTGGCTTCCCGCTGCTGCTGCCGCCGCTGCTGCTGCCGCTCTTTCTGCTTTGGTTCGGCGCACTGCTACATCCACGGAGGCTTGGATCTGCCGAACCAGACGGAGGGGCTGCACCGATCCAAGGAGGGACAAAGAGCAACAGGGAGGCGCAGCGCAACGGACGGACGAATGGCTGTGATGCCGAATGGTTACATTGCAGCAGCGGGCTCAATGGAGACCAAGCTCAGGAGCCATCACACAGATAGAAAGACTAACCAAAGGGACTAACCAAAGGGACTAACCAAAGGGACTAACCAAAGGGACTAACCAAAGGGACTAACCAAAGGGACTAACCAAAGGGACTAACCAAAGGGACTAACCAAAGGGACTAACCAAAGGGACTAACCAAAGGGACTAACCAAAGGGACTAACCAAAGGGACTAACCAAAGGGACTAACCAACGGGACTAACCAAAGGGACTAACCAAAGGGACTAACCAAAGGGACTAACCAAAGGGACTAACCAAAGGGACTAACCAAAGGGACTAACCAAAGGGACTAACCAAAGGGACTAACCAAAGGGACTAACCAAAGGGACTAACCATAGGGACTAACCAAAGGGACTAACCATAGGGACTAACCAAAGGGACTAACCAAAGGGACTAACCAAAGGGACTAACCAAAGGGACTAACCAAAGGGACTAACCAAAGGGACTAACCAAAGGGACTAACCAAAGGGACTAACCAAAGGGACTAACCAAAGGGACTAACCAAAGGGACTAACCAAAGGGACTAACCAAAGGGACTAACCAAAGGGACTAACCAAAGGGACTAACCAAAGGGACTAACCAAAGGGACTAACCAAAGGGACTAACCAAAGGGACTAACCAAAGGGACTAACCAAAGGGACTAACCAAAGGGACTAACCAAAGGGACTAACCAAAGGGACTAACCAAAGGGACTAACCAAAGGGACTAACCAAAGGGACTAACCAAAGGGACTAACCAAAGGGACTAACCAAAGGGACTAACCAAAGGGACTAACCAAAGGGACTAACCAAAGGGACTAACCAAAGGGACTAACCAAAGGGACTAACCAAAGGGACTAACCAAAGGGACTAACCAACGGGACTAACCAACGGGACTAACCAACGGGACTAACCAAAGGGACTAACCAAAGGGACTAACCAAAGGGACTAACCAAAGGGACTAACCAAAGGGACTAACCAAAGGGACTAACCAAAGGGACTAACCAAAGGGACTAACCAAAGGGACTAACCAAAGGGACTAACCAAAGGGACTAACCAAAGGGACTAACCAAAGGGACTAACCAAAGGGACTAACCAAAGGGACTAACCAAAGGGACTAACCAAAGGGACTAACCAAAGGGACTAACCAAAGGGACTAACCAAAGGGACTAACCAAAGGGACTAACCAAAGGGACTAACCAAAGGGACTAACCAAAGGGACTAACCAAAGGGACTAACCAAAGGGACTAACCAAAGGGACTAACCAAAGGGACTAACCAAAGGGACTAACCAAAGGGACTAACCAAAGGGACTAACCAACGGGACTAACCAACGGGACTAACCAACGGGACTAACCAACGGGACTAACCAAAGGGACTAACCAAAGGGACTAACCAAAGGGACTAACCAAAGGGACTAACCAAAGGGACTAACCAAAGGGACTAACCAAAGGGACTAACCAAAGGGGACTAACCAAAGGGACTAACCAAAGGGACTAACCAAAGGGACTAACCAAAGGACTAACCAAAGGGACTAACCAAAGGGACTAACCAAAGGGACTACCAAAGGGACTAACCAAAGGGACTAACCAAAGGGACTAACCAAAGGGACTAACCAAAGGGACTAACCAAAGGGACTAACAAAGGGACTAACCAAAGGGACTAACCAAGGGACTAACCAAAGGGACTAACCAAAGGGACTAACCAAAGGGACTAACCAAAGGGACTAACCAAAGGGACTAACCAAAGGGACTAACCATAAGGGGACTAACCAAAGGGGACTAACCAAAGGGACTAACCAAAGGGACTAAACCAAACCAAAGGGACTAACCAAAGGGACTAACCAAAGGGACTAACCAAAGGGACTAACCAAAGGGACTAACCATAGGGACTAACCAAAGGGACTAACCAAAGGGACTAACCAACGGGACTAACCAAAGGGACTAACCAACGGGACTAACCAAAGGGACTAACCAAAGGGACTAACCAAAGGGACTAACCAAAGGGACTAACCAAAGGAACTAACCAAAGGGACTAACCAAAGGGACTAACCAAAGGGACTAACCAAAGGGACTAACCAAAGGGACTAACCAAAGGGACTAACCAAAGGGACTAACCAAAGGGACTAACCAAAGGGACTAACCAAAGGGACTAACCAAAGGGACTAACCAAAGGGACTAACCAAAGGGACTAACCAAAGGGACTAACCAAAGGGACTAACCAAAGGGACTAACCAAAGGGACTAACCAAAGGGACTAACCAAAGGGACTAACCAAAGGGACTAACCAAAGGGACTAACCAAAGGGACTAACCAAAAGGGACTAACCAAAGGGACTAACCAAAGGGACTAACCAAAGGGACTAACCAAAGGGACTAACCAAAGGGACTAACCAAAGGGACTAACCAAAGGGACTAACCAAAGGGACTAACCAAAGGGACTAACCAAAGGGACTAACCAAAGGGACTAACCAAAGGGACTAACCAAAGGGACTAACCAAAGGGACTAACCAAAGGGACTAACCAAAGGGACTAACCAAAGGGACTAACCAAAGGGACTAACCAAAGGGACTAACCAAAGGGACTAACCAAAGGGACTAACCAAAGGGACTAACCAAAGGGACTAACCAAAGGGACTAACCAAAGGGACTAACCAAAGGGACTAACCAAAGGGACTAACCAAAGGGACTAACCAAAGGGACTAACCAAAGGGACTAACCAAAGGGACTAACCAAAGGGACTAACCAAAGGGACTAACCAAAGGGACTAACCAAAGGGACTAACCAAAGGGACTAACCAAAGGGACTAACCAAAGGGACTAACCAAAGGGACTAACCAAAGGGACTAACCAAAGGGACTAACCAAAGGGACTAACCAAAGGGACTAACCAAAGGGACTAACCAAAGGGACTAACCAAAGGGACTAACCAAAGGGACTAACCAAAGGGACTAACCAAAGGGACTAACCAAAGGGACTAACCAAAGGGACTAACCAAAGGGACTAACCAAAGGGACTAACCATAGGGACTAACCAAAGGGACTAACCAAAGGGACTAACCAAAGGGACTAACCAAAGGGACTAACCAAAGGGACTAACCAAAGGGACTAACCAAAGGGACTAACCATAGGGACTAACCAAAGGGACTAACCAAAGGGACTAACCAACGGGACTAACCAAAGGGACTAACCAACGGGACTAACCAAAGGGACTAACCAAAGGGACTAACCAAAGGGACTAACCAAAGGGACTAACCAAAGGGACTAACCAGGGACTAACCAAGGGACTAACCATAGGGACTAACCAAAGGGACTAACCAAAGGGACTAACCAACGGGACTAACCAAAGGGACTAACCAAAGGGACTAACCAAAGGGACTAACCAAGGGACTAACCAAAGGGACTAACCAAAGGGACTAACCAAAGGGACTAACCAAAGGGACTAACCAAAGGGACTAACCAAAGGGACTAACCAAAGGGACTAACCAAAGGGACTAACCAAAGGGACTAACCAAAGGGACTAACCAAAGGGACTAACCAAAGGGACTAACCAAAGGGACTAACCAAAGGGACTAACCAAAGGGACTAACCAAAGGGACTAACCAAAGGGACTAACCAAAGGGACTAACCAAAGGGACTAACCATAGGGACTAACCAAAGGGACTAACCAAAGGGACTAACCAAAGGGACTAACCAAGGGACTAACCAAGGGACTAACCAAAGGGACTAACCAAAGGGACTAACCAAAGGGACTAACCAAAGGGACTAACCATAGGGACTAACCAAAGGGACTAACCATAGGGACTAACCAAAGGGACTAACCAAAGGGACTAACCAAAGGGACTAACCATAGGGACTAACCATAGGGACTAACCAAAGGGACTAACCAAAGGGACTAACCAACGGGACTAACCAACGGGACTAACCAAAGGGACTAACCAAAGGGACTAACCAAAGGGACTAACCAAAGGGACTAACCAAAGGGACTAACCAAAGGGACTAACCATAGGGACTAACCAAAGGGACTAACCAAAGGGACTAACCAACGGGACTAACCAAAGGGACTAACCAACGGGACTAACCAAAGGGACTAACCAAAGGGACTAACCAAAGGGACTAACCAAAGGGACTAACCAAAGGGACTAACCAAAGGGACTAACCAAAGGGACTAACCAAAGGGACTAACCAAAGGGACTAACCAAAGGGACTAACCAAAGGGACTAACCATAGGGACTAACCAAAGGGACTAACCAAAGGGACTAACCAACGGGACTAACCAAAGGGACTAACCAACGGGACTAACCAAAGGGACTAACCAAAGGGACTAACCAAAGGGACTAACCAAAGGGACTAACCAAAGGAACTAACCAAAGGGACTAACCAAAGGGACTAACCAAAGGGACTAACCAAAGGGACTAACCAAAGGGACTAACCAAAGGGACTAACCAAAGGGACTAACCAAAGGGACTAACCAAAGGGACTAACCAAAGGGACTAACCAAAGGGACTAACCAAAGGGACTAACCAAAGGGACTAACCAAAGGGACTAACCAAAGGGACTAACCAAAGGGACTAACCAAAGGGACTAACCAAAGGGACTAACCAAAGGGACTAACCAAAGGGACTACCAAGGGACTAACCAAAGGGACTAACCAAAGGGACTAACCAAAGGGACTAACCAAAGGGACTAACCAAAGGGACTAACCAACGGGACTAACCAAAGGGACTAACCAAAGGGACTAACCAAAGGGACTAACCAAAGGGACTAACCAAAGGGACTAACCAAAGGGACTAACCAAAGGGACTAACCAAAGGGACTAACCAAAGGGACTAACCAAAGGGACTAACCAAAGGGACTAACCAAAGGGACTAACCAAAGGGACTAACCAAAGGGACTAACCAACGGGACTAACCAAAGGGACTAACCAAAGGGACTAACCAAAGGGACTAACCAAAGGGACTAACCAACGGGACTAACCAAAGGGACTAACCAAAGGGACTAACCAAAGGGACTAACCAAAGGGACTAACCAAAGGGACTAACCAAAGGGACTAACCAAAGGGACTAACCAAAGGGACTAACCAAAGGGACTAACCAAAGGGACTAACCAAAGGGACTAACCAAAGGGACTAACCAAAGGGACTAACCAAAGGGGCTAACCAACGGGACGAAGCGATCCAGTGCTCGCGTCTCATGAACCTAACCCTCTCG
This sequence comes from Closterium sp. Naga37s-1, assembly GCA_947471745.1. Taxonomy (NCBI): domain Eukaryota; kingdom Viridiplantae; phylum Streptophyta; class Zygnematophyceae; order Desmidiales; family Closteriaceae; genus Closterium; species Closterium sp. Naga37s-1. The sequence continues at coordinate 363,351 of CANJKZ010000337.1, read as the reverse complement.
AAGAACCTGGCCTGTCAACCAACTCCAACAACAATCCCCATCGATTCGCCACACCGACTCAATCCACCAACTCACCTCTGGTTGCTTTGGCACAGGCGAGCTCCAGCCACCCCAGCATCCTCTCTGCTCTGGCCTCATGCACCGAGCCCAACCTAGAAATGCACCCAATAACACCAGAGGCTACCCCTACAAACACACCCACACACCCAACAGACTCACCTCAGGCAGCTTGGCACAGGCGAGCTCCAGCCAGCCCAGCATCCTCTCTGCTCTGGACTCACCCCCCTCCTCCCACGCCCACTCCCCATCGCCTCCCTGACACCTTCCCTGCCCTCCCTCTCCCCTCACCTCCTCCTCTCCTCCTCCCCCCCGTGCAGCCTCTGTACCTCCTCTCCTCACAACCACCTCCGCCCCACCATCCCCGCCCTCCTCTCTTTCCTCAGCTACCTCTCCAGCCTCTCCTTTCTGTCTAGCCGTTTTCTGCGGCCTATCCATATGTGCTAGGCTTCCCTCCTTCCCCGCATGCCTCCGCTCTGCCTCCTCCAGCTCATGCCTGGGAGGTGCAGTGACGAGGGGGAGGTGTGTGAGACTCGGAAGAGGGGAGGGTGCGTGAGTAGAAAACGTGCAGAACGAGCAGCTAGAGGGAGGACTTACGGCAGTTCGAAATGACGTGACTATGCAGTCGACTCAAAAGTTAGCTATTCATAGTATGGGAATGTTCGAGATGGGCAAAAGTGCAGGAGCCACAGCACGCACAGGACTTACCTCCCCAGTGCAATTACCTGCACCACTCGCTGCAATCACCCCGTGTGACTCAAAGCCTGGCCCACAGTCAGAAGATTTAAAATTTCAATGCTGGTAGCGATAAGGAGTCAACACCTGATCGCCACATACATCCACGCACTCACTGGGCCAGTACGTTTGTCGCCTGCACCACTCGCTGCAAGCACTGCGTGTGACTCAGCGCCTGGCCCACAGTCGCAGTACCAGCGGTAGCAGCCGCAGCAGCAGCAGCAACAGCAGCAGCAGGAGGCGCATGGCTTCGATACGACCCTGATCTTAGGGCAATCTGAATGGCTGTAGGCGCTGGGGGCATGGGAGAACCCCAGCTCCCTTGTGCTGCTGCTGGTGCAGGGCTGATGGGCGAACCCGCATTCCTTGCAGGGTTGTATCGTGTAGGTGGAATGGGCGAGGAGATTGATGGTGTGAGGGAGATGGAGGGGAGAGGTGTGAGGGAGATGGAGGGGAGAGGTGTGAGGGAGATGGAGGGGAGAGGTGTGAGGGAGGAGAGGAGGCGGAGGAGGGATTCTGGTGAGGGAGTGCGTGGGGGAGTGAGAGACGGGTGGGAGGAGGCGAGGAGGAAGGTGAGGAGGTGGGCAGAGTGGGGTTGGAGGACGTGGAGGCGGAGGAGGAGGAGGTAGAGCGCCTGAAAGTGGGGAGAGAAAAACGAACAGCGGAGGGAGGAGTGGACAAGGACAGTGGTGGGAAGTCACAAAGGAACACAGGGAGCACGAGGCAGGTCACATGCACGGGGTTAGGCCAGTGGTGTTCAAGAGTTACCTGAACAGCAGACGCCCATTGGCTCAGCAGGGGAGGCGCAACTGGGGGAGGTGCAGCAGAGGCAGGCGGCACTGCAGCGGTGCTGTGGAGGGCAGACCCGGGAGGAGGGTCGGATGCACCCCCTGTGGTGAGCGTGGGGGCGCTGAAGAAGTGGTTGTGAAGGAGGGCCTGGAGGAAGGCGAGAAGAAGGGGGACAATGTAGTGAGGAGGGGAGAATAGAGCAGAGAGACACGAGGAGGAAGTGGTGAGGCACAACATCTTCATGGCGAACAGTTCATCTCCAGAGGATCCAAAGGCATTGCCTTGAAGCAACACTTCATGCCTTCCCTTGTATGCCCAGTTGTGACGGCTCAGGAGCCTCTAAAATGCAATGCACATCAGCCTATCGTGCATTCCAGGTGCCAGGTCGATGCACCCACCAGCTCACCGTGAGGACCACTGAGGTGCACGATGGGTCCGTGAGGCAGCTCCTGACATGACATCGTGTATGGACCCATTGTGCACCTCACATGGCTACTGAATGTCGCCCCCAACTCCACCTCCCCTCCCCCCCTCACCTTGAGGCAGTGTTTGATCCCGTGCATGGACCCATCATGCACCTCAAAACACTTCCACAGTGCTGCCCAGGCTGAGTGGGAGAGAACTACAGGCACCGCCATCGCTGCTGCTGCTGCTCCCACTGCTACTGCTCCTGCTCCTACTCCTGCTTCGACTCCCACACCTGCTCCTGCTGCTGCTGCTCCTGCTGCTGCGCTTGACGGTGATTGCGAGGCGGGGGAGGACAAGGGCTGTATAAGTGCAGAGAGGAGGAGGGGGTCGAGGAGGAGGCGCGGAGAGGGCAGGCGGAAGGTGGAGAGGTGGAGGTAGGGGAGGGTGCTGGGCGGCAGGAGGCGGGGGATGGACGGCATAGAGTGGACGCCAGTGAGGATGAGGACAAAAGGGAGGGTGCTGCGCCACTCGCTGGGGGTGGGGGAAGGTGAGGGTGGAAGAAGGTGGGGGAGGGGGGAGGCGGGGGAGGGGGAAGGCAGGGGTGGAAGGGGAGATGCGTGGTTGGAGAAGGATGTCATTGGGCTGGATGAGTTCTTGAGAAGGGCTTGGAGAATCAGCGTCACACATGGATGAATAAGCTTTTGAGGATAGGAGGAGTACGAAGGGTGGGGGAAAGGAGGGAGGGAAGGAGCACGGACCTGAGGACACTGATCAAGGCATGCAGCGCACTGGTGCTGCACGCAGGTGCGTCCGCCACCACCACCGCAATGGAACACACTCCACCACTGCAACCAGCTACGTTCCCCACGCTGCCAGCACAGGTGTGTGCCTGGTGCCATGCGGAGAGGGCAGCCATGTCAGGGACCTGGGGCACACGGGCAGCATGAGGAAAGAAAGCAAGTCTGACACATGAATTGAAAGGGCTGGCAATAAGTTTCCAGCAGCGCTGCCAGCAGAGTTCCCCACGCTGCCAGCACTAGTGTGTGCCTGGTGCCATGCGGAGAGGGCAGCCATGTCAGGGACCTGGGGCACACGGGCAGCATGGGGAAGGAGTAGCTCAAGATGTGAACAGGAAGGCAGGCTTTAAGATGACAGGCTGGTTGTGCAGGTTTTCTGTTGTGGGGCATTAAGATCACAAGCCTGTCCCACGCTTACTCCCCACTTTCCACTCTTCCCACCTCTGCCCTCAACTTCCGCTCTTTTTCCCTCTCCTCCTCCCCAGCCTTTTCCAGCATCCACCTGTTCACCCTCTCACCCCCCTATCCGTCTCTGTCTCACCTTCCCAGCCTTCCCAGTCAGCTGCTGCAGCACGCTCAACACAGCTTGACTCCCTGCCTGCCCTCCCGCGCCGAAACTATGCGGCTCCAGAAGCGCCACGTGGCAGCACCCCATTCGCTGCAGGGAGGCCTGAAGCGCGGAGCAGAAGGAGGCGCTGTCGGTGGAGTCGAGCGAGCCGGTTACCACAACACTGGTCGGCAGCTTGCAGGTCATACCCGCCCCAGCAGGCGTTATCTGGACAGGGCTTATCTCGCCAGATGTTGACTCAGCCTCTTGCCCTGCGTTGTCTGGAGAAAGGTGTTGGGGAGCAGGCAAGGTGGTTGCTTCAGAAATTACTTAATCATGACTTTATGCATACATACACTGATCCAAAGGAATCAAGTGTTATGTGAGCTCATCAGCCAAGCGGGTTGCTGTATGAGGGGACCCACGCTCCCCTCAAACATCCACATGTGCATATAGCGAAGATGTTTACAGCAAGGTGATTACAGGTAAGTGCTTACAATAGAGGTGCTTACAGCGGTGCAGAGCGGTGGATGTCTTGACCCACTGCTGAAGCTGAGCAACCACCCGGCTCTCATGCTCCCGTACCACTGCCTGCATGTGGTGGCGTGGGTTCACATGGGGTTGAATGCGGTTGCATAGGGTTGTATGGGGTTCCATTGGGTTGCATGCGGTTCTTTTGTTCTTATACATAACATATTCACGTCCCATACACTTCTTGCATCCATGCCCCATGCTTACATCCATGCCCCATGCTTACATCCATGCGTTGCTGCATGCTCTCCCACGTGGCTTCGAACGCCCCTCTCCCAAACACGGCTCCTGTCACCCTCGTCCTCCCTGCAGCTGCATTCGCACCCCGTGCTGCCGCAACCTCTGCTGCCGCACCCCCTGCTGCCGCATTTCCACCCCCTGTTGCAGCATTCTTCCCTACAAGCACATCCTTTACTTGCACAAGGCCATCCCTCGTAAGCACAGCAGCAGGCCTCTGTCGCGCATTATCTCCCTGCCTCGCATTCCCTCTCTCCGACACACACTCCCCCAGCAGCATGTTCTGTCCGTTCGCAGCATGGCCCTCCCTTCGTATTGGTGCAAAACGCCCGTCTGATTTCCTGTAGGGTGCATTTCCGGCCTTACACGCTGTATCTGTCTCTTTTCTCGTAGATGTTCTTTCGCCATCTCCTCCCACTTCCTCGACCTCCTCTCCCTCCTTCTCCCCCAGCTCCTTTCCCTCCTCCCCCATCTTCGCCTCCCCTTCCTCTTCCACAACCGCTCCCTCCTCCTCCCCTCTCTCCTCCCCTTCCTCCGCCTCTCCCTCTTCCTCGTCCGCTCCTTCCCGTGGCATCCTCCTCTCTTCAACACCCTGGTCCTCCTCCTCGCAAGTAGCCCCTCCCCCTGACACCACCTCCTGAACATCATCGTCAGCTTCAGCATCATCACCATCACCAGCATCACCATCACCAGCATGATCCCTTCTACACTCCAATTCCTCCTCCTCCGTCTCTTCCCCATCCTCCTCCTCATCTCTCTTTTCTCCCCTTTTCCTGACCCGATACTTTCCGCCCAGCTCCTCCTTACCCTCCTTCACGTTTCGCTGCCTCGACCTCCCTAAATCGTTTCCCTCCTCCACTCTCCTTGTTCCCAGTTTCTCACTTCCTCCCGCTCTTCCCTCTCTCTCACTCACTCCCGCTGTCCCCCCTCTCTCACTCACACCGCCTGTCTTACCAGACAATCTCTGGGACCTCCTAGGCGTAACGTGCTGTTTGCCATCCGACGGCTGAGATTGTTTCCGGGACGTTTCAGACTGAATCGACGCTCCTACCGTCACCGTGCATTGAACCTGATCCCCGTCGGACGGCGCAGATTCGTTCGAAACTCCGTTCACACGCAACTCCGCTGATTTTGCACAATCAGATCCCCGCTCCTGCTTTTGTTTCCTCGTCGACTGGCTAAGAGCGGCTTTGCCACGCGCCAAGTGTTTCTTTGACCTCATCAGGATTCACAAGGAAAATATCTCTTAGCCAATCCACAGATTCTTCGAGAAGATATGTGCTGATCCTACATAGCGTTAGGATCAGCAAGACCTACAGCTCAACCTCGGGACCTGTAGGTCCACTATCTTCACTTAGCCTACTACGTAGAGGTTAACTAGACCCACTGATCGTCCATAGCTGAAGGGATGTAACAAGCAATGTCTTCATATCGAAGCTGTTGGTGGTGACATGATCGTGCTTCATAGAAAGCTGCCACTTTGATGAAGGCAGGAATGATTGCTGTACCGCTGATGTGAAGTAATTTACGCGCGTACCTAAGAAAACAACGCGACGAGCTGCGCCAACTCCCATTCACTGCGGCGAACATGCAATTTACCAGCTAACACCTATAGATGTGTTCCGCTGGCTAGTGCTTTCACAAGCTCGGGTACAGAAGGAAATCAAGCAAGGAACTTATCTTGAAACTCGCCCACCCCTCATACCGTTCCTGTGCTGGAAATCCCAACAAATCGGGATGACAGGCTACTGCCATTTCGTGTCAGTGCTGTGTCAGGAGGAGGAAGAACGCCATTCCCCTTGATATTGGCCCGCCATTTCTCTGGCGCTGCGGAAGCTAAGATCGAGCCCAAAATTCAAATGCACCACGATTATACTAAATCCGAAGGCCATTTTATCCAATTCAACTTAATTTGTTCAATCAGCAACAAACGATTCTAAATTATGTGCAAGCCCAAAACAAATATACACCTTCTACCGTACCGCCTTTCAAATTTCTGCTCGCTATCCCGTGCCCCCTCACATTATGGTATCCTCTTACCCACACATAACGCCACTATTTATTTAAATACGTGGCTAATTCTTCAGTCTTATTGTTTATACATTGTCTGTCTCGTATCTTTCTCTTTTTTTTTTTTTTGAAAAACGGAAAACGCAGCCTCAAGAACACCCCAGTAGAACAGCACATAAGGAACCCCAAAAGACACCCCAACGAGATACCCCCAACGAGACACCCCAACGAGACACCCCAACGAGACACCCCAACAATACGCCCCATCTAACCAAACCCCCCACCCCCCTCACCTAAACCCACCCTCTAAACCCGCATGTCCACCAAATAGGGCGCATCCGCCCACGGAGCATCCCATCCCATCTCCTCCTCAAAATCCTCCCGCTCCACCGAAACAGCCTCTGGGCCTCTCATCATCGACGCCGCGCGCAACAAGATCACACGCGCCTGAGCCCGCTGCAAAGCCACACCTATGGCCGCTTTAAGTGATCCAAGCAAGTAAGCCGAGAAACCTTTCCCCGTAGCTCTCGCCGCCCCTTTCGTCTTCGCTACCTCAATCTGCGCGTCGCCCTGTTTCTTAAGCCACCGCCCAAAACTCTCCCCCAGGCAACCTCATGTCTCAGCAATGAGAGGTGTAAACTGCACTCCCCTATGTCGCTGCAGAAGCAATTTGTAGTCCGCCGCCTTCCGCTTTTCCCTCTCTCTAGCGGCAAAACCCACCTTGCGACCAATCTGTCCATGGTGCTGCGCGGACAACGAGATAGGGTCCACCACACTAACCTCCAGCGCATGCTCCTCCCCCTCCCTCAGTCTCCGCACCGCCACATCCACCCTCTTCCCTGGCAGCAACGTGTCGTCTTCCATGGTCACGACCCCACCCGCCCCTTTAGCTATCTTCGCCACCACAAACTTAACCGCGTCGTGTACACGAGAAGGTGCGTACTGGTACTTGCAGCGAAGGGCATGATGCGGGTCAGAGGGATCAGCAAACTCAAACCCACACGCGCACTTGCCGGCGACTATCAGCTGCTGTATGGGGAGGCCTAGGCGCATGGACGCATAGATGCTCCACTCGGCTGCGGTGAAGGTAGCCTCTTCGTGCGAAGGGACGGCGGAGACCCACGCCCCTGCCCCCGGGCCCTGAAGGGATGTCAAACGGGCCAGGGTGGCGTCGTCGTGGGATGGGTGGTGTGTTCTGGGTGGGTGGTGGGTGGTGTGAGAGCGCGCTGACCCCTTTGAGTTATGGCGGATGGTAGAAGGCAAAATCATGACTAATATGATATAATAGCTGGAATCACCAATACAGTGGTGTAGTAGGACAATATATACCACTTTAGTTTTACGAGAAATATGCAAATGGTAACATTAATCGGGCTCAATAACGCGTATGGAAACAATAAACTGAATTTTGAAAGCACCAACTCTAAGAATCCCATGATATAGAGCCATTCCTTCCTAAGGACCAATTTTTATGGGCCCACCGCTAGCCTCTCGCGATGGCGCACACCGTTGCGCATCCCGTAGTGCGCCTCGTGAGTGCTTCCCTGCCTTCAGCCCGTCGCCCACGCGCTAACTGTTGCGGCATCCCATCGTCCGCGCACTACCCGCTACAGCAGCCAACCGCCCATACGATATCTGCTGGTGCAGCCCGTTGCCCATCCTGTCGCGCTGCCGCCCGTCACCTGCCTCGGCGACCGTCCCGCCAGCGAGCTCGCAGGCAAGCGATCCAGCAGACCAGCCGTCGGACCCAGCAACATCTGCCAGCGCCTGTCCGCACCCCGTACGTTATCACCCCGTCTTCACATCCAGAACACACCACCCATCCAGAACACACCACCCATCCAGAACACACCACCCATCCAGAACACACCACCCATCCAGAACACACCACCCATCCAGAACACACCACCCATCCACAACACACCACCCATTTAGAACACACCACCCATCCAGAACACACCACCCATTTAGAACACACCACCCATCCACAACACACCACCCATCCAGAACACACCACCCATCCACAACACACCACCCATCCACAACACACCACCCATCCAGAACACACCACCCATCCACAACACACCGCCCATCCACAACACACCACCCATCCTCAACACACCACCCATCCAGAACACACCACCCATCCAGAACACACCACCCATCCACAACACACCGCCCATCCAGAACACACCGCCCATCCAGAACACACCGCCCATCCAGAACACACCACCCATCCACAACACACCACCCATCCAGAACACACCGCCCATCCACAACACACCACCCATCCAGAACACACCACCCATCCAGAACACACCGCCCATCCACAACACACCACCCATCCAGAACACACCGCCCATCCAGAACACACCACCCATCTAGAACACACCACCCATCCAGAACACACCGCCCATCCAGAACACACCGCCCATCCACAACACACCACCCATCCAGAACACACCGCCCATCCACAACACACCACCCATCCACAACACACCGCCCATCCAGAACACACCGCCCATCCGCAACACACCGCCCATCCGCAACACACCGCCCATCCGCAACACACCGCCCATCCGCAACACACCGCCCATCCGCAACACACCGCCCATCCGCAACACACCGCCCATCCGCAACACACCGCCCATCCGCAACACACCGCCCATCCGCAACACACCGCCCATCCGCAACACACCGCCCATCCGCAACACACCGCCCATCCGCAACACACCGCCCATCCAGAACACACCGCCCATCCGCAACACACCGCCCATCCAGAACACACCGCCCATCCAGAACACACCGCCCATCCAGAACACACCGCCCATCCAGAACACACCACCCATCCAGAACACACCACCCATCCAGAACACACCACCCATCCAGAACACACCACCCATCCAGAACACACCACCCATCCAGAACACACCACCCATCCAGAACACACCACCCATCCAGAACACACCACCCATCCAGAACACACCACCCATCCAGAACACACCACCCATCCAGAACACACCACCCATCCAGAACGCACCACCCATCCAGAACGCACCACCCATCCAGAACGCACCACCCATCCAGAACGCACCACCCATCCAGAACGCACCACCCATCCAGAACGCACCACCCATCCAGAACGCACCACCCATCCAGAACGCACCACCCATCCAGAACGCACCACCCATCCAGAACGCACCACCCATCCAGAACGCACCACCCATCCAGAACCCACCACCCATCCAGAACACACCACCCATCCAGAACACACCACCCATCCAGAACACACCACCCATCCAGAACACACCACCCATCCAGAACACACCACCCATCCAGAACACACCACCCATCCAGAACACACCACCCATCCAGAACACACCACCCATCCACAACACACCACCCATCCACAACACACCATCCATCCACAACACACCACCCATCCACAACACACCACCCATCCAGAAAACACCACCCATCCAGAAAACACCACCCATCCAGAACACACCACCCATCCACAACACACCACCCATCCAGAACACACCACCCATCCAGAACACACCACCCATCCACAACACACCACCCATCGAGAACACACCACCCATCCACAACACACCACCCATCCACAACACACCACCCATCCACAACACACCACCCATCCACAACACACCACCCATCGAGAACACACCACCCATCCACAACACACCACCCATCCACAACACACCACCCATCCACAACACACCACCCATCCACAACACACCACCAAACACATGAAGCAACTCAGCCGGGAGACCACCAGCACCACCACCCACCCTTAACTTCCCACCCACCCATGCTTAACAACTTACCTACCAACCCACATCCACCCACATCCAGTAACCAACAACCACCCACCAACCTACCTAACCACCCACTCACCACCCCTCCCCACACCGCCCAAACAAACCCACCCCACACACCCAGCACAGCACCACCCGGCTAGCACCCAGCCTCGAGCCACCACCCGCCTTCCCGTTTACCCAGCCACAGTGCGCCGACCCTTCATTCAGCCCCCATCCCACCTCTCTTCCATTCAACCACCGCAGGGAAATCAGGCCCCATCCCACAATCTTACTCAACCCACCTTAGAGTAATCAACCCATCTTACCCAACCCATCTCTCTCACTTCAATAAAGGGCATTCAGACCACCCAAAGGAATTCATCCCTTCCTTCTCACCCATACCACCCAAGGGGATTCATCCCTTCCTTCTCACCCATCCCAACCAAGGGGATTCACCCCTTCCTTGTCACCCATCCCACCCAAGGGGATTCACCCCTTCCTTCTCACCCATCCCACCCAAGGGGATTCACCCCTTCCTTCTCACCCATCCCACCCAAGGGGATTCACCCCTTCCTTCTCACCCATCCCACCCAAGGGGATTCACCCCCTCCTTCCTTCTCACCCATCCCACCCAAGGGGATTCACCCCTTCATTCTCACCCACCCCACTCAGGGGAATTCAGACCCCCATCATTGCCCCTCACTCAAATCATCCTGGGGTTTCAGCGCCCACTCACACAAGGGGCTTCACACCCCTTCTCTCTCACTCACCCCGCCCAAGGGGTTCAAGCCCCCTTCTCTCTCACTCACCCACCCAAGGGGTTCAATGCCCCTTCTCTCTCAGTCACCCACCCAAGGGGTTCAAGCCCCCTTCTCTCTCACTCACCCACCCAAGGGGTTCAAGCCCCCATCTCTCTCACTCACCCACCCAAGGGGTTCAAGCCCCCTTCTCTCTCACTCACCCACAAAAGGGGTTCAAGCCCCCTTCTCTCCCACTCACCCACCCAAGGGGTTCAAGCCCCCTTCTCTCTCACTCACCCACCCAAGGGGTTCAAGTCCCCTTCTCTCTCACTCACCCACCCAAGGGGTTCAAGCCCCCTTCTCTCTCAGTCACCCATCCTAGGTGTTCAAGCCCCCTCCTCTCTCACTCACCCACTCAAGGGGATTCAGGCCCTTTCCCTCTCACCCACCCAACCCAAGGGGATTCAGGCCCCTTCCCTCTCACCCACCCAACCCAAGGGGATTCAGGCCCCTTCCCTTTCACCCACCCAACCCAAGGGGATTCAGGCCCCTTCCCTCTCACCCACCTAACCCAAGGGGATTCAGGCCCCTTCCCTCTCACCCACCCGCTCAAGGGGTTTCAAGCCCCTTCTCTCTCACCCACCCAGCCCATCCCCACACTCACCTACCAGCAGTAGGAGCAGCAGACAACCCACTTTCTTAAGGAAACAGCACCCCCAGAGGCGGTGCCTTGTGGGGCAACGTGTGGTAGTGAAAAATTGCTTCCAGCCCAAGACTCAAATCCCACCCTTCACGTAGCCAGAGCTGACACGAACCAGAGCCGCCGGCCGGTCGGCTCTGACGGTGTCCATTAGGCCTTGCACGTCAGATCAGTTACTTGAGCACCGAGTGCCGTGCCGCACAGATTCCACCCACCACACCCCACCACCACAAGACACAACCCCAGGAGATGCTGCCCCTAAGGCAGTGAACTCCCCACTTGCTCCCATGTCCCCACGCACCCACTCACCCCACACTTCACCCCCATGCCTGCTTACCTGTACTCACCTGTACCTACCAGAGCCATGCAGAGCGCCATGATGCTGAGGCTGCTAGGAAGGAGGGGGGATGATTAGGAGGGGGGTGCAGGACTCCACTGTAGTCCAGGCAGGGTGCTGCTGGGAGGGAAGGGAGAAGGGAGAGAGGAGGAGGTGAGTGAGAGGGTTGACTCCACTCTCCTGCGCTTGCTCCAGTGCTCCCACCTTCAGCCTGCAGGGGAGAAGAGAAGGAAGAGAGAGAGGAGGGGATCAGCTCACCTCACCTGCTACCATACCACACCAGTACCCATACCACACCTGTTACCTAACCACACCTGGTACCACCCTCACTCGCAGCTACATCTAGCCTAGTCCCCAGCCCTCACTGCTGCTACTGCTGTTGCTGTTGACACTTTTGCTGCTACTGTTGCTGCCGGTCTGCTACTCTACTACCCCTGCTGCTGCCGCTGCCCCTCCCTCCCCTCCCCTCCGCTGCTTCCCTGCTGCTTCCTTGCTGCTGCTCCATTGCGGCCCTGCTACAACCTTCAATAGTCTGGGAGGGAGAGAAATGGGAGGGAGGCAGGGGAGCAAGGGACAGCAATGAGTGCACGGAGAAGAGCAGGCAGAAGCGAAAAATGGAAGAAGACCAAGAAGCTACAGGAAAGACCACGAAAGGGCGTGAGTGGAAAGTGGCTCACCTTGTTCCAGACGACCCCATCCCGATACTCTCCCATCCCATCCCAGCCGAGTGGAGTGCTGCCCTCCTCCCCTCCCACCACTGCCACCTGCACGGCCACAGGGGAGGGGCGTGAGGGAGCGTCGGTGTTGACCCCACACCCCTCCCGCCACCTGCAATGCGCACACACAGAGCTAGTCAGAGCGCAGTGGTGGGAGCAAGTTGATTGGGAAACTGTGACTTGAAATCCAGCACAAGGGAAGGGAGGAGGAGCCACTGGTGTGGAGGCAAGGCCACAAGCTGCAGACCCATGGGCACCTGATAAAAAACCTGAGGGGTGTACCTGCACCTGAGAGGGTGTCATGCACCTGAGAGGGTGTCATGCACCTGAGAGGGTGTCATGCACCTGAGAGGGTGTCATGCACCTGAGAGGGTGTCATGCACCTGAGAGGGTTACACTGTGGCATGTGAACCGAGCTCAACCAGTGGCAGTGAATCAAAGGGAAGGGCGAAAGCACAACCGGCAAACGAAATGGCAGCAAGAAAGCAAGAAGCCATGATGTGGCGGGCAAGGGTGAAGGCATGGAAGTGGGTGACTTCGCTGATAGCGTGAGGGCGAGCTCAAGGCAGCTGCAGCACCACCAGCTGCCTCCCTCCGCAGAAGCCCTCCTCCAGGTGCCTCCTCCCTGCACGGCCACAGGGGAGGGGCGTGAGGGAGCGTCGGTGTTGACCCCACACCCCTCCCGCCACCTGCAATGCGCACACACAGAGCTAGTCAGAGCGCAGTGGTGGGAGCAAGTTGATTGGGAAACTGTGACTTGAAATCCAGCACAAGGGAAGGGAGGAGGAGCCACTGGTGTGGAGGCAAGGCCACAAGCTGCGGACCCAAGGGCACCTGAAAAAAAACCTGAGGGGTGTACCTGCACCTGAGGGGGTTACCTGAAGAGTGGGGGAATGTGGCATGTGAATGGCGCTCAACCAGTGGCGTTGTTTCAAGAAGACGGTGCAACAGCAGATGAAACGAAAGAAACGGTATGGCAGGCAAGGGTGTGGGCATGGAGGGACGGGTACTTAGATGATTGTGTGGTGCAGGCGGAGGGGTGGCTTCAATGGAGAGTGGGCAGGGCGAGCAGGGACGGACCTGCGAGGCAGAGGAGAAGGGAGAGCGAGATAAAGAGATTGTAAGAGGCAGGTGGGAGGGAGTGACACTTGACGGTGCGTGTGACGCCAACCACAACCCCACAAGAGCAACTACCAACCTGAACCTGAACCTGCACCTGAACCTGCACCTGAACCTGAACCTGAGGGGGAGTGGGCTCGAGTGGAGTGTGGTGGCAGGGGCGATACTGCAACCTCAACCGTTGATGAGGCCGGCGCTGCTGCCCCGCTGCCCGCGCTCCTGCTGCCCGCCCTGGTGCTCCCCTCGCCTGCTGCTCGCCTGCTGCCGCCCCCCTGGCTTGTGAAGGCCTGGCAGGGAAGGGAGGGGAGGGCAGGGAGGGCAGGGCGGAAAGGAAAGGCAGCCGAAAGTAAGAGGGGTTGCAATGGAGAAAAGTGTCAAACACACGGGCAACAGCAGAAACAACAGTGCATCCGTGACGCCAACCACAACCCCACAAGAGCCGCTACCAACCCGAACCTGCACCTGAACCTGAACCTGAGGGGGAGTGGGCTGGAGTGGAGTGTGGTGGCAGGGGCGATACTGCAGCCTCAACCGTTGATGAGGCCGGCGCTGCTGCCCCGCTGCCCGTGCTCCTGCTGCCCGCCCTGGTGCTCCCCTCGCCTGCTGCTCGCCTGCTGCCGCCCCCGTGGCTTGTGAAGGCCTGGCAGGGAAGGGAGGGGAGGGGAGGGAGGGCGGAAAGGAAAGGTGAATGTTGAGTGAGGCGGGTGTGAGAAGCAGCACGTTGAGGAAGAAACTAGGCGAGTTTGTGGTGGGACGAGGTGGGGAGGGAATGTCGTCTAAAAAATTGTGGGGGGGCCCAACTCACCCCCAATGCAGGTTACCTCGGGGCTACCTACACCAAATTCGCCAAAACTCGACTTGAACAAGACCCGAAGTCATAACATCGCTGTGAAGTGAACCGCAGACTTGCCTCTGGCTTCAAATTATCCAACCGCCATCAGGCGAAAACACTTTTCGTACTTGCGAAAACTCGCCCACGGAAACTAGCAGATATATTTTTACTACGCAAAAGTCCAATCCAACCACATCACCAATGCAACTTGTCCAGCACAGCACTGGCGTGACTGATATTTTCTTGCACCCTCGCTGGACTTCTTGGTCAAATAAAAAACATCGCTTCCAGTCCATATACAGTATCCACACAGGCAGGTTTGGGCAGGTTGCTTGCGTGGGTTGATTGCCAGTTGACACAGGATGACACAGTGTGCAATATCTGCACGCCACGTCGCAGAACTTGACGTTTGGTCGAATCGTTTAACACCACGTCCCCACCCCACCCCATCTCTCTCGCCTGTTCCAACCGTACCTTCGTCCCCATTTCCCCCTTCAAGAGTCTTGCTGTTCGTTTCTTGTGTCATTTCTTGTCTTTCATGGGCGTGGCAAGGACGACAAGCCATGCAAGTCCCAGCGCTGACCGCAGCAAGCGGCGCTTGTGACGCTCACGCACCATGAATGCATGGCCGTGTGATTCGGCCGAACAATTCCCCCGCATGGCTAGATAACGCACTACTAGTACTAGTTACTAACTAGTAAATTCTTAAGGAGTCCTTAAAAACCGGTCCGTGGCAAAACCTTCAGCAGCTACTAGGAATGCTGGTTTCTAGATACTAGTGAAGGTGGTTTGTTTGAAAGGTGGAGACGACTAGGGAACCAGGGACAGAATGGCGTTGTCGGCCAACGCCCGGCGAACTGCCACCTCACAGCGAGAAACCTAACCAAACCACTATTCCGTGCCTTCTTGGGTTTCCGGAAATCAGCTCAGTGCTGTCTGCGTCTGCGCTGCTCTGCGCGCGCGGCACGTGCTGTCTGCGCTGTACAGTCGGTGCCCATTACGAGAACACCAGGTAGGCGGGCGGCATGTGCGTGAAACGTGTTTTAGGTACTTCGCCACATTCGCCCTTGTCGCCACGGGAAAAAATGTGACTGTAATATGAAATTGCAATGTGAATCGAGTCTATGGCTTTAATTTCGTAACCGTATAAACATTTCTGATGACGGGCAACCGTTGTTGTTTATGTACTGTAGATGTGTTTCTTCCGCAACTTGGTGACTGTACCCCGAAATCAGCACAATGGTCAATTTAGTCGCTCACGGGCAAAACGTTCGCGAGTGACAATTTCTAATTGTGATGAGCAAATTGTTTGTGATAGTCTGAGCATCAACTGTACATGCGTTGACATGATGCGTGGTGTCCCTCCTGGTGTGCCGGGCGCCGTTGTCGTTCCTGCGCCGCGCTTGAACTGTACTGTACACCTGTTACCAGGCGCAGGGCTCCCCACGTCCCACATATTTTCCGATTTTAGTACGAACTCTCTGGCTTTAGACTGAATACGCGCCCAAAAAGCTCACCAAACAAAGTCAACGGCCCCGGCTCCCTGCCGAGTTTTTGTGCCGAGTAGCGACTTTTTGTGCCCGGGTTTAGGGGTCTCGGTACAGTAGTGCAACGGGGTCCAATCCCCCTTCACACAGGCTGGCGGCGGCTGCACTGAACCGCCTGGAACCGAGCTCGTCCGCCTATCGAGGGGCAATAAGCAGGCTCACCCAGCTTCCGCCTGCACGCAGGTGTGGGGAGCACCTGACTCAGCAGCAGGGGTTGCCCGCGCCCGGAAAAAACTTCCGCGATGCAAGAAAGAAGAAACACAGCATACAGGGTAGAAGTTATCATTAGGGATCCAATCAAATACAAATGCTTTCATAAACCTATAAAATAATATGTATGATTGAGTACATGCCATGTGATACACTTGCAATGCCATTCTTAGTTATCTCAATGTAAAAAAAAAACATTTACGATCTCGGCTCTGTCAGGGCAGGCCCGGTCAGATTTGTTGAGAGTTATTGCGAAGGTGCATTTTGTGCGATGTTAGAGTTCTGCTAACCTCATTATTTTTTCAACTCTCATTAACAATTTCGAAATCGAGCTCGGTTAGAAAGATGCGCCAAATTGAGCGTCAAACGAACCCAGCCTTTTAAAGAAAAATTCCATCAAAACTGCAATATACGCGCGTCCCAGTTTATGCGTCATAGGGAGCTGGTGAGCGGCTAATGTAAGATAGCGGTCAGCATTTTGGCCCAAAAGCTTCCTCAATATAGGCGTAGTGAGGCTGCCCCGCATCATAGATCCGACGCATGGTTCAACAATCCGATATTGAACCATGCGTGCTTCAGTGGTGTATTTGTTTGCCGGGAACGTCCTTGGTTAAAAACCCTGATCTAAAAACCGTCGCTCGGTAGCTAAAATGGTGTGCTCAGCCTCGACAACATTTCGTTCACCAACGAACCTTGATAACATGTTTTTAGCTTATTTGATAACGAGGCCAAACTGTTGTTCTGACCTGTGCATGTGCTCGTGCTTGCACATTCAGCTATGCTCCCAAACAACCTCCCTTGCGCATGTTTTTGTTTTGTTTTCCCCTTGTCGATTGACTAAAATACTTACGAAATTGCGGAGATTCACTCTACAACAGTGGTAGCTGGACTTTTGGGAGGCTACGGGGTTGTATGGGTGATCCTAGCGTTGCACTCGTTCTCACTACTTGCTGTGTTCACGAGGAGATTTGGCAAGAGTTTTACAAAGGAAAACAGAAGCAGCTACCTGAGGAGGCTCAGTAGTCAGTGTGTACAGACTCGACCCAGGCCGACGGGTGAACGTGGCTAGGTGACGGCCCGTCCGTGTACACGTGCAGATCGACACACGCTGACCCCCAGGAGTGGTGGTAGTGACCATCGCATCCTGGAGGGCAGCGGTACTCACCAAGTTTGTAGAGAACGAGGGGAGGTGAAGACTTGAGAGTGAGCCGGACAGAACCGCAGGACACGGAAGAACAGTGGAGGAACGGGCAAGAACTGGGCCCCCAGTCTAACTGTGGTGCTGTCGCGAAAGAAACAGCGGGAAGCACCTGAGTCAAGCGTGAAGGTGTGCAAGGCCTCAGCAGGCGTAGTACCATGGAGAGCAGACTCACTAGCACCTAGAGCAGCAACCTCTATACCTGGGTCGGGCGGCATACACAGGTAACAGTTTCCCTCAGCATTAACAGTCAATGCATACATGGCAGCAAGGATAGCATCATAGTCAAGAGCAAAGATATCAACACCCTGCCTAAGCAGCTCTAGCCAGCGGGGGAGCTCAGTCGCGTTGGGAAACTCTGCGCGCTAGGCGTCGTCAAGACGGGAGAAGCAGCGGGACTGTGTGTGACCAACCTTCCCGCATGTCTGACCAGTGCGATCACCTGTGCGAATGACGTACTGGCCGCGAACACTACCCCCAGACGCCCCACGCTGAGCAAACCACTCACGAAGCTCCTGGGGCGTAGGGGTCTCACGCTGACGCTGCTGCTGCTGCCTCTGACCACCGCCAGAACCTCCCCTCTGACCGGTACCACCCCGGCCGCCACCACTGCCGCCGCCACCACTCCCACTGCCGCCACCACCGCCGCCACCAACGCCCCCACCCCCACCACCACTCCCTCCGCCACCACCGCCACCTCCACCGCCTCCACCGCCCCCACCACCGCCTCCACCGCTGCCACCCCCACCACCCCTGCCTCCCTTGCCCCTGCCGCTGCGGCGCCTCCCACTAGGAGCAGACGCAGCTCCTACCTCCTCGGCACGAAGGTAGTCAACAACAGCCGCAGAAGCGACTGAGGGGAGGAGTGCCACGAGAAGCGCCTACAACGACTATGCTGGTCTCAGCTGCAAGGAGGTGCTTCTCGAGCAGGTCGACAGTGAGGTCTGTGGGGTCAACGACGAGAAGGAGGTCCCTGACTGCGCTAAGAGAGTCAGGGAGGCGGGTGACGATGAAGTAGAGAGCGATGTACATGGGAGGGGGGTTCTTGGCTAGAAACTCGGCGGGAAGCGCGGCGCGGTAGCGAGTGTCACTAGTGCGAAGGTGAGTGATGAGGTCGACTACTGTGGCAAAGGCGGACAGCTTGTGAAACAGGTAGGGCAGTATACGGTGGCATAGAGCAGCAGTGGCAGGGGAGGAGTAACGAGCGACTACAGCGTCGTACAGGGCTCTAGCAGTCTTGTGCTGGCCAAATTGGGCGCGTTCGGCTAACGCCAAGTGGTTGCGAACGGCTAGGCGAGCAGCAGCGTCACGGGTAAGCCACTGTGAGCGAGTCGCACTGTCAGCCGTGTCGGGAGGGGCAAGAGAGGCTCCAGACGTGAGGTCAAACAACGGAACGCCGTCTCTAGAATCGCTCAGTAGGTACGGCTGCAGGTCATCTTGCCACGCATCGAACTCGATCGGACGGCCCTCAGTGTCGAACGTGAGGACGCTGAGAGTAGCCATAGCGGGCAGATCAGGGTGGCGCGCGCACTGCAGGGCAGCACGCAAGCAAGAACGGCGCGACGGGCAGGGCGGCGCGGCGCACGGCTAGGGCAGGGCGGCGCAACTGGCAGGGCAGGGCGGCGGCCAGCAGGGCGGAAGGCGGGCAGGGCAGGGCAGGGCGGCGGCCAGCAGGGTGGTGCGCAGGCAGGGCAGGGCAGGGCGGCGGCCAGCAGGGCGGCGCACTGGCAGGGCAGGGCGGCGCGGCGGCGAGCGGCGCGCGGGCAGGACAGGGCGGCGCGGCGGCGAGCAGCGCGCGGGCAGGGAAGGGCGGCGCGGCGGCGAGCGGCGCGCGGGCAGGGCAGGGCGGCGCGGCGGCGAGCGGCGCGCGAGCAGGGCAGGGCGGCGCGGCGGCGAGCGGTGCGCGGGCAGGGCAGGGCAGCTCGGCGGCGAGCGGCGCGCGACGTAGGGCAGGGCGGCGCGGCGGCAAGCGGCGCGCGGGCAGGGCAGGGCGTGCGCGGGCGGCGCGACGCAGGGCAGGGCGTGCGTGGGGTGGCGCAACGCAGGGCAGGGCAGGGCGCGCGCTGGTGGCTCGACGCAGGGCAGGGCGTGTGCGGGGCAGCGCGACGCAAGGCAGGGCAGGGCAGGGCAGGGCAGGGCGTGCGCGGGCGGCGCGACGCAGGGCAGGGCGTGGGGTAGCGCGGTAACCACAGCCGGTCAGTAGCTAATGGTGGGCCCGAAAAAAAACGGTCCTAAGGGCCTACTGCTCTGAAACCATGTTAGAAACTAACAAGCAGGAATAAATGCATTGAGAAAGGAAGTGATACAAGTACTAACCCTAATTTGGGTTGTACCTCATATGGGCTACCCCACTACAGCCTACACAATAATATAACAGTTTGACAAGAACAACATTGAACAATGGCTAGCCAAAATCGATATGGCAGAACACAATGCAACCTAGTATCTTAGCAAGTAGACCTCCAACGTAGAACAAGGGCGGCTCGTCAAAACTGCAAGATGGCGGCCTGCCAGCGTCACACCAGGGCGGCTTGCTAACGCTGCAGCAAGGCGAATTGCCAGCGTTGCAGCCGCAGGTGACCATGTGCGCACATTTGCGCACCTACCAGGTACAGGTAATCGGTTTCGTGCACGTCATCCACCGTCACGCACATTGCGCAGGTGACAGGTCGTCGAGCACGTGCGCGGGCCGACTTCGCCAAAACCAACTAGGGCGAAGTCCGCACACCCCTGCAGAACTTCGTCGACCAGGTTACTTGGTCGGCCATAAGAGGCCACTAAGTCGGCGCCGACTTGACGGTCGGTCGACATCGTACGTTGGCGCCATGTCGACGAACACCTTCGTCGACCGTCGAGGCTCAACGCCGTCCGCCGACTTCATTTCATCTGCCAGCGTGTCATCGGCTTCGCCGCCCATTGAAGCCGGCCTCGCCGTGGCCGACTTTACCAAAGTTGGCTAACCGCCAAAGTCGGCACCCTTAGGTTGGCCAACCAAGCAGACTTGTTCTTCCTAGTCGATGTCGACCATGAAGCCTAGCTGTCTGCTCACCTTGCACGCCGGTCAACGAAGTCGGCTTCACCAAGCAAGGGTGGGGCCTTTTATCAACTCTCCCCTGCCCAAATTAATGCTTGGACACCCACACACACAAGGTCCACCCAGAACCTACGTAATAAGGTACAAGGGAATACTTCATTGGTGTGCACATCTCTGCACGCCATTCACCATACCAGCCATGTTGAAGGACATGGCGCCTACTGCTTTACGTCGTCGTCGACGACGTCGGCAATGCAAACTTGGCCGACCGCGATGGAGCACCGTTTGAAAGCCGGGAAGTGCAATGTCTTGGTCAGGAAGTTGGCCGGCTACTCAGTGCTTGGGATGTGCAATCTTCTTGCGCTTCACCATCTGCTGCAGCTAGACGAAACGTCACTCCATATGCTTGAGGTTGCAATTCAGACCCAGACCTTCAGCGAAAGCGATCGACGACTGGTTTTCCACGTTCAGAACAATCGGCGTCTCAGCGTTGAGGAGCTGTAACTCAGCGAGGAAGAAGCAAAAATCAGCGTGCCTCTTTGCTGGCTTCGGTCGCAGCGATGTTCTCCGAATCCATGGAGGACAGCGTCACGCATTTGATGCGCTGGCTCGTTCAGGAGACAGTTGGGCTGCCGAAGACGAATACATAGACTTCGTGTTGTTGTGGGTCTACTTATTTCCGGCGTCGATGGCGTCTGTATAGCCGACCAGACACTGGGTCTCCGGGCTGCCGCAAAACTCAAAGGCGATATCGAGATTGTCGGTGTGAGGATCGAAGAACTGGTTCAGAAAATAGATTATGATCACCGGGGTAGAACATGAGGCTATATATTGGCTCGACACAAGGCCAGTTACCCGGGTGTTACTAGAAGGCGTGCGTTGCCCATATAAGCTTCTGCAACCCAACTGTCCTCCAACGGGTCATATCCCTTCCAGCGTATCAGGAACTCGAGTGTGGTGCCGCGTCTGCGTCGATGAGTGAGAACTCGTTCCACCTCGTACTCTGGTTCATCCTGTACGTGAACAGGTGGTGGTGGCGGTAGCTTTCGTCACGTGAACTGTTGGTTGGGGTCCTTGTAGGGCTTCAGTAGCTGAACATGGAAAGCGTTGTGAAGCTTCCACGTAGATGGTAAGCGCAAGCGGAATGTTATTGGAGTCACCATCGCATCAACGCCCTGAAGCCTTGTCGACTGTGACTGGATGTCGGCCACCAAGCATGGTGGTTCATCATGTCGACTTACTAGGCGACCGACAACTTGTACATTGGCCAACTGGCCCAAACTTCAAGACGCGCGAGCAGGATTCGGCGATGGACTATTGCAATCGTGCTTGGCGAATCCTGGCCAAAATGCGGATGGCTGACGACGCCTACTCCGTGGCATCGCATGTCACCCATGTCCTCAAAGGCCTGCCTACGGGCTACAATCTGAGGCGTTGGCTGCTAGCTTTTCCCGGCGAGCGTGAGACGCTTAACATGGACTCACTGACGAGTCATATCATCAAGGACGAATTCATGCAGGCGTCTGAGAGGCCCATAGAGCTCCTTCCGCAAGCAAACAACGTCACCCCGTCGAAGCACGGACGCCAGCAGGGGTAGAGCGGGAAGCCGGGCGGAGGTGATAGCGGAGGTGGGGGGTCGGCGAAGGACACCGACCGGGCGAAGTCGGCTCGGAACATCGACTGTAGTGGAGGTGGTTGACGTAAAGGATGGCGGGAGTGCTGGGTCTGTGGTGACCCTGACCACCTCTCTTTCAGCTGTCCCAACTGCGAGGAGTCTGACGACGACGACCACAAGGGAGGCCACAGAAGGTCCGACGGTGGTCGTCATCATCGGGACAACAAGCCGCGCAAGGCGAAAGAAGCGTCGATGATGTCTTTGGCAAACGATGCCGACTCCTCTGGCAGTAGGGCATGAGGCGATGGAGAGGCCTCATACTCGATGGTCGGCGTAGTGGAGCCAACGGTCTCACTGGCACTAGAGGCCGTGGAGGACCGCAAGGTGGTCGCCGCCGTTATGCAGGCTGGCCCAACGGTGGTGGTGCTCAACAGTGGCTGCTCTCACCACCTAATGGGGACGAAGGAGGCCTTCAACGACATGCAGTCGCGTGTCGACGTGAGTTACGTGCGCGGCTTCAACGGGGCGATTCAGGTCGTCTAAGACCAAGGCACCGTTGCTTTGCAAGGGGAGGCCGGGAAGCGGATTCTCGTCCCCGGTGTGCTCTACATCCCGGTCGTGCAGGCAAACGTGCTGTCGGCCGCCCAGCTGAAGGATAGCGGCGTGAAGCTGCAGGACAATGGCGACGAGATGATGCTCGTCTCCGCGGCGGGGGATGTGCTTGGTCGGGCACGATATGTTGAATGCACTTTAGTTTGAGTGCATGTCATCTCAACGCCATGCCGAGTGCTCGTGTCATTTGTGCTTGCAAATATTGCATGCGTATATGTCATAATGCATGGCTGTCGGATTTTATCATTTCAGTGTTTTTTCTCCAAGTCTATATGCTTGATCATGCAGGAGAAATCCAGAGCTTTTCAATGATACCAAGATCGCTTTATTCCGACCAAGATCGCCTAAGTGAGAAGATTTCCAAGATACGAGAATTCTTATCTTATTTTTGAATATTATATAGTTTGGGTAATTACTTGGGACATGACTATAAAGGGAACTTTGGTTGGGTGGTTAGGAATGCAACTTTAACTTTTGGATTGGGGTGGTTAGAAGTTTCTAGCATGGGTTGCAAATGTTGCAACACCTAGGAAAAATCCAACTAGATTGGAAGTTTCATGTGACACCTCAAGGACCTCGTGATGAGAGTTGCATCCTTACTGCTAAGAACCACACTCCACTCGAGCCTACTCCCCCTCAGGTTCAGGTTCAGGTGCAGGTTCAGGTTGGTAGCGGCTCTTGTGGGGTGGTGCTTGGCGTCACATGCACTGTCGTTTCTCCTGTTGCACGTGTGTTTGACACTTTTCTCCATTGCAACCCCTCTTACTTTCGGCTGCCTTTCCTTTCCGCCCTGCCCTCCATCCCCTCCCATCCCTTCCCTGCCAGGCCTTCACAAGCCAGGGGGACGGCAGCAGGCGAGGGGAGCACCAGAGTGGGCAGCAGGAGCACGGGCAGCGGGGGGGCAGCAGCGCCGGCCTCATCAACGGTTGAGGTTGCAGTATCGCCCCTGCCACCACACTCCACTCGAGCCCACTCCCCCTCAGGTTCAGGTTCAGGTGCAGGTTCAGGTTGGTAGCGGCTCTTGTGGGGTTGTGGTTGGCGTCACATGCACTGTCATTTCTGCTGTTGCACGTGTATTTGACACTTTTCTCCATTGCAACCCCTCTTACTTTCGGCTCCCTTTCCTTTCCGCCCTCCCTCCCCTCCCCTCCCTTCCCTGCCAGGCCTTCACAAGCCAGGGGGGCGGCAGCAGGCGAGCAGCAGGCGAGGGGAGCACCAGGGCAGACAGCAGGAGCACGGGCAGCGGGGCAGCAGCGCCGGCCTCATCAACGGTTCAGGTTGCAGTATCGCCCCTGCCACCACACTCCACTCGAGCCCACTCCCCCTCAGGTTCAGGTTGGTAGCGGCTCTTGTGGGGTTGTGGTTGGTGTCACATGCACTGTCGTTTCTGCTGTTGCACGTGTGTTTGACACTTTTCTCCATTGCAACCCCTCTTACTTTTGGCTGCCTTTCCTTTCCGCCCTGCCCTCCCTCCCCTCCCTTCCCTGCCAGGCCTTCACAAGCCAGGGGGAAGGCAGCAGGCGAGCAGCAGGCGAGGGGAGCACCAGGGCGGGCAGCAGGAGCGCGGGCAGCGGGGCAGCAGCGCCGGCCTCATCAACGGTTGAGGTTACAGTATCGCCCCTGCCACCACACTCCACTCGAGCCCACTCCCCCTCAGGTTCAGGTTCAGGTGCAGGTGCAGGTTCAGGTTGGTAGCGGCTCTTGTGGGGTGGTGGTTGGCATCACATGCACTGTCGTTTCTGCTGTTGCACGTGTGTTTGACACTTTTCTCCATTGCAACCCCTCTTACTTTCGGCTGCCTTTCCTTTCCGCCCTGCCCTCCCTTCCCTGCCAGGCCTTCACAAGCCAGGTGGAGGGCAGCAGGCGAGCAGCAGGCGAGGGAAGCACCAGGGCGGGCAGCAGGAGCGCGGGCAGCGGGGCAGCAGCGCCGGCCTCATCAACGGTTGAGGTTGCAGTATCGCCCCTGCCACCACACTCCACTCGAGCCCACTCCCCCTCAGGTTCAGGTTCAGGTTCAGGTGCAGGTTCAGGTTCAGGTTCAGGTTGGTAGTTGGTCTTGTGGGGTTGTGGTTGGCGTCACATGCACCGTCATTTTGCACTCTCACTGCTGCCTGTCTTCTCGTTTTAAAGTGTCACTCCCTCCCACGTGCCTCTTACTATCTCCATATATCTTTCTCCCTTCTCCTCTGCCTCGCAACTCCGTCCCTTCAAGCCCCGCTCGCCCTGCCCACTCTCCATTGAAGCACCCCCTCCGCCTGCACCACACAATCAATTAAGTACCCGTCCCCCCATGCCCGCACCCTTGCCTGCCATACCGTTTCTTTCATTTCATCTGCTGTTGCACCGTCTCCTTGAAACAACGCCACCGGTTGAGCGCGGTTCACATGCTACAAGCCCCCACTCTTCAGGTAACCCCCTCAGGTGCAGGTACACCCCTCAGGTTTTTTTTCAGGTGCCCTTGGGCTGCAGCTTGTGGCCGTGCCTCCACCAGTGGCTCCTCCTCCCTTCCCTTGCGCTGGATTTCATGTCACAGTTTCCACTTCAACTTGCTCCCACCACCGCACTCTCACTAGCTCTGTGTGTGCACGTTGCAGGTGGCGGGGAGGGGTGTGGGGTCAACACCGACGCTCCCTCACGCCCCTCCCCTGTGGCCGTGCAGGGAGGAGGCACCTGGAGGAGGGCTGCTGCGGAGGGAGGCAGCTGGTGGTGCTGCAGCTGCCTTGAGCTCGCCCTCACGCTATCAGCTAAGTCACCCACTTCCATGCCCTCACCCTTTCCCGCCATATCATGGCTTCTTTCTTTCTTGCTGCCATTTCGTTTGCCGGTTGTGCTTTCGCCCTTCCCTTGAAACACTGCCACTCGTTGAGCTCGGTTCACATGCCACAGACCCCTCCACTTCAGGTAACCCTCTCAGGTGCGTGACACCCCCTCAGGTGCAGGTACACCCCTCAGGTTTTTTATCAGGTGCCCTTGGGTCTGCAGCTTGTGGCCGTGCCTCAACCAGTAGATCCTCCTCCCTTCCCTTGTGCTGGATTTCAAGTCACAGTTTCCAGTCAACTTGCTCCCACCACTGCACTCTGACTAGCTCTGTGTGTGCGCATTGCAGGTGGCGGGGAGGGGTGTGGGGTCAACACCGACGCTCCCTCACGCCCCTCCCCTGTGGCCGTGCAGGTGGCAGTGGTGGGAGGGGAGGAGGGCAGCACTCCACTCGGCTGGGATGGGATGGGAGAGTATCGGGATGGGATCGTCTGGAACAAGGTGAGCCTCTTTTCCCTCATGCACTCATGCTGCTGCTTGGTCTTCTCCCCATGCTCACTTCCCTCTCTTGCTTTCTCCTTGCCTTCACGCTTCTTTCCATTCTCACTGCTGTCCCTTGATCCCCTGCCTCCCTCCGTCTTCCCTCCCCCTCTCCTCCTCCCCAGAGCATTGAAGGCTGTAGCAGCGTAGCAGCAGGGCAGCACGGGGCAGCAGGGGCATCAGCAGTGGTGGGAGGAGAGGGGGGAAGCACTCCACTCGGCTGGGATGGGATGGGAGAGTATTGGGATGGGGTCGTGTGGAACAATTTGAGACTCCTTCCACTCATGCCCTTTCGTGGTAGCAGCAAAGGTGTCAACAGCAACAGCAGTAGCAGCAGTGGGGGCTGGGGACTAGGCTAGATGTAGCTGCGAGTGAGGGTGGTACCAGGTGTGGTTAGGTAACAGGTGTGGTATGGGTACTGGTGTGGTATGGTAGCTGGTGAGGTGAGCTGATCCCCTCCTCTCTCTCTTCCTTCTCTTCTCCCCTGCAGGCTGAAGGTGGGAGCACTGGAGCAAGTGCAGGAGAGTGGAGTCCACCCTCTCACTCACCTCCTCCTCTTTCCCTTCTCGCTTCCCTCCCAGCAGCACCCTTCCTGGACTACAGAGGAGTCATGCACCCCCCTCCTAATCATCCCCCCTCCTTCCCAGCAGCCTCAGCATCATGGCGCTCTGCATGGCTCTGGTAGGTACAGGTGAGTACAGGTAAGCAGGCATGGGGGTGAAGTTGGGGCATGGGTAGGTGGGTGGGTGGGTGGGGGCATGGGAGCAAGTGGGGAGTTCACTGCCTAAGGGACAGCATCTCCAGGGGTTGTGCCTTGTGGGGTGGGGTGTGGTGGGTGGAATCTGTGCGGCACGGCACTCGGTGCTCAAGTAACCGATCTGACGTACAAGGCCTAATGGACACCGTCAGAGCCGACCGGCCGGCGGCTCTGTTTCTCGTCAGCTCTGGCTATGTCAGGGGTGGGATTTGAGTCTTGGGCTGGAAGCAATTTTTCACTACCACACTTCGCCCCACAAGGCACCGCCTCTGGGGGTGCTGTTTCCTTAAGAATGTGGGTTGTCTGCTGCTCCTACTGTTGGTAGGTGAGTGTGGGGATCGGCTGGGTGCGTGAGAGAGAAGGGGCCTGAAACCCCTTGAGCGGGTGGGTGAGAGGGAAGGGGCCTGAATCCCCTCTAGGTCGGCAATAGTCAACTTGCTATTGCTTATCGTGATCTCCACGATCACCCGATTCCAATGATATGCGCAGCTCTGCTTGAAGTTGTCAATACACACTTCAGCAATTTTCAGAATCACCAACTTATGTCAATGTTGTGTTTTCCATAATGAGTACAAACAGATTTATAGTCAAGCAAGACACAAAACGCGTTTCGTAACGTAACTTGTTTCTCAAGCAATCTCGTGCACCTCGTTTCACCCCGAATCGCACACGCAACCAAACCGAATTCGCTGAACACTCCTCGAGTCCGAATCCAGCACCTTCTCGAACACGCCTCAGTCTCGAACCACAATTTTCCCCGTCGATCTCATTCTCGATGCTTTTCCTTCTCTCTTACTCCTTCTAGCACATTTCTTCCCGATACCTCTCCCGCTTCTCACGCCCTAGGCCGATTTCCACCGCTTCTCTCTAGAATAGTCCACACGTTTCCGTCGTCGTAGAAGCTTTCGCCGTAGGTTCCGTGGTTGGGCGAACCAACCCTAACATCCCCTTGGGTTGGGTGGGTGAGAGGGAAGGGGCCTGAATCCACTTGGGTGGTTGAGGCGGAAGGTGGGTTTGTGAGAGGGAAGGGGCCTGAATCCCCTTGGGTTGGGTGGGTGAGAGGGAAAGGGCCTGAATCCCCTTGGGTGGGTGAGTCAGAGAGGAGGGGGCTTGAACCCCTAGGGTGGGTGACTGAGAGAGAAGGGGGCTTGAACCCCTTGGGTGGGTGACTGAGAGAGGAGGGGGCTTGAACCCCTTGGGTGGGTGACTGAGAGAGAAGGGGGCTTGAACCCCTTGAGTGGGTGACTGAGAGAGAAGGGGGCTTGAACCCCTTGGGTGGGTGAGTGAGAGAGAAGGGGGCTTGAACCCCTTTGTGGGTGAGTGAGAGAGAAGGGGGCTTGAACCCCTTGGGTGGGTGAGTGAGAGAGATGGGGGCCTGAACCCCTTGGGTGGGTGACTGAGAGAGAAGGGGGCTTGAACCCCTTGGGTGGGTGAGTGAGAGAGAAGGGGTGTGAAGCCCCTTGTGTGAGTGGGCGCTGAAACCCCAGGATGAGTTGAGTAAGGGGCAATGATGGGGGTCTGAATTCCCCTTGGGTGGGATGGGTGAGAAGGAAGGGGCGAATCCCCTTGCGTGGGATGGGTGAGAAGGAGGAGGTGGAACCCCTTGGGTGGGGTGAGTGAGAAGGAAGCGGTGAATCCCCTTGGGTGGGATGGGTGAGAAGGAAGGGGTGAATCCCCTTGGGTGGGATGGGTGAGAAGGAAGGGGTGAATCCCCTTGGGTGGGATGGGTAAGAAGGAAGGGGTGAATCCCCTTGGGTGGGATGGGTGAGAAGGAAGGGGTGAATCCCCTTGGGTGGGATGGGTGAGAAGGAAAGGGTGAATCCCCTTTGGTGGGATGGGTGAGAAGGAAGGGTTGAATCCCCTTGGGTGGGATGGGTGAGAAGGAAAGGGTGAATCCCCTTGGGTGGGATGGGTGAGAAGGAAGGGGTGAATCCCCTTGGGTGTGTTGTTCTGGAGGGGTGGTGTGTTATGGATGGGTGGTGTGTTCTGGATGGGTGGTGTTTTCTGGATGGGTGGTGTGTTCTGAATGGGTGGTGGGTTCTGAATGGGTGGTGTGTTCTGGATGGGTGGTGTGTTTTGGATGGGTGGTGTGTTTTGGATGGGTGGTGTGTTCTGGATGGGTGGTGTGTTGTTCTGGATGGGTGGTGTGTTGTTCTGGATGGGTGGTGTGTTCTGGATGGGTGGTGTGTTTTGGATGGGTGGTGAGTTCTGGATGGGTGGTGTGTTTTGGATAGGTGGTGTGTTTTGGATGGGTGGTGTGTTCTGGATGGGTGGTGTGTCGTTCTGGATGGGTGGTGTGTTGTTCTGGATGGGTGGTGTGTTCTGGATGGGTGGTGTGTCGTTCTGGATGGGTGGTGTGTTCTGGATGGGTGGTGTGTTCTGGATGGGTGGTGTGTTCTGGATGGGTGTTGTGTTCTGGATGGGTGGTGTGTTCTGGATGGGTGGTGTGTTCTGGATGGGTGGTGTGTTCTGGATGGGTAGTGTGTTCTGGATGGGTGGTGTGTTCTGGATGGGTGGTGTGTTCTGGATGGGTGGTGTGTTCTGGATGGTTTGTGACCTCATTGGTGTAACCACTTGGCCTGATACTGCAAAAGTAAGAATTCGAGAAAGCTCGAATTAATCATTGCGGATGCCAGAAAGCCCATAAAATATACCGAGATTGCCCATAAGGCCGCTTTCTCAGTGGGTGTGCTATTGTATATTAGCTGTAGTATACAATTTAAGTTGTCCAGGAAGTATGCTTGATTAAACTTAATCTACTACCTCTCGCTGTCAACTTCTCTAATTTATTAAATCCTGTTTTTCCCATGGTTTGCCCTTGAGGATAGATTTTAGGAGAAACGTTCAAGGAGTTTGTGTAGTTCTCTGTCAGGGATTTGTGATGGCTGAATCTCCAAAAGTATGTGCTGCCAGTACGCAAGCAAGTATGCTTTTTTCCCAACCCTCTTGCTCTGTTCCGGTATGTTTGGAGGAACTAGTTTTGTACTCGATACAGCACAAATCGCCCACAGGCGCTGTGGTACGGTGGGATTCGGTATGGTTTGTTACAAATCACTCAAGCGCGCTCCTGAAAGTACTAAAGCGTTAGCTCACCTATCGTTTCGTAGTTTGCCTCGCGCTCACTCAAGCGCGCTCCTGAAAGTACTAAAGCGTTAGCTCACCTATCGTTTCGTAGTTTGCCTCGCGCTCACTCAAGCGCGCTCCTCAAAGTACTAAAGCGTTAGCTCACCCATCGTTTCGTAGTTTGCCTCGCGCTCACTCAAGCGCGCTCCTGAAAGTACTAAAGCGTTAGCTCACCTATCGTTTCTTAGTTTGTCTCGCGCTCACTCAAGCGCGCTCCTGAAAGTACTAAAGCGTTAGCTCAACTATCGTTTCTTACTTCGTCACGCTGCTTGCTCGAGTAAAGCCGCTGAACTCACTACTCACTGCTAAGGAGCAAAATTAGGGACCCCACACCTTCTTTTCTACTTCTCGCTACCGTTCGTCGCGGAGTGGAGTTTCACCTGCGGCAACGTGTCAAGAATGAAAGTGTTGGTTTGACTAAGGTTGGTTGGGGTACATAAACCTAACCCTAACAGTTGTACCCCCTATAACACACATCACTGAGACTACAACATTTGACAGACCCCCATAGTCTAAGTGAGGGGTGTCAAGCAAAACCAAAAGTGTATGGTCACAAGACCAGTCACAAAGCAACAAAGCTCAGGGTGGATCACAACGTCACCACACACTCCGAGCACAAGCAAGAGCCACAAGGCTAGTTCAAGAGTTCACAGAGGTATATGTAAAGTGTACAAACAAAGCAAGGAGAGAACTCAAGACTATGCAAGGCGAGAACCTGTGTCAACGAGACCTAACTGCACACAACACCTCTGGTGGTCACAAGGCGGTAGGGCCTTGGTGAAGATGTCTGCAGTGTTGGCCTCGGACTCAACAAAGTCGAAGCAAGCCTGTCCACGCCTCGGCAACTCTCGCGGAAGAAAGTACCTGACGTTAATTTGCTTCACTCTGCTCTCCAGTCGCGGCTCTCGACAGAGGAGAATCGTCGCCTTGTTGTTAGTGAACAATGTCGGCGCAGAGCTCGGCCGCTCACCAAGGTCAGTGAGCAAGAACGTCAGCCAACGCAACTCCTGTGCAGCCATAGCTCCAGCGTAGATCTCGGCCTCAGCAGTAGAGGTCGAGACCGAGGAGAAACGTGTGGACCTCCACGAAACAGCTCCAGAGCCCAGGTTGAAACAGTACCCCTGAGTAGACATGTGCGTCTTGGCGTCGTCAGCGTAAGAAGAGTCACAATGATCAGTAAGCACGACGTCCTGTCTCCCTCCAAGAACCAGCCCCACACCTGATGTCGTCGCTAGGTACTTCGCTACCCTCACAGCATCTGTCCAGTGAACTGGACGGTGTCTCCCTGGCGCAACAAAGCGAGCAAGGATGCTGAGAGGGAAGGCGAGATCCGGGCGAGTACAAGTCATTAGGTACATGAGGCAGCCCACAAGCTCTGCGTAAGGACCACTAGGCTCGAACGGCTCATCAGGAAAGGGTCTGGTGAGTCTGTGGTCAACAGCAAGAGGTGTGCGCTGTACTGTGGAGTGCTAAAGCTCGAACCGCTGAAGGACCTGCTGCACCATGTGTGACTGTGAGAGTGTAATGGTGCGAGGGGCTCTGTCCCTGGTGATCTGGCCAAGGTAGTGGCGCAGCTCACCAAGGTCAGTGCACGTGTGTCTCTTCTGCAGTTCGCGCTTCACGTCAGCCAAAGCAACCCTGTCAGCAGTGGCGAAAACCAGGTCGTCGACGTAGACCAAGACAAAGAACGGTGTGGAGCCACGACGAACAAACAGCGACGGGTTGGCAGAAGACGGCTGGAAACCGAGGTCAGACAGGGTAGAACGAAGGGTGTCGTGCCACTCACGAGGAGCCTGACGGAGACCGTAGACCGGTCGCCTCAGCCTCCACTGGGTCCCAAGAGGAAAAGTCCCAGTGAAGGCAGAGGGACGACGCAACCAGACCTCCTCGTGTATGCTACCCTGAAGGAAGGCAGTGGAGAAGTCGAGAGAGTGTAGCTCGTAGTCTCTTTGTGCTGCTACGTGCAGTAACACCCGAAGAGGGGTCATCTTCGGGGTAGGCGCGAAGGTCTGAAAGAAGTCAACTCCCTCGCGCTGACTGAAACCTCTATCCACATAGCGCGCCTTGAAGACCGGAGGAGATCCCGGTGGCCGCTTCACCCTGAAGATCCACATGCCATCAACTACGTTCGCCCCAAGGGGGGGAACCTCGTTGACGTAGGTGCCTGTGGATTTGTAGGAGGCCATCTATGAGTCCATGGCAGCTCTCCACTGAGAGGCCCCAAGGCCCTGACACTGCCTCAGCGTAAGTGCGAGGAGTAGGTATGTCAAGTGCGTCGGGGTCTCCCTCAGGGGCGAGCAGCATGGCACAGAGATGAGGGGAAGCGGCTGCCAGGAACTCCAGATCAAACTGACTGTCCTCTAGGGCGTCACAGCCAAGGGCAGACTCACCCCCGACGGCCAGAGGACTGGTAGGAGGAGCAGCCACGAGACAAGTGGCGTAGTCAAGGCGGCGAGTAGTGGCGAACTCAGTGACGGCGGCAGTAAGGGCGGAGACAGAGGACAGAGAGGCACGAGGGTCCGTAACAAGAGAGGCGAGAACACGAGAGAGAACAGGTCGGTACGTGCGGTAGTAGTCAGTGATAGGAGTAGAGAGGGAAGCAGTGAGGTGTGACTCAGGAGGAGAAGGAAGCACAGACGGAGACGAAAGAGGCGGACTAGGACAGAACACGACAGTACGAAGGTCAGTGACAGGGACAGGGGACGAAGGACGAGCACGAGGAGAGCGAGAAGTCCAAGCGTGAGAAAGGGGAGGGGACAACGGAGGCTGAGAACGGGGGAAAACAGCTGGGGCGGAGTCAGGAGGAGGAAATGTGGGACCGTAGACAGGAGGAGAGGGAGAAGGGGGAGGAGAGGGAGAGGGGAGACCGAGGGCCCGAAGGCCAGAGACAGGAGGCGGAGGTGGCGGCTGCTGCTGCTGCCGCGGCGGTTGCTGCTCCTGCTCCTGCTGCAGCGGCTGCTGCTGCTGCTCCTGCTGCAGCGGCTGCTGCTGCTGCTCCTGCTGCGGTGGCTGCGGCTCCTCCAGCTGCGGCTGCTGCTGCTCCAACTGCTCCTGCAGCTGCGGCTGCTGCGCCTACTGTTGCTGCTGCTCCTCCAGCTGCTGTAGCTCCAGCTGCTGCCGCTCCAACTCTCTCTCCTCTCGCTCCAACTCCAGCTGCTCCTCACGTGCACGGCGAACACGGGCCTGGTGCCGGGTCGGGTAGGGGTGGGGGGGAGGAGTAGTGTCCGGGGCGGCGGTAGCCCCAAGACTGCTCTCCAAAGCACCAGTCGCACCACCCCCAGAGCCAGCACCACCAGCAGCAACGCGGCCAGTCCCAGACTCTCCAGGTCCCGTAGAGGGCGCACCCGCACCCCCAGGGACAGCTCGACCAACACCAGCTACCCGAAGACTAGAACCTCCTGTAGACACGGGCTCAGCTCCAACTCCAGCACCCCCAGCACTAGGGCCTCGTGCAGGCACAGTCTCAGCTCCAACTCCAACACCTCCAGAGGTAGCACCCCCAAGGTCCTCGACACGAGCACCTGCTCCCGGTGGGTCTGCAGTAGGCAGTGAGGAGGACTGTGGGGAAGGGGACGGCACCTGAGGGGCTACCGAGGGGGGGGGAGTAGCGTGTGACACACCTGACGGAGCTGGACCAGGAGGGGGGGGCTGTACCGGAGGGGCAGGATGGGGAGCGGGAGTCAGGAAGAGAGGGGGAGGAGGAACCGGGAGACCTCGACAGGGGTACCGGGTGTAGTAGGGGACTGACTCGACAAAACGAATGTCGCGGGAGTCAAAGAACCGGTGAAGGGGGGGGTGGTAAAAGGTGAAGTCAGAGGAGTCCTCCGGGAAACCAAGGAAGACACAGGGAAGAGCGCGAGGGGAGAGCTTGTCCGCGGAGGTGTCGCGAACAAGCGCCAAGCAGCCCCAGACACGAAAACGCGACGCAGCACCAGGGGACCCGGTCCAAAGACTGGTCGGAGAAGCCTCTGGTCGAGAGACACGTGGCCAGAGGTTCAGCTAGTGAGCGGCGTACCGAACCGCGTAGGGCCACAGAAAATGGGGCGCACGGGCGTGGATCATGGAGGTGCGTGCAATCTCCATGACCAAGCCTATGCGGCGCTCAGCAACCCCATTCTGCTGTGGGGACTCTGGAAGCGTCCATGATTGACGGATGCCCTGCTCGCGACAGAATCCAGCGAGAATGCCGGAGCGAAACTCACCCCCGCGGTCGGAGTGAAGACAGCTGACACGACGACCACGAGTGTCCGCAGTGGTACGTAACCACCGGATCAGCGTAGAAGTCACGTCAGACTTCTTCGCTAGGGGAAACAGTGTGGTGTAGTGAGAGTAGTCGTCAACGACCAGCAGAAAGAAACTCTCTTGCTCAGGGCCAGGGCGAGGGGCGGGACCCCAGACGTCCAAGTGGAGAGTCTCAAAGGGCTCGGTGGCTGGACGAAGGGAGGAGGAGGGAGGGGTGGCGCGCAGCCGACCCTCGACACAGGGACCGCAAGGTGGTGCAAGCGAAGGCGGCAGCGACGGCAAGACACGCGTGAGGCCTAAGACAAGACACTGACTAGACATAGTGCGTAGGCGAGGAATGGACGGGTGCCCCATGCGGTGGTGCCACAGAACGGTGGGGTGAGCAAGCGACCGGCAGGAGCAAGATGCGGCAACTGGACCAGACACGAGAACCTGACCAGACACATCTACCTGGTGAGACGCGGCAACCTGGTGAG
Organism: Closterium sp. Naga37s-1; assembly: GCA_947471745.1. NCBI lineage: Eukaryota > Viridiplantae > Streptophyta > Zygnematophyceae > Desmidiales > Closteriaceae > Closterium > Closterium sp. Naga37s-1. Next base: position 328,864 of record CANJKZ010000337.1, on the reverse strand, counting down.
ACGCGGGAACCTGACGGGGGGCAGTGACAGGGGTCAGGGGCAGTAGCTGATGCTGCTGCTGCTGCCGCTGCTTCCGCTGCTGCTGCTGCTGCTACTGCTACTGCTACTGTCGGGGGTCAGTGTGAAGTGTGTAGAGACCAGAGCCCAGCTCAGCGGTAAAGGTGGCGAGAGGCGCGTGCGTGTCCCTGTCGACACAAACCGCAGTCTCGCCAGAAGGCTCAATCCACACACCCACGTGCTGACTCACAAGCGGCCTCACGCCCACCAAGTTCCTCGAGAACGAGGGGACGTGGAAGCCGGTCAGGAAACCCAAGGGAACAGCCGGACACGGAAGCGTAGTAGTGAAGTGAGCAGTGACTGGTCCCGAAGTGGGATCAGCCAGTGCTACAGAGACCGGCTTAGGAAGCGGAGTAAGTGTCGTGCGGGCGCGGAAGAAACAGTGTGAAGCTCCGGAGTCCAGAGTGAAAGACAGCGAAGCGTCCTCCGGTGCAGCTCCTGGACTAGTGTCTACACAAGTACCTACACAAGCAACAGGCACCTCAGCAACACTAGCACCTAAGCTAACAACACTCGAGTAAACAGAGTCAGAAGCACTAGAGTCAACAACAACATACATAGCATGAGGAGTTGCTAAGAGATCAAGCAACTGAGAAGCCGACATGCCCCACAGAGCGGGGCCGTATCGCTGAACAAGGGGAAGCCAGTCAGGGGCAGGGACGTCAACGCCGTAGGCCAACCGAACCGTGTCACTAAGCTGAGCAAAGCACTAACCCGGTGGGTGGCTGCGGCCACAAGGCTGGCCGCGGCGGGCACCTGTCAGAACGTGATAGGTGCAGGGAGGGTGGACGACACCGCGCTGCAGCTGACGCTGTCCTGAACCCTGCCCCGAAACCTGCTGCTGCCGCTGCTGCTGCTGTGGCTGCTGCGAGGGGAGGGGCTGCTGCTGCTGCTGTTGCTGAGTCAGGTACCACGCCGCTGCTCCACCCCCTGCGGCTGGCAGACCAGTAGGTGGCTGACGAACCCGGGCGGCACCTCCACCGGCTGCAGCAGGGGAGTCACCGGCCGCTGCACGAGGCGCTCCTCCAGCCCCTGCACTCCCGTCGCCGCCGCTCGCCACGTCACCCCACCGCCTCCGCCGCCTCCGCCCGCACCCTGACCGCCCCTCCTGCCACTCCTACCCCGAGACCGCGAAGACGTCGTAACAGCAGCTGCGGTCACGTCAGTAGCGGCAGTGGTGAGGGAGACAGTAAAGGTGGGCAGCTGAGGGACAGTGCACCCGTGAAACAGTGGAGGGGGCACAGCACCGGAGGCAGAGGCTACCGAGCGGAGGTTGCTCTCGACGTCCTTGAGGGCCGACTCAAGGACCTCGATAGTGAGCTCGCTAGGGTGCTTCAGAAGAAGCGCATCACGAACCAAGGCAAGGCGGTCAGGGAGGCTAGTGATGATGGAATAGATAGTAATCGCCATGGGGGGAGGGAGCAGTGCAAGCTGTGCGTCAGTGCAAGCAGCGCGGTAGCTAGAATCGAGCGAGCGCAGATGAGTGATCAAGTCAGCAGTGCGCTCAAACGAGGCGAGGTCAAGAAACAGGAACTGAAGGAACATGCGACCAAGAGAGACAGTGGTGGGAGTAGCGTAGCGGGCCTTGATCGCAGTCAGGAACTCACTAGCCGTGCGAACCTGAGTGAAGTGGGTCTCCTCAGACTCAGGGAGGAGGCTGCTGAGGGCGATGCAGGCCGCAGCGTCACGCGACTTCCACGCGGTCACGTCAGCACGCTCGCGTGCATAACGGTCACTGTCTGCAGGTGTGGGGTCAGCTGCTAAGGGTGCAGGGTCGTCGGGCTTAGGAAGGTCGCCAGAAGCGTGCGCCCACAGAGACTCATCTGCCTGAACCTGACTCTCTAAAAGGCGGCGCGCACGCAGGAGCCAGACGGAGAACTCAAGCGGCCTACCCTCGGCGTCAAAACGCAAGAACCTAGGGGTCGCCATAGCGGAAGCTAACAGGTGGTAACCGCTGTTGCCGAAACCCTAAATGCCTAAAGGGCCTGCGTAGGGCGTGACAGACAGTGCGACGCGACGGGACAGGACGCAACTGGCAGGGACGGGCGCGACAGGTGCGGACAGGCAGAGTGCACGGGGCGCGACGGACGGGCAGGGCGCAGCGGGGGCGCGACGGACGGGCAGGGCGCAGCGGGGGCGCGACGGACGGGCAGGGCGCACGGGGTGCGACGGACGGGCAGGGCGCAGCAGGGGTGCGACGGACGGGACAGCAGGGGCGACGGGACGGGACGGGACGGGACGGGACGGGACATCAGGGGCGACGCAACGGGACAGCAGGGGCGACAGGACGGGACGGGACAGCAGGGGCGACGGGACGGGACGGGACAGCAGGGGCGACGTGACGGGACAGCAGGGGCGACGGGACGGGACGGGACGGGACAGCAGGGGCGACGGGACGGGACGGGAGAGCAGGGGCGACGGGACGGGACGCGACAGCAGGGGCGACGCGACGGCAAGCGCAGCGGGCGCTAGGGCACGAGAGAGACAAGCGTGATAGGTGCTAGGGGACCGTACGGGCGTAACGGGCACTAGGGAACGGGACAGGCTCAGGCGCTACGGACGTGAACGAGAGGAACGGGATCCCACAGGATCCTAACCTAGGTGATACCATGTCAAGAATGAAAGTGTTGGTTTGACTAAGGTTGGTTGGGGTACATAAACCTAACCCTAACAGTTGTAACCCTTATAACACACATCACTGAGACTACAACATTTGACACAACGTCGCTTCTGCTAGAAATCGAGCAGCGGGGGACAGCACGTCTCTTCTGCTGGGAACCGAGCAGCGGGGGACAACACGTTGCCTGCCTGCACCTGTTTCTGCCAGCGCTGCTTTTGCTAGAAATCGAGCAGCGGGGGACAGCGTCGTTTTTGCTAAGAATCGAGCAGGGGGGGACAGTGTCGCTTCTGCTAGGAACCGAGCACCGGGGTATAAGCTTGCACGTTCGCGACTCACCCCACCCTTTCGAACTGCACCTTCCAGACATGACTCCACTTGCACCTGCTTCAAATTGCGCACGCACCAGCACGTTGCACCTTGGCAACACCACCACCAGCCCCACCTACCCACGATACTGTAACCGCTTCTGCACTGCATCTCTCGTTGCATCCGTGCTACTGTGCGCGGATTCGCCACATGTGTTACACATCTAGCTGCACGTATATGACACTTTCTCGCCCTCACTTCAAAAAAAAAAAAAAAAAAAAAATGCGGATGACGAACCGTGAGCGGGACAGAACGCCTGAAGACTCAGACCCCCACCCCTCTCGTCCTCCTAATAGTTCGCGCTCAACTCCGGCTTTCGCAACCCGTCCGATTCAACAGCCACGCTCACACCCACGTCCGCCATCTGTCCCTACTGAGCCGGCCGCCACACACATTTCTTCATCATCGCCAGAATCAGCTGCTCCACAACCCCCAGCCTCTTCTTCTCAACACCCCAACTCCTCAGCCAAGCCGCGCTTTGTTTCAAAGAGCAGAAGAGCGTACGTCATAAAGTCCTTGCTGATACCTTAGCCTCCTCCTCCCAACAACTCTCTTCACGCCAACCTGAACCTGCAGCTGTGCCAAATTCACAACCTTCTCCTTCTTCTCCTCCTCCTGCTGCACCTCCTACTACGGCCACTGACTCGTCTCCTCCACCTACGTCAGTCCCGACCCCAAGATACCACTGCACTACCCGTAACCGCAACTTTGGCAGCTCGGGTGGTCTTACTCGCCACCTCTCCGCTTGCTCCCGCAACAACACAATGCGTCAGCAATCAGCCCGCCCTCCTCCCCCTCGTGCCACCGCTACTCCCTCATCCTCTTCAGCACCCCCACCGATATCTCAACAGGCTTGGGACTCTGTCGCAACATGGGACTTGGGGACGTTCTTCAGCCCCACTGTCACCCCAGGCCCACTATTGCGTCGGATTCCGCCGCGTGTTCGCCTGCTAGTCCTGGATGCTGTACTCATACCACTTCGCCGCCTTGCCATCCTTCCTCAAGATCTTGCTGCTCATTTCCTCCTCCTGGCTTTCCCCCATCTGGTGCTTCGCTCTTCCATTTCTCCTGCCTCACAATCAGCCACAGCAGCATGCGCAGCCTTTGCACGTCGTTTCATTCAAGGTGATTGGCTTTCTCTCTTCAACGAAGCTATTGCTGCTGCCGTTCCAGCGTCTCGACCGCACAGTCTATCGTCCGCCCGGTCCACAGCCACGTTCGCCCGTCTGAACCGAGCCAAACGATTCGCGCATTGCGGGGACTGGTCATGTTCCCTTGCCGCTTTAGAGGCTGATGAGCTTGCCCCACCGACCCCTGAAACTGTTACTGCGCTCAAGGCCAAGCACCCTCCTGCTACCGAGGAACTTCTGGACTGGCTGACCGACTTCTTGCCTTCAGAAGTGCCTCAGCTCACCATTCCACTTCTTCATCAGGCCTTGCGGTCAGCCCCTCGCGGCACAGCTGCTGGCCTTTCTGGTTGGCTCATTGAGCACCTTAGCGATACCTTTCTTTCATACCAGTCACACCTACCGCATCTTCTCCGCCTGTTCCAGAATTGGTTGCAAGGCGACCTCCCGCAGACAGTTCGACCTTACTTCACCGCATCTACTCGTGTTGCCCTTCAGAAGCCGCAAGGAGGCGTTCGCCCCATTGACATCGGCGAGATACTTCCGCGCCTACTATCTCGTTGTGTTACCCTTCACTTCAAGCAGCAGATTCGATACTTCTTCCTTCCCTCGCTACAGTTTGGGGTTGCTGTCTCCGCGGGGATCGAGGTTATGGCCCATGCAGTCCAGTCGGCCCTTTCCCTCCACCCAGAGTGGGTTCTGCTGGAACTGGATGTTGCCAATGCCTTCAACTCCTTCAGCCGTTCCGCTATGTTCAACGCCCTCCGAGACTCCCCGTTCTACAGCATCATCCCCTTCTTTCGCCTCTTCTATGCCTCCCCCTCTTCTCTCCATTACCGCAGCGGCCCATTAATCGAGACACTGCAGTCATCATCGGGTGTTCGACAGGGTGACCCATGTGGGCCATTCTTGTTCGCCCTCACCCAGCACCTAGCCATTCGCCCAATCCAGCGTCAATCTCCAGCTCTTTTCATCACCTCCTACGCGGATGACACGTATATGGTCGGCCCTGCGCATGACATGTTTCCTGCCTACACAGCGCTTACAACTCGTCTCAATGACCTGGGCCTAAGGGTGCAACCATCAAAATGCTCCCTCTAGGCCCCTTTGGACCTCCCTTCGGACCTCACACCTCCATCAGACATCGTCATTGCCCCTAACGGTCTCACGGTTGCAGGAGTGCCTATCGGATCGGACACCCACATGATCTCTACAGTTTGAGACAAACTGCACTCTTTCTCTTCATCACTGCCTCTCCTGCATGACCTTCATGATCCACAGACTGCCTCTCGCCTCCTTACTCTCTGCATTTCCGCGCGTCCCTCATTCCTCCTCCGCACAGTTGCACCATTTCCCGAGGTAGAAGAGCTTTACACTGACTGGGACAACACCTTCCTGGACCACTTTGTTCGCCTCATCGGCTCTGACTACTGGCCTCCTGCATTTGACCACACTACCACAGCACACCGACAGCCATTCCTTCCCATTCGCCTTGGTGGGTTTGGCCTCCTTTCTTCAGCTGCAACTGCTTCTCTCAGTTACTTGTGCAGATGGGCGCAGACAGTTTCACTCCTCTCGTCATGCTTCACCATTCATGGCTCCCCTATTTTCCGTCCCTTCATCACTTCAGACACCATGGACCACCTTGACCCATGCATTCCCACAGCCATGTCCAAACTTCATCCTACCATTCGGCAACACTTCCCTACCTGGCCCGCACTTCACGCTGGCTATCCACAGAAGCTATATTCCTACCTTTGACAGCACTTGGAGGCTGTCATGCTCGAGCGCGTGCGATCCACAGTAACCTCTCCCCAACATTAGGCCCGTTTAACCTCCTTACAAGAGCCCCATGCTGGAGATTGGCTTACTGTGGCTCCATGTTCTTCGCATATGCAGCTTTCATCTACGGAGTGGTGTATTGCAGCCGCTATTCGTCTTGGCCTCCCCATTCCACACCTCACGACCACCCGCACATGCAATTGTGGCTCGGCATTCACAGACCCTTCAGTCGTCTCTCACGTCCTCCGCTGCCCATCCTCTAACGAGCCTACCAGGGTCCACGACGCCATCAAGCATGAGGTTCATCGCATCACGTCCGAGCTTGGTTACGTTGTGCAGCTGGAGGACTCCCACCTTCTTTCAGGCCGTCGCCCAGACATCAGCTGCCGTGACATCAGCTCTGGGACTACGTGGGCATTAGATGTTTTTGTTGCAGACCCCCAGCATGGTCCCCCAAACTCCAAGACTGCATCAGTAATCGGTTCAGCTGCATCTGCTCGTAAAACTGAGAAGCGGACCCTGTATGCATCTTCGTTACAAAACCGCCTAGACGTGAAGCTTCTTCCTCTTGTTCTTGAAACCTTCGGTTGCTTCAGCACGGCGTTTCTCAGCTTCATCAAAGACTGCAACAGACGAGGGGCGACTCGACTTCGTGACATGGGTGGTGCATCTGACCTGGTTCCAGAGCTCTTCGAGACTAGCTACTTCAAGAGGATTTCCTTGGTGCACCAGCGTGAGCAGGCTCGAACCATCTGCCGTCGGACACAAATTCGTTACAGTGTTGACACACCCTCCGCCCCACCAGATCCCACCCCACCTTCCTTGGCTGATTTTGCGTACCTTGGTGTTGGTTCTTGAGACCTCATTGGGGGTCTCAACCTAGGGTTGCAGTTGGGCCATTGCTACTTAGCTAGCCTTCTCATGCTCAAATCCGTCTGTATCTCTTGTTACACATATACATTGTAAATAAAGCAGTCTCATTACCAACAAGATTCGACGTTAACGTCGGAAGGGTTGCGTAGCAGTTATATTTTTTGTACAAAGACATGAGAAAATGGTTTATATTATACTTATGGTACTTAGAGAAAGCGACGAACTATGTTATCCCTCTTTATAACAGGCTTGTTAGTTCCTTATTTTGTTATTGCTCAAGGTTCTTTTTTCTTACCATTGATGGTTGTTCATGGGGAAAGATTTGAATTAAAAAAAAAAAAAAAAAATCATAAGCAATATTGTTTTCTACGTACATATCACACTATCATATGACTGCAGTGGGTTTGTGAATTTGCTGCCAAATCTTATGTGTCAGCTTGTTGGGTAGCATGTTCATGCTCTTGCTGTCATATGACACTAGGTTCCAAATATTGTGTCTTCGTGTTTTTTCTATATATATATCATATGCCCAACTAGCTAACAATTCGCCCCATCGTTTTTTTTTTCCACACCACGCATTTGTCATATTCGACTTTCTTGATTTTGGTGAGTATAACCGAAATCTGGTGTATTTTGATTGTAAAAACTGGTTCGTGCCTGGTTGGCAGGAAAGTTTCTTGCCAGCACTACACAAATCCAATCCCTCACTTTCCCCACTGTCAACTCTGCTCCCTTCTTGGGAGTCCCGTTTCTTGAATTCAAAAACTCTGATCTCCCGTTCTCTCCCCACCCCAGATACCTTCCCAACCCTGTCGCCATTCCCTATCAGGCATCTCGTTTTTAGTAACACTCTGCCATCACCTCTCCCTCACTCCCGGCCGACGCCTCTCCTCACTCCCCACCGTTGCCTCTCCCTCCCTCCCCGCCGTCACTCTCCCTTCCTCCTCGACGTCTCCTCCATCTCCCTTTCCGCCGTCGCCTTTGGTGGGTGCACGAGCACGAGCACGGGTTGCTGCACGACCGCGCGTTGTTTTCGTAGGCACGGTTGTCTCAGGTGCGTTTCCTTCTCCATCCGAAATGTCCTATTTTTTCCACTTTCCTTGTAAGTTCTCTGTGCCAATTAGTCTCCTCTTAGCATTGTGCCTCCATTTTAAGAAGGGGAGAGAGGCAGTGTGAGGGAGTGTGTGCGCACGGGAGTGAGCACGCAGAAGCGCTGGCGCCTATCGCGCTGGCGCCTAGCGCACTGGCGCCTAGCTCGCTGGCGCCTAGCGCGCTGGCACCTAACGCGCTGGCACTTAGCCCGCTGGCGCCTAGCGCGCTGTCGCCAAGCTCGCTGGCGCCAAGCGCGCTGGCGCCAAGCGCGTTGGCGCTTAGCGCGCTGGCGCCTAGCGTGCTGGCGCCAAACGCGCTGGCGCATAGCGCGCTGGCGCATAGCGCGCTGGTGCCTAGCGCGCTGGCGCCTAGCGCGCTGGCGCCTAGCGCGCTGGCGCCTAGCGCGCTGGCGCCTAGCACGATGGGGCCTAACGCGCTGGCGCTTAGAGCGCTGGCGCCTAGCGCGCTGGCGCCTAATGCGCAGGTGCCTAGAGTGCTGGCGCCTAGCGCGCTGGCGCCTAGCGCGCTGGCGCCTAGCGCGCTGGCGCCTAGCGCGCTGGCACCTAGCGCGCTGTCACCTAGCGCGCTGGCACCTAACGCGCTGGCGCTTAACGCGCTGGCGCCTTACGCGCTGACGCTTAGCATGCTGGCGCCTAGCGCGCTGGCGCTTAGCGCGCTGGCGCCTAGCGCGCTGGCGCCAAACCCGTTGGCGCATAGCGCGCTGGCGCTTAGAGCGCTGGCGCCTAGCGCGCTGTCACCAAACGCGCAGGCGCCTAACCCGCAGGCGCCTAGAGCGCCGGCGCATATCGCGCTGGCGCCAATCCCGCTGGCTGGCGCCTATCGCGCTAACGCCTATCGCGCTCGCGCCTATCGCGCTCGCGTCTATCGCGAAGCGCCTATCGCGCTGGCGCCTATCGCACGGGCACCTACCGCGCTGGCGCCTATCGAGCTGGCGCCTATCGCGTTGGCTGGCGCCTATCGCACTGGCTGGCGCCTATTGCGCTGGCGCCTATCGATCTGATGCCTATCGCGCTGGCGCCTATCGCGCTGGCTGGCGCCTATCGCGCTGGCTAGCGCCTATCGTGCTGGCGCCTAACGCGTGGGCGCCTAACGCGTTGGCGCCTATCGCGCTAGCGCCTAACGCGCTGGCGCCTAACGCGCATTCGCCTAACCCATAGGTGCCTAGAGCGATGGCGCGTATTGCGCTGGCGCCTATCGCGCTGGCGCCTATCGCGCTGGCGCCTATCGCGCTGGCGCCTAACGCGCTGGCGCCTGACGCGCTGGCGCCTATCGCGCTGGCTGGCGCATATCGCGCTGGCGCCTAACGCGCTCACGCCTAACGTGCTAGCGCCTATCTCGCTGGCTGGCGCCTATCGCGCTGGTGCCTACCGCGCTGGCGCCTACCGCGCTGGCGCCTACCGCGCTGGCGCCTGTCGCGCTGGCGCCTGTCGCGCTGGCGCCTGTCGCGCTGGCGCCTGTCGCGCTAGCGCCTGTCTCGCTGGCGCCTGTCTCGCTGGCGCCTGTCGCGCTAGCGCCTGCTGCGATGGCGCCTATCGCGCTGGCGTTTAACACGCTGGCCCCGAGCATGCTAGTGCCTGTCGCGTTGGCGCCTGCCACGCTATCGCCTAACGCATTGGCGCCTATCGCGCTGGCGCCTATCGCGCTGGCGCCTATCGCGCTGGCGCCTATCGCGCTGGCGCCTTAAGTGCCCGCAACTTTGGCAATGTCGACTCTTTCCTTAGTCCTCTTGGGCACGCCTTAGTGATTGGTGCTAAGAGCGTTAGCCCTAGGGTGCTCACGCCTTAGGTGCTGGTGCCTTGGGCGCGGGTGTTGACCCGATGACGCATGCACCTAGAGCGCTGGCAGTAGTAGCGCCATGGGCGTTGATGCCTTGGGCGACTTTGTCATGCTTTTGGAGTTCGCGTGTTTGCGCCTAGAACGCTAGGTGTGTTTTTTGTGCCAATACTTCCCAATTATCCTTTTTGCTCTCTTTCCTTTCTGATGTAGGTGATACATCCCGTGCATGCTGAGGTGGTGTGCGCGTGATGCCTTGAAACCACATATATGAGTCGTCAAATTGGATTTGCCTCCCGTATTCATCATCTTTCATAACACTTTCCATCATGCATTACTATTTCTAATGCAGCACGCTGACACCTTGCTGCAGTGCGCTAACGCCTTACATAATTCATTGCACTCACTCACAGCCATATTATATGTCTTGCGTGACCTGTGTTTTGCTGGATGTGCGAGCCGCTTTGTGGGAAGCAGAATGTGGAAGGCGAGGGGTGGCAAAACGTGGGGACAAAGAGGGAAGGGGAAAAAGGATAGGTAGGGGGAGCAGGCTAGCAGCGATTGTGATGTATTCAGGGTTCTTGCGACTCTTTGTTATGCTTGTTTGTTCTCTCTCCTCATTGTATGTATATATGTGTGTATATATACCGTGTGTCAGTGCATGTGTGTGTGTGTGTGTGTCAGTGCATGTGTGTGTATGTGTGTGTGTGTGTGTGTGTGTGTGTGTGTGTGTGTGTGTGTGTGTGTGTGTGTGTGTGTGTGTGTGTGTGTGTGTGTGTATGTGTGTGTGTGTGTGTGTGTGTGTATGTGTGTGTGTATGTGTGTGTATGTGTGTGTGTGTGTGTGTGTATGTGTGTGTGTATGTGTGTGTGTGTGTGTGTGTGTGTGTGTGTGTGTGTGTGTGTGTGTGTGTGTGTGTGTGTGTGTGTGTGTGTGTGTGTGTATGTGTGTGTGTGTGTATGTGTGTGTGTGTGTGTGTGTATGTGTGTGTGTGTGTGTGTGTGTGTGTGTGTATCGTGTGTGCGTGGGTGTGTATTGTGTGTGTGTCAGTTGGTTGTGATTATTTCAGAGTGTGTTGCTGGTACGCATCGTGTTTGCAGCTGAGGTTGTCATCGTCGTTGGCGTAGTGTGTTTTCACTATCTCAACGACCCCGTCAATCTCAGTTGTAGCATTGGTGCATATTAAACATCCATTTTGATGTCGTCACAACTTTTTTCGTGACGTTTGCATTTCGTGTTTGTGAGATGTGTGTGTTTCAAGGCGAGGTGTTCCAATGCATCATGTATGCAACTAGAGGTTGTCATCGTCGTTGGTGCAGCGTGTTTTCGTTGTTTCAACGGCCCCATCAATCTCTATTGCTACGTTGATACTGTTGGGCTGATGTTTGTTCTGTCGATTGTTGTTGTTGTTGTTGTAGCGCCGTTGAGTGTGAAACGCGAATTCTGGTGCTGACGCTCTTTTCTTGTGTCGTTCTTCGTGTAGGTCCATGTCCTGCTGTTCAGCGTGAATTTCGGCGCAGAGTGCCGCTTCGGAGATCTTCCCGTGAGCTCGGAGTATAGCTCGGGTGGAGCGCCAATGAGAACCGAGGCCAGTGATGACGACTGTCACGAAGGCTTCTTCGGATATCGATCCTCCGCATCGATGGAGTCTGTCGCGCAGTCCACGACACCGGCTAATATACGCCATCCCCTTTTCCACGGGTTTCATTTCTACTGTTGTAAGTTGTGCCTTGAGACGACTCTGGTTGACACTGTCCGTTGCTTCATACAGGCTCTTCAGATGGTTATACGCGAGTTCGGCGGAGTTATCGTATCCACGATAAGACCGGATGTTCTGCTGCTCATTCGGCGTTATATTGCGTAGGAGTATCGTGTATGCCATCAGCGACTGATACGTGTACTACTGCTTGTCGTATCGTGTTCCGTTCGTTGGGTATGGCAGGGACCCGTCGAAGAATCCGAGAATCTGCGCGCCTTCCATCATCAGTTCGAACTCAAAGGACCAGGTATAAAAATATTTTCCGTCGAAGGGTGTTGATGTCTGTAGTTTCAGGACGTGTGCGAACGACGACTGGACCTGAAGAGCGTCCAGTGTCTTCTCTTGTCCAGGTGAAGGCTGTTGGTGTGGCATGAAGCTGATGGAGCCGCGTTGAGGCTCGTACAGAGCAAAGGTAGGCTGCTGCTGATTTCCGCGCGCGTAGGATGAGCCATCGAGACTCATGGGTATGACATCGTAGTTGTTGTTGCTGTTGTTTGACTGTGCAGGTCCCGTTTGCTGGTGTTGCTCGTAGAAGGACATAAAGGAGAAGAACTTCTCCATCATGCTTGGATCGAAGCCTGTTGGTTGATTCGTGGGAGTCTCAGTAGACTCGGCAGCTGGTCTTGTTGCCGTACCTCCCTCTGTCTGTAGGCCAGAGGCTGGAGGTGGAGTAGGAGTAGTGCCAGGAGAGTCGTTAGAGGAGCTTCTCTCCTTCTGCGTTGCCATGCCTTCAGTTGTTGTAGGAGTATTAATGAAGTTGGATCTTGCCTTGTGAGCTCTCATACCATGTTGGGCTGAGAAAAGCCCTTGGGATCGTTTCAAGGCTAAGACCCTGTGTAGGAATGTTGTAATAGCGGAAACGTTCTTAGTGAACTATTGAACCACCTTGCACTGGTGTGTGAGAGCAAGAGATTAATTATAGCAAAGTAATACAGGGCTTTTATATGATTACAAGGGATATGAAAGGATGCAGATAACTGTTGCTGTAGCTGTTGCGGTTCGATATAGCGACGGCTCGGGCAACTGCTCAATGTCGGGTCAGTTGTGTGTCCTTGCTGCCGTGCTGTCCTTTTGTCAAGTCAAGGGTCGGCGACCTTTGACCTTCGCGTAACCTCCAGCTGTTGTTTTCTGTCAACCTCCTCGGTTGACTCACCGCTGCTTCGCTGTAGTTCATCTCGTTTGTAGTTCCGTGTTTCGACACAACAGAAGCATTAATTAATTGTTTCCAACAGATACATTGTAAGATTTCTTGAAGCATCCGCATCACACTTCATACCGTGTTTTTTTGTACAAATGTATTCGCTCATGTTGATGCCATGTTCAATCGTACCATCCGCCGTATTAATCGACGAGCTGGGACGGACGAAACAAATTCGTGGTTTCAACATGATCTGTAATTGGTTTCACTTTTGGAATTTCATTCAAGAGTGATTTTTATTCACTATTTGAGGCATTCCTAAGCGGGTGCTCCAAAGAGTGCTCTAAAAATCACTCTTGAAATGATATCCCCAAAAAGTGAAATCGATTATATAGGGTTGCTACGCGACCCAAAAAGTCCCCTGAGTGCTACCTGACGTCACGTGATCCGTGAGAGGGCGTTTCACCCAGAAGGACTAGGTCGATACACATTCAGCCAGCAAGGTCTATCCAGCGCGACAGATCCGTACAATCAACACCGCAGCACACTCACCCACAGGCATGGCCGTGACTGAGGCAACAGGTACACCCTCTTTCGCGCCACACTGTCATTGGCCATATTGACGGACCGGCTGTACTGACATCAATGCGTCCAGAATGGTCCCAGAACATACCATATAAGCACATTTGCCGCACTCAACCGTACGCAAAAGCAAATTGTCTTCCATAAAACGTTGCGTACCGTTCCTCTGGAGTGGATTTGCCCGCCACCTACCTGGGGTTCGGTTGCAAGCACCAGATCGCTAGGGTCCAAGCAACAGTACGCACTGTAGCCAGTGCTGGCGAGAAAGAGGGTGTAGACCGAAGAGCTCACACTTGCATTGCTTGCCTTGTTGCCAGTTTTCCATCACAAGATTCAGCAAAAAACGGACTCTCTTTGCTATTTCGTATGAAATCAGTCAGCCATAGTGGTCTTGCTGGTAAGGTTTGGCGTAAGTCCCGCTGCGTGCTCCACGTTTTTATGCACCGCACAGAAGGCAGACTCAAGCGTGCTTCCCCGCCATTTTTTTCTTCGCTGTAGATTGGCCACAAGAGAATATTGTATATTTTATTCGGGTGGCTGGTTTACTGGTGTCAGCACAGCAGCATGCTTCAAGCGTGTGCGAGGTTAGCTGGAGATAGAAAGCAGCTGTTACGTGTAGTCCGGACACCGAAGCAGAATCTATGCGCTGCGAGAGGCTATCGTGGACCGTTGATTCGACATCTGTAGATCCTTTCCGGACTCCGCTGAGCCTTTCCCGTTCATTTGGAGCCTGTAGTTTCAGAATCGTTCCTTTCCGTACAAGAGTTCAGGATTGATGAGACCAAGACAGGAGGTCACGACTCACAATGCATGCATGATGGGGGACTTAGACGAACACGTCATTCCTCCCCATAGTTTCCCAGTTTCGCCGTACTTGCGTACGAAAAGGCGTGCGTGACTTAACCATCCAAGCGTACTATAGGCTAGGCTCGGGTGTATACTGTACATAGTAACCCAATGTGCGATTCTGCTTGAATAATCTTCTAAACCTTCGCTCACTCGTCGACAGCTGACTCTTTAAAGCGTTCAAAATCTTGCCTGCTACTAGCTTCTAGAAGCCCTCAAAAGACTGCTCACTCGGAAAGACGTGACCCCAAAGTGACAATCTCCGTGAAAGAGAGTTAACAGAGAATAGAGATAACAGAAACCGTTGTATAGCGAGGACAGCAGATGGGACTGACGTCAGTGGTTAGAATAATGGACGCGGCGGCATCGGCCATGCTGGCCTCTCACCACCACCAAGGAATGGCGGTCCCTGGGGATCGCGCGCACGGTGCGGTTGCGGAGACGACAACTGAGGCGCCTCGAACATCGCCTCGAAAATCGCCTCAAAAATCGCCTCACGACGCGGCGGGATCAGCCATGCTGGCCTCTCATCACCACCACCAAGAAATGGCGGTCTCTGGAGATTGCGCTACGGGCGCGGGTGCGGAGGCGACACGCCTTAGAAGCTCCGCGCACTCCCCGCAACAGGCGCAACCCGCGCAATCTCCGCAATCCGAGATCGTTCCTGTCGGGGACGCGGGGAGCGGCGCGCAAGCGCAAGCGCTAGATCCGGCGGAGAAGCGGCTTCTGGAGCTGGGGTACCGACAGGAGTTGAAGCGACGCCTGGTGGGGCTCTGGTGGGAGATGGGGGAGGGTGGGGGGGCGGGAGTGGGGAGGGGGGGTAGATCAGGGTGGCCTATGATCTGAGTCGACTCAAGAGAAGGGACCTTTGTAGCTGGGGTATTGAAAGAGCGGGAGCGACGCCTGGTGGGGCTTTAAGGGGGGAAGGGTGGGTGGGGAAGGGTCAGGATGGGTCTGAGGTGTGAAAGAGGTTTGGGGATCCAGGGGTCGGCTAGGAGTGAGTCTTGAGGTGAGGATTCTCAGGGAGCACTTACATTCCTGCCTCTACCCCCCTTCCCAGAAGCAGCAGCAGCAGCGATCATGAACCCCTACATGACGGAAGTGCCTTCCTGCACTTCCTACCCTTCCTACTCCTTGCCACAACTCCCTCCCGCCTCCCAAGGCTGGTTGGAGATATTCGGCGTGTCAGCAGCAGTCATGAACCCATACATGACAACCATGCTCCTCCTGCCTTCCCTTATTGACGCCATTGCCCCCTCCACTGGTCAGGGCTGGTTGGAGATTTCCGGCGTGTCAGCAGCGTGTCAGCAGCGTGTCAGCAGCATGTCATGAACCCCTGCATCACGGTCGTGCCTTCCTGCTCTTCCCACTCCTTTCCACGCCCATCTCCCCCCTCTCAGGGCTGGTTGGAGATCTTCGGCGTGTCAGCAGCGGTCATGAATCCCTACATGACGGCAGTGCCCTTCTTTGGCTTCGCGCTGCTGCAAGCCGGCCCCGTGGGCGTGGTGTGGCCCTGGGTGGTCCTCGCACCCTTCGCCCTCTGCATGGTGCTCGTTATTGCGGAAGTCTGCTCCTCCTTCCCTGTGAGTGTGCTGCTCTATCTGCTTCTCCTTCCTCTAACCCTCACATTGCCCGTGCTCCTCTATTTCCGGGCGGCCAGCCTGTCTCCCCCACCCATCATGCCCCCCCCTGTGCTCCCCCCGTCTTCTCCAGTCCCCCTGGAGACTCCCTCCAGTATTTCTGGGCTGCCAGCCTTCCCCCATCCGTCCCTTCCCACTTTTTCCTCGCTTCTTCCTCTCCCCAATCCCCCCCGCCCGTACCCACCTACCTCGTCCATGCCCAACCACTCTCGCCTCTACGCACTGTAGGCGTCAGGCTCGCTGTATTCTGGGCGGCCAGCCTGTCACCGCCGCGGTGGAAGCCGCTGGTGGGCCCCACCCAATCCATGTCCCACCTGTCCTCCCCCATACCCCTCCTGTCGTCCCCCTATCTCCACCCCCCTCCTGCAGACATCTGGCTCGCTCTACTTCTGGGCGGCCAGCCTGTCACCGCCCCGCTGGAAGCCGCTGGTGGCGTGGGTGACAGTGTGGCTCGAGGTGATCGCTCTCTCTGTGTGCGCCAGCAGCATCGCCTTTCCAGGTATGCGTGGTGTTGCTTGCCCTATCCTTCAAGGCCGCACCACCTGCCTGAAGCCACGCCATCACCCAAGCAGCCGCGGTGGAAGCCGCTGGTGGCGGGGGTGACGGTGTGGCTCGAGGTCATCGCTCTCTCCGTCTGTGCCAGCAGCATCGCTTTCCCAGGTATGGCTGATGCGCCTGCTCCGTCCCAGGTATGCGGGGTCTTCCTTGCACTATCCCCGCTCCAGCAGTCACGGCGAAGCTGCTGGTGGCGTGGCATGGGTGACAGTGTGGCTCGAGGTGATCGCTCTCTCCTTCTGGGCCAGCACCATCGCCTTCCCAGGTATGCGTGGTCTTCCTTGCACTCTCCCCGCTCAAGTAGTCGCGATGGAAGCCACTCGTGGCATGGGTGACGGTGTGGCTCGAGGTGATCGCTCTCTCCTTCTGGGCCAGCACCATCGCCTTCCCAGGTATGCGTGGTCTTCCTTGCACTCTCCCCGCTCAAGTAGTCGCGCTGGAAGCCACTCGTGGCATGGGTGACGGTGTGGCTCGAGGTGATCGCTCTCTCCTTCTGGGCCAGCACCATCGCCTGCCCAGGTATGCGTGGTCTTCCTTGCACTCTCCCCGCTCAAGTAGTCGCGCTGGAAGCCACTCGTGGCATGGGTGACAGTGTGGCTCGAGGTGATCGCTCTCTCCTTCTGGGCCAGCACCATCGCCTTCCCAGGTATGCGTGGTCTTCCTTGCACTCTCCCCGCTCAAGTAGTCGCGCTGGAAGCCACTCGTGGCATGGGTGACAGTGTGGCTCGAGGTGATCGCTCTCTCCTTCTGGGCCAGCACCATCGCCTTCCCAGGTATGCGTGGTCTTCCTTGCACTCTCCCCGCTCAAGTAGTCGCGCTGGAAGCCACTCGTGGCATGGGTGACAGTGTGGCTCGAGGTGATCGCTCTCTCCTTCTGGGCCAGCACCATCGCCTTCCCAGGTATGCGTGGTCTTCCTTGCACTCTCCCCGCTCAAGTAGTCGCGATGGAAGCCACTCGTGGCATGGGTGACGGTGTGGCTCGAGGTGATCGCTCTCTCCTTCTGGGCCAGCACCATCGCCTTCCCAGGTATGCGTGGTCTTCCTTGCACTCTCCCCGCTCAAGTGGTCGCGCTGGAAGCCACTCGTGGCATGGGTGACGGTGTGGCTCGAGGTGATCGCTCTCTCCTTCTGGGCCAGCACCATCGCCTTCCCAGGTATGCGTGGTCTTCCTTGCACTCTCCCCGCTCAAGTAGTCGCGCTGGAAGCCACTCGTGGCATGGGTGACGGTGTGGCTCGAGGTGATCGCTCTCTCCTTCTGGGTCAGCACCATCGCCTTCCCAGGTATGCGTGGTCTTCCTTGCACTCTCCCCGCTCAAGTAGTCGCGCTGGAAGCCACTCGTGGCATGGGTGACAGTGTGGCTCGAGGTGATCGCTCTCTCCTTCTGGGCCAGCACCATCGCCTTCCCAGGTATGCGTGGTCTTCCTTGCACTCTCCCCGCTCAAGTAGTCGCGCTGGAAGCCACTCGTGGCATGGGTGACAGTGTGGCTCGAGGTGATCGCTCTCTCCTTCTGGGCCAGCACCATCGCCTTCCCAGGTATTCGTGGTCTTCCTTGCACTCTCCCCGCTCAAGTAGTCGCGATGGAAGCCACTCGTGGCATGGGTGACGGTGTGGCTCGAGGTGATCGCTCTCTCCTTCTGGGCCAGCACCATCGCCTTCCCAGGTATGCGTGGTCTTCCTTGCACTCTCCCCGCTCAAGTAGTCGCGCTGGAAGCCACTCGTGGCATGGGTGACGGTGTGGCTCGAGGTGA
Organism: Closterium sp. Naga37s-1; assembly: GCA_947471745.1. NCBI lineage: Eukaryota > Viridiplantae > Streptophyta > Zygnematophyceae > Desmidiales > Closteriaceae > Closterium > Closterium sp. Naga37s-1. The sequence continues at coordinate 310,883 of CANJKZ010000337.1, read as the reverse complement.
TCGCTCTCTCCTTCTGGGCCAGCACCATCGCCTGCCCAGGTATGCGTGGTCTTCCTTGCACTCTCCCCGCTCAAGTAGTCGCGCTGGAAGCCACTCGTGGCATGGGTGACAGTGTGGCTCGAGGTGATCGCTCTCTCCTTCTGGGCCAGCACCATCGCCTTCCCAGGTATGCGTGGTCTTCCTTGCACTCTCCCCGCTCAAGTAGTCGCGATGGAAGCCACTCGTGGCATGGTGACGGTGTGGCTCGAGGTGATCGCTCTCTCCTTCTGGGCCAGCACCATCGCCTTCCCAGGTATGCGTGGTCTTCCTTGCACTCTCCCCGCTCAAGTAGTCGCGCTGGAAGCCACTCGTGGCATGGGTGACGGTGTGGCTCGAGGTGATCGCTCTCTCCTTCTGGGCCAGCACCATCGCCTGCCCAGGTATGCGTGGTCTTCCTTGCACTCTCCCCGCTCAAGTAGTCGCGCTGGAAGCCACTCGTGGCATGGGTGACGGTGTGGCTCGAGGTGATCGCTCTCTCCTTCTGGGCCAGCACCATCGCCTGCCCAGGTATGCGTGGTCTTCCTTGCACTCTCCCCGCTCAAGTAGTCGCGCTGGAAGCCACTCGTGGCATGGGTGACAGTGTGGCTCGAGGTGATCGCTCTCTCCTTCTGGGCCAGCACCATCGCCTTCCCAGGTATGCGTGGTCTTCCTTGCACTCTCCCCGCTCAAGTAGTCGCGCTGGAAGCCACTCGTGGCATGGGTGACAGTGTGGCTCGAGGTGATCGCTCTCTCCTTCTGGGCCAGCACCATCGCCTTCCCAGGTATGCGTGGTCTTCCTTGCACTCTCCCCGCTCAAGTAGTCGCGCTGGAAGCCACTCGTGGCATGGGTGACAGTGTGGCTCGAGGTGATCGCTCTCTCCTTCTGGGCCAGCACCATCGCCTTCCCAGGTATGCGTGGTCTTCCTTGCACTCTCCCCGCTCAAGTAGTCGCGATGGAAGCCACTCGTGGCATGGGTGACGGTGTGGCTCGAGGTGATCGCTCTCTCCTTCTGGGCCAGCACCATCGCCTTCCCAGGTATGCGTGGTCTTCCTTGCACTCTCCCCGCTCAAGTGGTCGCGCTGGAAGCCACTCGTGGCATGGGTGACGGTGTGGCTCGAGGTGATCGCTCTCTCCTTCTGGGCCAGCACCATCGCCTTCCCAGGTATGCGTGGTCTTCCTTGCACTCTCCCCGCTCAAGTAGTCGCGCTGGAAGCCACTCGTGGCATGGGTGACGGTGTGGCTCGAGGTGATCGCTCTCTCCTTCTGGGCCAGCACCATCGCCTTCCCAGGTATGCGTGGTCTTCCTTGCACTATCCCCGCTCAAGCAGTCACGGCGAAGCTGCTGGTGGCGTGGCATGGGTGACAGTGTGGCTCGAGGTGATCGCTCTCTCCTTCTGGGCCAGCACCATCGCCTTCCCAGGTATGCGTGGTCTTCCTTGCACTCTCCCCGCTCAAGCAGTCGCGCTGGAAGCCACTCGTGGCATGGGTGACGGTGTGGCTCGAGGTGATCGCTCTCTCCTTCTGGGCCAGCACCATCGCCTTCCCAGGGATGCGTGGTCTTCCTTGCACTCTCCCCGCTCAAGCAGTCGCGCTGGAAGCCACTCGTGGCATGGGTGACAGTGTGGCTCGAGGTGATCGCTCTCTCCTTCTGGGCCAGCACCATCGCCTTCCCAGGTATGCGTGGTCTTCCTTGCACTCTCCCCGCTCAAGCAGTCGCGCTGGAAGCCACTCGTGGCATGGGTGACGGTGTGGCTCGAGGTGATCGCTCTCTCCTTCTGGGCCAGCACCATCGCCTTCCCAGGTATGCGTGGTCTTCCTTGCACTCTCCCCGCTCAAGCAGTCGCGCTGGAAGCCACTCGTGGCATGGGTGACGGTGTGGCTCGAGGTGATCGATCTCTCCTTCTGGGCCAGCACCATCGCCTTCCCAGGTATGCGTGGTCTTCCTTGCACTCTCCCCGCTCAAGTAGTCACGCTGGAAGCCACTCGTGGCATGGGTGACGGTGTGGCTCGAGGTGATCGCTCTCTCCTTCTGGGCCAGCACCATCGCCTTCCCAGGTATGCGTGGTCTTCCTTGCACTCTCCTCGCTCAAGCAGTCGCGCTGGAAGCCACTCGTGGCATGGGTGACGGTGTGGCTCGAGGTGATCGCTCTCTCCTTCTGGGCCAGCACCATCGCCTTCCCAGGTGAGCTGTTGAGGCCGGTCTTTCCCAGGAATGCGTGGTGTTGCTTGCCCTATCCTTCAAACCAGCACTTCCCCACATGAGTGGTATGGACAGCTGCTTTCCGTCTCATTCCCTCCCCTCCCCCCCCTTCCGCTCCCCGCCCAACATGCAGCTGTGCAGCTGGTACAGATGGCGGTGCACGTGCAGTGCACCACGTGGCAGGCTCGCAGCACCTTTGTTCCCTTTCCCTTATGTGATTTCCCTCCTTGCACTGCCGTTTGCACTCCCCTCCACTGTCCCCTCTGTGAGCAGCGGCGCAGCTGGTGGTGCAGATGGTGGCACAGCTGGTGGCGCAGATGGTGGTGCAGATGGTGGTGCAGCTGGTGGTGCAGCTAGTGGTGCAGATGGTGGTGCAGCTGGTGGTGCAGCTGGTGGTGCAGCTGGTGGTGCAGCTGGTGGTGCACCACACGACATGGCGGGCTTAAAGCACCTCTCTCCTCCCTTCTCGCCTTGACGCTCCTTCGAGTACACTCCCATTCTCCTCCACTTCCCCCCCTGTGTCTCTGAGCAGTGGCGCAGCTGGTACAGATGGTGGTGCAGATGGTGGTGCAGATGGTGGTGCATATGGTGGTGCAGATGGTGGTGCAGCTGGTGGTGCAGATGGTGGTTCAGATGGTGGTGCAGATGGTGGTGCAGATGGTGGTGCAGATGGTGGTGCAGATGGTGGTGCAGATGGTGGTGCAGATGGTGGTGCAGATGGTGGTGCACCACGTGGCGGGCAGTGAGCACCTGTCCTCCCTTCCGTCACCTCACCTTAATGTCTATCCTTCCCCTCCCTCTCCCATTCCCCCCCTGTGTCTCTGACCAGCGGCGCAGCTGGTGCAGATGGTGGTGCACCACATGGCGGGCAGCGAGGACGTCTCCTCCACGGCCTTCTTCTTCGCCCTCTACTGCGGCCTGCTCCTCTCCTGGGCGCTCCTCAACTCCCTCTCCCTCACCTATATCTCGCGCCTCCTCGACGGTTACGTCTACTTCGCAGTAGCATACACTATTGTCATCGTAAGCAATGCTTCCCCCCTCACTGCTTTTCTAAGGCGCCTCAACTCGCGATTCCCTCTCCCTCACCTGTGTGTTGCGGCTCCTCTACTACGGCTACGTCTAATTGCCGTGGCATACACAATCACCATCTTGAGTGATGTGATGCCTTCCCTCCTCACTTCCCTCCGCAATTGCCTCTCCCTCACCTGTGTGTCGCGGCTCCTCTACCGGAATCACGTTTGAGAATTCTCAACACAGTGATTCCTTTCCCCACCATCTCACTTACCTGTCACACCACCAGTTAATAGTGCTGCCAGCAGTGGCAGTTACGTGCTGCCAGCAGTGGCAGTTAAGTGCTGCCAGCAGTGGCAGTTAAGTGCTGCCAGCAGTGGCAGTTACGTGCTGCCAGCAGTGGCAGTTAAGTGCTGCCAGCAGTGGCAGTTAAGTGCTGCCAGCAGTGGCAGTTACGTGCTGCCAGCAGTGGCAGTTACGTGCTGCCAGCAGTGGCAGTTAAGTGCTGCCAGCAGTGGCAGTTACGTGCTGCCAGCAGTGGTAGTGGAGCTCAAACCAGCCGCTCACCGGTGCAGCGTGCAGCTCACCGGTGCAGCGTGCAGCTATTAACTGGTGGTGACCAGCCACATTGATGGCAGTACTGCGGACCGCGGCCATTGTCTCAGATCCCGGACCTTTCCAGCATGGGACATAGGACCCGCTCCTTGTTGGCATGATCTGTGAGCCCAAGTACTTGGCTTGCCTCGTGACCATGTAGCCGTCAGACTTGATACACTGAGGTGACTTGATACTACGTTCGGCATGGCCTGTGCTCATCGATCCACGAAGCCAGTGAACAGGTGGCAGCATGAGCATCAGCAAAGTTGGCAGTCTCGCGCAGGATGATGCTTCTGGTCGCAATGCCCGATCTCCTGCCAAATATGGTCAGGATCACCGTCTCAGCAGTTACAGGCGGATGCTCCGATGCCAAGCGTGCCGAGACACTGGCACAGGCCAAGGCAATGACATCCGTGGTACTGAATGCCAGTGGTGGCTTGGGAAGATCAAGTGCCGGCTTGTCAAGCAGCACGGTCAACGTACGCCTGGCCATCCATGTCTGCGCGCGCGGCTTGGTCCGAGCGTGCGACTTGGTCCGCGCGCGCGCGACTTGGTCCGCGCGCGCGCCGACTTGGTCCGCGCGCGCGCGCCGACTTGGTCCGTGCGCGCGCAACTTGGTCTGTGCGCGCGAGCTGACTTGGTCCGCGCGTGCGCGCCTACTTGGTCCGCGCGCGCGCGCCGCCTTGGTCCGCGCGCACGCCACTTGGTCCGCGCGCACGAGCCGACTTGGTCCGCGCGCGCGCGCCGACTTGGTCCGCGCCCGCGCCGACTTGGTCCGTGCGCGCGCGCCGACTTGGTCCGCGGGCTCGCGCCGACATGGTCTGCAGGCGCGCGCCGACTTGGTCCGCTCGCGCGCGCCGACTTGGTCCGCGGGCTCGTGCCGACATGCTCAGCGGGTGCGTGCCGACTTGGTCCGCGGGCGCGCGCCGACTTGGTCCGCGGGCGCGCGCCGACATGCTCCGCGGGTGCGCGCCGACTTGGTCCGCGCGCGCGCGCCGACTTGGTCCGCGCTCGCACGCCTTGGTCCGCTCGCGCGCGCCTTGGTCCGCGTGCTCGCGCGCCTTGGCCCGCGCGCGCGCACCTTGGTCCAAGTGCGCCCCTTGGTCCGCGCGCGCGACTAGGTCTGCGCGCGCGCGCCGTCTTGGTCCGCGTGCGCACTCTGACTTGCTCCGCGCGCGCGCGACGACCTGGTCCGCGCGCGCAACAACTTCCGCGCGCGCGCGACTTGGTCCGAGCGCGCGCCCCTTGGTCCGCGCAAGCGCGCCTTGGTCCGCGCACACACGCCTTGGTCTGCGCGCGCGCGCGCGACTTGTTCCGCGCTCGCGATTTGGTCCGCGCGCGCGCGACTTGGTCCGAGCGCGCGACTTGGTCCGCGTGTGTGACTTGGTCCGTGCGCTCGCCTTGGTCTGCGCGCGCGCGACGTGGTCCACGCGCGCGACTCACCGGTGCAGCGTGGAGCTCCCGCGCCGTCACAGGCGTGTATTCCATCCCCCCCTCGCTCATAAGAATCACTATCATCCTTCCCCCTTCCCACCACACCACCACCAGTTAACAGTGCTGCCAGTAGTGGCAGTGGAGTTAAAGCCAGCGTCCTTCATCTTCCTCCAGTACCAGTTAGGCTGCTGATGGCGCCGTGTGCTCCGTGCTCCCCTCACACTTAAAGAATCACTCTCGTCCCGCTTTCCACCACGCTACACCACCATCAGCTGACAGTGCTGCCAGCTGTGGCAGTGGAGTTGAAGTCAGCGTCCTTCATCATCCTCCAGTGCCACTCAGGCTGTGCCGCGTGTGCTCAGTGCTGCCCTCACTCATAAGAGTACTCTCTCATCTTCCCGCTCTCCCTTCCCACCACACCACCACCAGTTAACAGTGCTGCAAACAGAAGCAGTGGAGCTCAAGCCACCCTCCTTCATTTTCCGCGAGTACCAGTCAGTCTGTGCCGTCACCGGCCAGTCAGGCTGTGTTCAGTGCTGCCCTCACTCATAAGAGTATTCTCGCAATCCCCCCCACCCCCTTCCCACCACACCACCACCAGTTAACAGTGCTGCCAACAGTAGCAGTGGAGCTCAAGCCACCCTCCTTCATTTTCCGCGAGTACCAGTCAGTCTGTGCCGTCACCGGCCAGTCAGGCTGTGTTCAGTGCTGCCCTCACTCATAAGAGTATTCTCGCAATCCCCCCCACCCCCTTCCCACCACACCACCACCAGTTAATAGTGCTGCCAACAGTGGCAGTGGAGCTCAAGCCAGCCTCTTTCATCTTCCTCGAGTACCAGTCAGGCTGCGCCATCACAGGCGTGTGCGCCGTGCTGCCCTCACTCATCCTCGCCGGCCTCATGCCGCACTTCTCCTACTTCGGATTTGATTCTGCCGCCCACGTCACGGAAGAGACGAGGAACTCTGACGTGTCGGGCCCGAGGGCGATTCTGGGGTCGTTTCTGGTGCAGGTGGTGTTTGGCTTCGCCATTCTCGTCATCTTCACTGCCTGCATACAGGTGAGTGCGTGACGTGTCTCCCCTCATGCGCCGACCACAGTCTCTTCTCTTCGAGGGCCATTCTGGGGTCGTTTCTGGTGCGGGTGCTGTTTGGCGTCGCCATTCTCGTCACCTTCACCGCCTGCATACATGTGGGTGGTGATTGCGTCTCCCCGCCCCGCATGAACCTACGACAGTCTTGAGACGTCTCAAAACTACGTCACCTTCACCGCCTGCATACAGGTGGGTGGTGATTGCGTCTCCCCGCCCCGCATGAACCTACGACAGTCTCTGGCGGCCCATTCTGAGGTCGTTTCTGGTGCAGGTGCTGTTTGGCGTCGCCATCCTCGTCACCTTCACTGCCTGCATACAGGTGAGTGCGTCCTGCTGCATGTGACTTATCTCATCTCATCTCGTCTCGTCTCCTCTCGTCTCCTCTCCTCTCCTCTCCTCTCATCTCATCACCTTGCATCGCATGCATGGCTTGTTGCAATAGTCTGACCACAAGCTATATCTCATCTCATCACCCTGTCCCCATCGCAGGGCGACTACCACACTCTCTATGTCGCTGGCTGCAACTCCTTCATGGATCCCGTCGTGCACCTCCTCGTTTCAAGTTGTGAGACGTCTCAACCCCCCCTTCCTCCTCCCCCCACCCCCCGTCCCTCTTCCCCCTCCCCAGGGCGACTACCACACTCTCTACGTCGCGGGCTGCAACTCCTTCATGGACCCCGTCGTGCACCTCCTCATATCCGTCTTCATCACTCGCTTCGGCTCCGCCACCGGAGCCTACATCCTCCTCCTCCTCATGGTCATCCACTTCTATGCCGCCGGCTTCGGGGTCACCCTCGCCTCCTCGCGCGCCATCTATGCGGCCAGCAGGGACGGTGCCATGCCGTGGTCGCGCGTGTGGAGAACGCTGTCGAGGCGCAACCGCATCCCTGTGCGGGCCATCTGGCTCTCCACCTTCATCGCAGTTGCTTTCGGCATCCCCTGCTTCTTGTGAGTCAGGTTCTAGTCCTTCTGCTGCTTCCACATGGTGTTTGTTTGGTTGTTTTTGTTTTGTTTTTGTATTGTTTTGTTTTCTTTTCTCTTTTTTTTTTCCTTTTCTTTCGCTCAGTGGTGTCCAGCAATGTTTTGTGACTCCCGCTATGCAGAGCCTCATCCCCCGCAACGCATTCCTCAACCCCCTCCCTCTTAATCCCCGCAGCTCCACAACAGCCTTTGCAACGGTGGCAGCAGTGACGGCAGCAGCATGGCTGGGCACGTACGGCATTGTCGTCTTCTTCCGCCTCATCATCCCTCCGCACCGCTTCAAACCGGGCCCTTTCTCCCTCGGCCGCTGTGCGCGCCCGCTGTGCGTCGTGGCGCTGGGTTATATAGTGTACACCATCGGGGTATTCATGGTGCCAATCTTCTACCCAATCACGTGGGAGACTTTCAACTATGCCCCCATTGGTGAGTTTGTTGCTTCGCTTCCCCTTCACATGCAGTTTGTGAGTGAGTGCGTTGGCATGTGGTTATGCCAGCACCTGTGGAACCCTTGTATCCCCTTGCTAATTGCTTTGCTAGCGTTACTGTGATTTGTGTTTCGTGCATGTGTTGGCGGCACTGCAGCGGCACTTGTGTTTATGAGCTTTGTCCTCCTATGGTGGATGGTGGATGCACATAGATGGTTTGTTGGCCCAGTTCCATCCGTAACTACTACACCATCAGTTATTGAGGTACACTCCGCAGCCTCACATCAGCCTCAAATGTTGCTGAATGGAATAGAACACAACTCGCCTAGCCTACCACAAATGGTAGACCTTTGACCACAGGCCGTGTAATGTAAATATGTATGTGTATGTCTATGTATTTGTTAATAACAATCTGTGTCTATCATTCTCAGGGTGTGCACATCCGGGAAGAGTAGTGGATATGATAACCACATCTGAAAACCCTACTTGCAATGGTGGTGATTATCATGCCTCTTTTGATTTCCATGATGACAGTTGGAGATAATACCGTAGTTCGTTGTATGTTTTTCACTCTTTGGCGAGGATACACTAAAAGCTTTGCGACAGTATGTCAGACTGACATGCTCCAGCGAGTGGCGGGAATGTTTTGAACTCTCGAGGAATGCGCGCTGCGATAGTAGCAAGCAAGCTTTCAAAGTACTCAGAGGTTGCCGAGCTGCTCCGATCATGCTGAGCTCAGTGTGCAAACCTCACTGAGCTGCTCTGGCTGACCGGAATAGATTCTCCCGCTTTGTTCTGCCTTTTGAAAGACAAGCCTTCAACCTAGTGTTGAACTCCAGTCTTAGTTGTTTGTCATGTTTCTGCTTTGCAACGGCGGATTCGGTAGCGGAAGCTTAGCTTCGGCGCCTTAGCTTAGATTACTAATCTAGTGGCTAGTATCTTTCGGTGGCTTGAGCTTTTGATTTTTTCTGCAGAGAAGCTTGCACTCCCTCAGTACTTTTAGCATTTGACAACTGCGCTGACTATACTTATTCCCTTCCTAGCTTTCTTACTTCACTCTTTAGCATTATTAGCCAATTCTGGCTGTTCGGAAAGATCATAGCTCGAAGATTTTTCAGCTATAGTTGACTTAAGCATATAGTCGGGTAGTCAGATATAAAGCTACTGATTTGTCTGTCCACTATTTTTCGGCGTCGCGATAATGGACCAGCCGGGTCACGCTGGCGGCGTAGGCCTCTCGGAGATGAAAGAAAACGTCAATCCTATCCTATTTTCGTCACCGGTAAGGAAGCTAGAGGCTAAAACGAAAAAAAATATGCATTAATCCTTCTGAGAAGCGTGACTTTAACGAGGGACAATTCTCTGCATTCCTGCAGGTTGTAAAAAACTCTCCGTTGCGGGGGGTTCTCAAGTCCCAGAGCTCCGTTGACGGAAAGCGTCATTTCTCTCCGAGCGGACGTCGGCTTTCACGCGGTCGCCGCGTGAGCTTCGCCAAGGATGAATGCTCCGTCCGCACCATTTCCCCTCGAGCGAACGAGCAAGAGTACGTATCGCGTCGCTTCGTTCGGTCCCCCATCCGCTTCTTCTCTTTGAAATCCCGTCAAGACCTCGCACTCTAACCTTGCTATCCTGGTTTCTTTCACAGAAATGACAAGCCCAAGGAGCCTATCATCCCTTGCGACAGCTTCGTTGCGATGCCAGGCGACAGCCCGACGACATTTGGTAACCAGATCGAGAACACGATGCGGTGGGAGGAATTCTCCATCACGCAAGCCGTGCCTAATCTTTGGAACCTCGCAGCGCGTGACTCGTTGGACGGCAAGCAGCTCCCTGCTCTGCCGGCAGCTGCACTGGCGGAAGGAACCAGTCAGCCGGCAGCGCAACCTGCAGACGGTCAGAAGGTCGGTGGAAAGCGGCAGCTTCCGGCCGAGGGATTAAGTCCGACCCGATGCTCCCCGCGACTGAAGAAGCGACAGGAGATTGCCGCACTGGCGGTCTCCTCGTCGCCGAGACCCCTCTTCGCGACGTCGCCTCCAGCGTCGCCGAAGTCGCCGAGATCGCCCAAGGCACCCAGGTCGCCGAAGTCTTCCAAGGGAGCGGAGTCTGTGTCGCCGAGGCGATCGCCGAGGAACCATGCGAAATCTCGCATGGCGTTGGACAATGCGACGGAGGTCGGGCGAGGGAAGGCGACAGCAGCAGCGTTCCCGGCAGCATCCTCTCCTGAGCCTGGAGAACGGGCGAAACGGAGGGTGAACACTCGTTGTAAGGACAGACGAAATTTTCAGGAGTGGATTCAGAAGGAAGATGGGAGCAGAACCGCGGCTGAGGATGCGAAGAAATGCGGCGGCGGAAACGATCGTGAAAAGGCATGCGTGGAAGGGAAGACTGGAGAGGTTGAGCAAGGGAAATCAGAGACAGCTGCTGTGTCCGGAATCGTCCGTGATGGCAGTGCGGGGAATGGGAGCTCGGGGCTCGACGAACCAGCTCACGTCGTCGCCGAGAAACAGAACCCGCCAATGGCTGTCTCGGCAATGGCAGCCGCGACGCCTGAGGGAGCGGTGGGCGGTGAGCAGGCGACTGCAGCGCGCGACGGAGAGACGCCAGAGGAGGCGATGGGATGTTCGGGCGTGCTGTCGTCGTTCCTCAGTCCAGAGCTCGACGACATGAAGGGCATGGGGCTGGGGTTCTCGCTCACTCCCGTCGACAAGACCAGGCCCGCTCTCACCGAACCCGAACGCGCAGCAGCAGCAGCAGCAGCAGCCATAGCCGCAGCGCCGGCGGCAGCCGAAGCAGCAGGCGAGGGTATTGCTGCCGCGCCTGAGTATCTCATGTCGTCGTTTCTGACCCCTGGTGTGTTGGACCAGAGCGATGGGGACCTTGACGGGCTGCTCGAGACGCCGGACGGGGCTAGCTCTGCTGGGGGGATGTGGGCGGGCGGTGCTGCTAGGTTGGATAGTGTGTTACTGGGCTCGGGGAAGGGTGTTGGTGCTGCCGGTTTCGCGGGTGATGCGGGGAGTCCGCTGCAGCTGGTGGGTGAGGCGGTCGCGCTGGATCCGCTTCCGCGCGTTCCGCTGGATCCTCCACAGGAATGCGCGCCGCTGCGTCTGGAGAGCGCGCTGAACGCCGCGCTGTTGCTGCCGGCGCCACTTACGGCGGACAATCAGGCGGATGAAGCGGTGGCCGTTGGGACGCTCTCCGGCGATGGCGCATTCGGCTCCCCGCAGCACAGCATGGGGGGAGAGGGGGGTGGCGGCGAAGGGGCAGCGGACGGAGCAGGGGGGAGTTACTGTGGGGAAGATCGCGCGCACGAGGTTGTGGGGAGGAAGGGGCGGCGGGAAAGCACTGGCACGAGTCCGGAGCCGGGTGCTGGGAGGGAGGGCGGAAAGGAGGGCGGCGGAGAGGAGGGGGACGCGGGGGAAGCGGGGGGCAGAGTCGAGGAGATGGCGGGAGAGGAAGAGGCGGCAACTGAATTTTCCACAATCGGCCGATTCCCCCACCTGAATGCCCGCCCCGCTGTGACCGCGACCGTGGGCGGGATGGCTGCTATCGAGGCGGGGACGGGCGCGGATGAGATGGAGACTCCGCCAAGGCGGGTGGCGGAGAGCAGGAGCGGCGGAGGCGGTGCGCGCGAGGCGGAAGGCGAGTCGGCGAGGGACGGGGACTCGCCCATCATGGGTGTGGTCTCCGCCGGCAAGGACGGCGCGGGCGGCAGCGCCAGGCAGGGCGGGGTGGTTGCGCGGATTGGGCGGGATGTGGACGATGGGGAGAATGGGAAAGATGCGGGGGATGCGGAGGAGCGGAGTATGGGGCTGGTGGGGTGGAGCGAGGGAGTGAGGCGGGCGTTCGAGGATGTGGAGATGGGGGAGGCGCTGGTGGGGGGGTTCGATCTGGAGGTTTGGGGAGCGGAGATGGCGGAAGGGATGGGCGGAGGAGCGGATATAGCGCTGGCAGATGGGGGGAGTGCGGAGCAGGCGCGCATCCGCGGCGTCCGGTGGCTCGAGCAGTTTCTCTCCAAAGCTGGGGTGAGTGTATCTCTTGGTGCTGGCTGTGAAGCAGTGACATCGTAGTCTGGTAGTCTGTTGATGCGTGAGCGTTCGATTCGGGGTCTTATATCCAGCGTTTTCACACGCTTTCGTGATCTCCTGCCCCGCATGTGCGCTCCCCCCTCCGCAGGTGACACTAGAGAAGCGCAAGTCGGGGGTGCTGGAGCAGTCCCCCTGGACTCCGCGCACGCCCAGGGAGCGCGCGGGGGAAGCGAGCGCGGGAGAGCGCCTGTTCCGCCGCGTGTGCCTGCAGCCGCAGGTGAGAGAGACGACTAGGGAGGGCACCGCACATGTGGGAACTAACAGAGTGATGGAGAAAGAGAGAGGATGAGAGCGGGTGACTGAGGCGTATCTATTCTATCAAGTGCAGCAGCAGGCCAAGATGATAAAGAAATGGGAAGGAGAGGACGAGATGTGCCAAGGGGGAAGTTGCTACTGAGAGGAAAGCAGAAATTCAGGGAGAGTGAACTTTGAAATAAACCACACAGCCGTTCGGTCATTCGCCCTGCACGTTTTATCTTACCGGTGTGCACTTTGCGCCAACTCACAAGTCACCTTGCTGCATGGTTTGCTGGCACCGCTGTGTGTGTTGTGCCGTGGGGCAGGAGGAGGCGGTGGAGAAGCTGTGTGCACCGTTGAGTGGACTCACGAGTCACCTTGCTGCGTGCTGTGCTTGCACTGCTGTGTGTGTGTGGGTTGGGGGCAGGATGAGGCAGTGGAGAAGCTGTGCGCGGAGCAGATGGCGCGGGTGGCGGAGGAACAGCAGCAGACAGACGCGCTCGAGGCCACCATGGCTGCCAGCAGCACCGCTCTCGCCCAGCTCGCTGCTGTGAGTGCCCCACGCTCGTGCCCCCTCCCCTCCTCCCACCTCTCATGTCTGTCCGTCGTTCCCTCTCTGTCTTTCCCACTGATTTCCCCCACACACGCATGCACACAGGTGCACACTGAAGATTGCTTGCCTATGATTTTGCTGGATTTTCACTCTGCCACTGCTCTCTTCTGCTCTTCCCTGATCCTTCTGCTCTTTTGCGCTCTGTTCTACTCTTCCCCCACCGCTCATTCTTCTGCTCTGATGTGCGTGCTGCAGCAAGGCAACCCCGAGCAGCAGAAGGTGCTCAAGGAGCGGCTACTCGCCCTCAAGAGCCTCATCAGGTGAGGCGGCAGCAGGGGGTTCTATGGACGGGGCTCCAGGAGGGGGGTCAACGGAATGAGCCGGTCGCATGGGATGGGGCGATTGGTGCTGATTCTGTTGCTGCCACATGATTGCTTCACAGCACTCGCACAGTTGGTTCGCACAGTCGATTCGCACATAATGAACCAGCCTGGCCACCAGCTATCCTCCAACACGCTCGTGTGGAGCTTGTTCCTCATAACTGATGTGTGCCGCATGTGTGTGTGGATATGCGTTCATGTGTGTGTGTGTGTGTGTGTGTGTGTGTGTGTGTGTGCATGCTTGTGCGTGCGTGTATGTGTGTGTGCGTGTATGTGCGTGTGTGTGCGTTTGTGTGTCTGTGCGCGCGTGCGTGCGTGAACGTGCATGTATGCCCCGGCCATGCATGTGGGGGTGGCAGGGTGGAAAAGAAGGTGGAGTGGCAGAGGGTGCGCGCGCAGCTGGAGGCGGAGAGGAGCCGCGCCCTGGACCACGCCGAGCGCATGCTGCAGGTGCGTGCTTGCGTGCTGGTGTGCTTGCCTGACTGCTTGCTTGCCTGCTTGCTTGCTTGCGTTGCACACTTGTTTGTGCTTCGCGACATCTCAAAATCGGACTGCAGAAAGCTCTTGGTTCAGCTGCTTCCACCTATTTGGCTCCAACGTTCTGTGTACTGAATTGCGCTCCACCCCTCCTGCCTCTCTGTTCCGTTGCAGGTGGAGCAGCAGTGCGTGGCGGAGCGCAGGGCGGCGGAGGAGGCAGCAGCGAGGCGGGTGGGCGAGCTGCTGGCGGACGTGAGGGCCAGGAGGGCGGCAGCGGAGCGAGCGCTGAAGGAGAGGGAGGAGAAGGCAGCAGCGCAGCAGCAGAGCAGGCTCCAGAGTCTGAGACAGCAGGTGTGCTTGTTGTACTGCATCCTTACAGGCTCATTAGAGGGGTTTTGCTGTGTCTGCAGGGAGATTTGCTGCCTAATCCACTGCTTTTGCTGTGTCTGAGAGTTGATCCGGTGACGCATGCAACCACTGTCACACTCATCTACCCACCCACCCATTCATCCACCCATCCATCCGTGTGCGGCATGGCAGAGGCAGCGTCTTCTGGAAGAGACGAACGCCGTCCGGAGAGAGCTGGCCGCCCGCCACCAGGCACTCCAATCTATGAATAGTCTTAAACATTCATCTATCCGTTCACCCACCCACCCATCCATCCGTGTGCGGCATGGCAGAGGCAGCGGCTTCTGGAGGAGACGGACGCCATGAAGAAGGAGCTGGCCGCCCGCCACCAGGCCCTGCAGGCCGGCTGCCAGGCCAAGGCGGAGGCCCAGACGCAGACAGGGACACAGACACAGACACAGGCACAGGCACAGATGCAGCGACAGACAGTGGCGCAGCCTGCACCTGGGATGACAGAAGCAGGAGGAGGCCTCAGGGCTGCAGGTGATGCAGCAACGGCTGCTGCAGGGGAGACGGGGGTGGAAGGGGCTGAGGGAGGGAACGCGGGTGCTGTGTCGGACCCACTCAGAGCTGCCAAGATAGCGGAGTTCCTGCAGGTACAGAGCGGTTCTGGTTCCTCGCTGTTGCCACCCGTCCCATGTGATCTGAATGTTCTACCCACTCTTAAAGCCCAGAACACCGAAGCTGCTCATCTGTAGCTGGGTGGCGTGTTCTCCCCCTCTTTCGTGATTCTCCCAACATCTGCCATCCCTACCACCCCTGCCAACCGTGCCACTCCTGCCTTCCCCCTGCCAACCCCTGTTTCCCTCTGCCTCCCCCCGCCCTTCCCCTTGCCATCCCCTGCCCCCCCCTGTCTCCCCCTGCCACCCTGCGTGCCGCTGGCAGGGGTGGAGGCTGCGTGAGTTCCAGCAGTCACGAGACGGCACACAGATGGACCTCATGCTCTCCGTGCTCCACTTTGTCACCCTCAGGTGGGCTGCTCGCACAGTCAATTTGGATCCATGGGTTGGGGGGGGGGGGGGGGGGGGAGGGTTGTGTGTGCATTGCTGCATGGGTGTACGTTGCTGTATGGGGGGGTGGGTGTGCATTGCTGTATGGGTGTGTGTGTGTGTGCATTGTTGTATGGGTGTGTGTGTGTGTGCATTGTTGTATGGGTGTGTGTGTGTGTGCATTGTTGTATGAATGTGTGTGTGTGTGCATTGTTGTATGGGTGTGTGTGTGTGTGCATTGCTGTATGGGTGTGTGTGTGTGTGCATTGTTGTATGGGTGTGTGTGTGTGTGCATTGCTGTATGGGTGTGTGTGTGTGTGCATTGTTGTATGGGTGTGTGTGTGTGCATTGCTGTATGGGTGTGTGTGTGTGTGCATTGCTGTATGGGTGTGTGTGTGTGTGCATTGCTGTATGGGTGTGTGTGTGTGTGCATTGCTGTATGGGTGTGTGTGTGTGTGCATTGCTGTATGGGTGTGTGTGTGTGTGCATTGCTGTATGGGTGTGTGTGTGTGTGTGCATTGCTGTATGGGTGTGTGTGTGTGTGCATTGCTGTATGGGTGTGTGTGTGTGCATTGCTGTATGGGTGTGTGTGTGTGTGCATTGCTTGTATGGGTGTGTGTGTGTGTGCATTGCTGTATGGGTGTGTGTGTGTGTGCATTGCTGTATGGTGTGTGTGTGTGTGCATTGCTGTATGGGTGTGTGTGTGTGTGCATTGCTGTATGGGTGTGTGTGTGTGTGCATTGCTGTATGGGTGTGTGTGTGTGTGCATTGCTGTATGGGTGTGGTGTGTGTGTGCATTGCTGTATGGGTGTGTGTGTGTGTGCATTGCTGTATGGGTGTGTGTGTGTGTGCATTGCTGTATGGGTGTGGTGTGTGTGCATTGCTGTATGGGTGTGTGTGTGTGTGCATTGCTGTATGGGTGTGTGTGTGTGTGCATGCTGTATGGGTGTGTGTGTGTGTGCATTGCTGTATGGGTGTGTGTGTGTGTGCATTGCTGTATGGGTGTGTGTGTGTGTGCATTGCTGTATGGGTGTGTGTGTGTGTGCATTGCTGTATGGGTGTGTGTGTGTGTGCATTGCTGTATGGGTGTGTGTGTGTGTGCATTGCTGTATGGGTGTGTGTGTGTGTGCATTGCTGTATGGGGGTTGTGTGTGTGTGCATTGCTGTATGGGTGTGTGTGTGTGTGCATTGCTGTATGGGGGTTGTGTGTGTGTGCATTGCTGTATGGGTGTGTGTGTGTGTGCATTGCTGTATGGGTGTGTGTGTGTGTGCATTGCTGTATGGGTGTGTGTGTGTGTGCATTGCTGTATGGGTGTGTGTGTGTGTGCATTGCTGTATGGGTGTGTGTGTGTGTGCATTGCTGTATGGGTGTGTGTGTGTGTGCATTGCTGTATGGGGGTTGTGTGTGTGTGCATTGCTGTATGGGTGTGTGTGTGTGTGCATTGCTGTATGGGTGTGTGTGTGTGTGCATTGCTGTATGGGTGTGTGTGTGTGTGCATTGCTGTATGGGTGTGTGTGTGTGTGCATTGCTGTATGGGTGTGTGTGTGTGTGCATTGCTGTATGGGGGTTGTGTGTGTGTGCATTGCTGTATGGGTGTGTGTGTGTGTGCATTGCTGTATGGGTGTGTGTGTGTGTGCATTGCTGTATGGGTGTGTGTGTGTGTGCATTGCTGTATGGGTGTGTGTGTGTGTGCATTGCTGTATGGGTGTGTGTGTGTGTGCATTGCTGTATGGGTGTGTGTGTGTGTGCATTGCTGTATGGGTGTGTGTGTGTGTGCATTGCTGTATGGGTGTGTGTGTGTGTGCATTGCTGTATGGGGGTTGTGTGTGTGTGCATTGCTGTATGGGTGTGTGTGTGTGTGCATTGCTGTATGGGTGTGTGTGTGTGTGCATTGCTGTATGGGTGTGTGTGTGTGTGCATTGCTGTATGGGTGTGTGTGTGTGTGCATTGCTGTATGGGTGTGTGTGTGTGTGCATTGCTGTATGGGTGTGTGTGTGTGTGCATTGCTGTATGGGTGTGTGTGTGTGTGCATTGCTGTATGGGGTGTGTGTGTGTGTGCATTGCTGTATGGGTGTGTGTGTGTTGTATGGGTGTGTGTGTGTGCATTGCTGTATGGGTGTGTGTGTGTGTGCATTGCTGTATGGGTGTGTGTGTGTGTGCATTGCTGTATGGGTGTGTGTGTGTGTGCATTGCTGTATGGGTGTGTGTGTGTGTGCATTGCTGTATGGGTGTGTGTGTGTGTGCATTGCTGTATGGGTGTGTGTGTGTGTGCATTGCTGTATGGGGGTTGTGTGTGTGTGCATTGCTGTATGGGTGTGTGTGTGTGTGCATTGCTGTATGGGTGTGTGTGTGTGTGCATTGCTGTATGGGTGTGTGTGTGTGTGCATTGCTGTATGGGTGTGTGTGTGTGTGCATTGCTGTATGGGTGTGTGTGTGTGTGCATTGCTGTATGGGGGTTGTGTGTGTGTGCATTGCTGTATGGGTGTGTGTGTGTGTGCATTGCTGTATGGGTGTGTGTGTGTGTGCATTGCTGTATGGGTGTGTGTGTGTGTGCATTGCTGTATGGGTGTGTGTGTGTGTGCATTGCTGTATGGGTGTGTGTGTGTGTGCATTGCTGTATGGGTGTGTGTGTGTGTGCATTGCTGTATGGGGTGTGTGTGTGTGTGCATTGCTGTATGGGTGTGTGTGTGTGTGCATTGCTGTATGGGTGTGTGTGTGTGTGCATTGCTGTATGGGTGTGTGTGTGTGTGCATTGCTGTATGGGTGTGTGTGTGTGTGCATTGCTGTATGGGGGTTGTGTGTGTGTGCATTGCTGTATGGGTGTGTGTGTGTGTGCATTGCTGTATGGGGGTTGTGTGTGTGTGCATTGCTGTATGGGTGTGTGTGTGTGTGCATTGCTGTATGGGTGTGTGTGTGTGTGCATTGCTGTATGGGTGTGTGTGTGTGTGCATTGCTGTATGGGTGTGTGTGTGTGTGCATTGCTGTATGGGTGTGTGTGTGTGTGCATTGCTGTATGGGTGTGTGTGTGTGTGCATTGCTGTATGGGGGTTGTGTGTGTGTGCATTGCTGTATGGGTGTGTGTGTGTGTGCATTGCTGTATGGGTGTGTGTGTGTGTGCATTGCTGTATGGGTGTGTGTGTGTGTGCATTGCTGTATGGGTGTGTGTGTGTGTGCATTGCTGTATGGGTGTGTGTGTGTGTGCATTGCTGTATGGGGGTTGTGTGTGTGTGCATTGCTGTATGGGTGTGTGTGTGTGTGCATTGCTGTATGGGTGTGTGTGTGTGTGCATTGCTGTATGGGTGTGTGTGTGTGTGCATTGCTGTATGGGTGTGTGTGTGTGTGCATTGCTGTATGGGTGTGTGTGTGTGTGCATTGCTGTATGGGTGTGTGTGTGTGTGCATTGCTGTATGGGTGTGTGTGTGTGTGCATTGCTGTATGGGGGTTGTGTGTGTGTGCATTGCTGTATGGGTGTGTGTGTGTGTGCATTGCTGTATGGGTGTGTGTGTGTGTGCATTGCTGTATGGGTGTGTGTGTGTGTGCATTGCTGTATGGGTGTGTGTGTGTGTGCATTGCTGTATGGGTGTGTGTGTGTGTGCATTGCTGTATGGGGGTTGTGTGTGTGTGCATTGCTGTATGGGTGTGTGTGTGTGTGCATTGCTGTATGGGTGTGTGTGTGTGTGCATTGCTGTATGGGTGTGTGTGTGTGTGCATTGCTGTATGGGTGTGTGTGTGTGTGCATTGCTGTATGGGTGTGTGTGTGTGTGCATTGCTGTATGGGTGTGTGTGTGTGTGCATTGCTGTATGGGTGTGTGTGTGTGTGCATTGCTGTATGGGGGTTGTGTGTGTGTGCATTGCTGTATGGGTGTGTGTGTGTGTGCATTGCTGTATGGGTGTGTGTGTGTGTGCATTGCTGTATGGGTGTGTGTGTGTGTGCATTGCTGTATGGGTGTGTGTGTGTGTGCATTGCTGTATGGGTGTGTGTGTGTGTGCATTGCTGTATGGGTGTGTGTGTGTGTGCATTGCTGTATGGGTGTGTGTGTGTGTGCATTGCTGTATGGGTGTGTGTGTGTGTGCATTGCTGTATGGGTGTGTGTGTGTGTGCATTGCTGTATGGGTGTGTGTGTGTGTGCATTGCTGTATGGGTGTGTGTGTGTGTGCATTGCTGTATGGGTGTGTGTGTGTGTGCATTGCTGTATGGGTGTGTGTGTGTGTGCATTGCTGTATGGGTGTGTGTGTGTGTGCATTGCTGTATGGGTGTGTGTGTGTGTGCATTGCTGTATGGGTGTGTGTGTGTGTGCATTGCTGTATGGGTGTGTGTGTGTGTGCATTGCTGTATGGGTGTGTGTGTGTGTGCATTGCTGTATGGGTGTGTGTGTGTGTGCATTGCTGTATGGGTGTGTGTGTGTGTGCATTGCTGTATGGGTGTGTGTGTGTGTGCATTGCTGTATGGGTGTGTGTGTGTGTGCATTGCTGTATGGGTGTGTGTGTGTGTGCATTGCTGTATGGGTGTGTGTGTGTGTGCATTGCTGTATGGGTGTGTGTGTGTGTGCATTGCTGTATGGGTGTGTGTGTGTGTGCATTGCTGTATGGGTGTGTGTGTGTGTGCATTGCTGTATGGGTGTGTGTGTGTGTGCATTGCTGTATGGGTGTGTGTGTGTGTGCATTGCTGTATGGGTGTGTGTGTGTGTGCATTGCTGTATGGGTGTGTGTGTGTGTGCATTGCTGTATGGGGGTTGTGTGTGTGTGCATTGCTGTATGGGTGTGTGTGTGTGTGCATTGCTGTATGGGGGTTGTGTGTGTGTGCATTGCTGTATGGGTGTGTGTGTGTGTGCATTGCTGTATGGGTGTGTGTGTGTGTGTGCATTGCTGTATGGGTGTGTGTGTGTGTGCATTGCTGTATGGGTGTGTGTGTGTGTGCATTGCTGTATGGGTGTGTGTGTGTGTGCATTGCTGTATGGGTGTGTGTGTGTGTGCATTGCTGTATGGGGGTTGTGTGTGTGTGCATTGCTGTATGGGTGTGTGTGTGTGTGCATTGCTGTATGGGTGTGTGTGTGTGTGCATTGCTGTATGGGTGTGTGTGTGTGTGCATTGCTGTATGGGTGTGTGTGTGTGTGCATTGCTGTATGGGTGTGTGTGTGTGTGCATTGCTGTATGGGGGTTGTGTGTGTGTGCATTGCTGTATGGGTGTGTGTGTGTGTGCATTGCTGTATGGGTGTGTGTGTGTGTGCATTGCTGTATGGGTGTGTGTGTGTGTGCATTGCTGTATGGGTGTGTGTGTGTGTGCATTGCTGTATGGGTGTGTGTGTGTGTGCATTGCTGTATGGGGGTTGTGTGTGTGTGCATTGCTGTATGGGTGTGTGTGTGTGTGCATTGCTGTATGGGTGTGTGTGTGTGTGCATTGCTGTATGGGTGTGTGTGTGTGTGCATTGCTGTATGGGTGTGTGTGTGTGTGCATTGCTGTATGGGTGTGTGTGTGTGTGCATTGCTGTATGGGTGTGTGTGTGTGTGCATTGCTGTATGGGTGTGTGTGTGTGTGCATTGCTGTATGGGGGTGTGTGTGTGTGCATTGCTGTATGGGTGTGTGTGTGTGTGCATTGCTGTATGGGTGTGTGTGTGTGTGCATTGCTGTATGGGTGTGTGTGTGTGTGCATTGCTGTATGGGTGTGTGTGTGTGTGCATTGCTGTATGGGTGTGTGTGTGTGTGCATTGCTGTATGGGGTGTGTGTGTGTGTGCATTGCTGTATGGGTGTGTGTGTGTGTGCATTGCTGTATGGGTGTGTGTGTGTGTGCATTGCTGTATGGGTGTGTGTGTGTGTGCATTGCTGTATGGGTGTGTGTGTGTGTGCATTGCTGTATGGGTGTGTGTGTGTGTGCATTGCTGTATGGGTGTGTGTGTGTGTGCATTGCTGTATGGGTGTGTGTGTGTGTGCATTGCTGTATGGGTGTGTGTGTGTGTGCATTGCTGTATGGGTGTGTGTGTGTGTGCATTGCTGTATGGGTGTGTGTGTGTGTGCATTGCTGTATGGGTGTGTGTGTGTGTGCATTGCTGTATGGGTGTGTGTGTGTGTGCATTGCTGTATGGGTGTGTGTGTGTGTGCATTGCTGTATGGGTGTGTGTGTGTGTGCATTGCTGTATGGGTGTGTGTGTGTGTGCATTGCTGTATGGGTGTGTGTGTGTGTGCATTGCTGTATGGGTGTGTGTGTGTGTGCATTGCTGTATGGGTGTGTGTGTGTGTGCATTGCTGTATGGGTGTGTGTGTGTGTGCATTGCTGTATGGGTGTGTGTGTGTGTGCATTGCTGTATGGGTGTGTGTGTGTGTGCATTGCTGTATGGGTGTGTGTGTGTGTGCATTGCTGTATGGGTGTGTGTGTGTGTGCATTGCTGTATGGGTGTGTGTGTGTGTGCATTGCTGTATGGGTGTGTGTGTGTGTGCATTGCTGTATGGGTGTGTGTGTGTGTGCATTGCTGTATGGGTGTGTGTGTGTGTGCATTGCTGTATGGGTGTGTGTGTGTGTGCATTGCTGTATGGGTGTGTGTGTGTGTGCATTGCTGTATGGGTGTGTGTGTGTGCATTGCTGTATGGGTGTGTGTGTGTGCATTGCTGTATGGGTGTGTGTGTGTGTGCATTGCTGTATGGGTGTGTGTGTGTGTGCATTGCTGTATGGGTGTGTGTGTGTGTGCATTGCTGTATGGGTGTGTGTGTGTGTGCATTGCTGTATGGGTGTGTGTGTGTGTGCATTGCTGTATGGGTGTGTGTGTGTGTGCATTGCTGTATGGGTGTGTGTGTGTGTGCATTGCTGTATGGGTGTGTGTGTGTGTGCATTGCTGTATGGGTGTGTGTGTGTGTGCATTGCTGTATGGGTGTGTGTGTGTGTGCATTGCTGTATGGGTGTGTGTGTGTGTGCATTGCTGTATGGGTGTGTGTGTGTGTGCATTGCTGTATGGGTGTGTGTGTGTGTGCATTGCTGTATGGGTGTGTGTGTGTGTGCATTGCTGTATGGGTGTGTGTGTGTGTGCATTGCTGTATGGGTGTGTGTGTGTGTGCATTGCTGTATGGGTGTGTGTGTGTGTGCATTGCTGTATGGGTGTGTGTGTGTGTGCATTGCTGTATGGGTGTGTGTGTGTGTGCATTGCTGTATGGGTGTGTGTGTGTGTGCATTGCTGTATGGGTGTGTGTGTGTGTGCATTGCTGTATGGGTGTGTGTGTGTGTGCATTGCTGTATGGGTGTGTGTGTGTGTGCATTGCTGTATGGGTGTGTGTGTGTGTGCATTGCTGTATGGGTGTGTGTGTGTGTGCATTGCTGTATGGGTGTGTGTGTGTGTGCATTGCTGTATGGGTGTGTGTGTGTGTGCATTGCTGTATGGGTGTGTGTGTGTGTGTGTGCATTGCTGTATGGGTGTGTGTGTGTGTGCATTGCTGTATGGGGGTTGTGTGTGTGTGCATTGCTGTATGGGTGTGTGTGTGTGTGCATTGCTGTATGGGTGTGTGTGTGTGTGCATTGCTGTATGGGTGTGTGTGTGTGTGCATTGCTGTATGGGTGTGTGTGTGTGTGCATTGCTGTATGGGTGTGTGTGTGTGTGCATTGCTGTATGGGTGTGTGTGTGTGTGCATTGCTGTATGGGGTTGTGTGTGTGTGCATTGCTGTATGGGTGTGTGTGTGTGTGCATTGCTGTATGGGTGTTGTGTGTGTGTGCATTGCTGTATGGGTGTGTGTGTGTGTGCATTGCTGTATGGGTGTGTGTGTGTGTGCATTGCTGTATGGGTGTGTGTGTGTGTGCATTGCTGTATGGGTGTGTGTGTGTGTGCATTGCTGTATGGGGTTGTGTGTGTGTGCATTGCTGTATGGGTGTGTGTGTGTGTGCATTGCTGTATGGGGGTTGTGTGTGTGTGCATTGCTGTATGGGTGTGTGTGTGTGTGCATTGCTGTATGGGTGTGTGTGTGTGTGCATTGCTGTATGGGTGTGTGTGTGTGTGCATTGCTGTATGGGTGTGTGTGTGTGTGCATTGCTGTATGGGTGTGTGTGTGTGTGCATTGCTGTATGGGTGTGTGTGTGTGTGCATTGCTGTATGGGGTTGTGTGTGTGTGCATTGCTGTATGGGTGTGTGTGTGTGTGCATTGCTGTATGGGTGTGTGTGTGTGTGCATTGCTGTATGGGTGTGTGTGTGTGTGCATTGCTGTATGGGTGTGTGTGTGTGTGCATTGCTGTATGGGTGTGTGTGTGTGTGCATTGCTGTATGGGTGTGTGTGTGTGTGCATTGCTGTATGGGTGTGTGTGTGTGTGCATTGCTGTATGGGTGTGTGTGTGTGTGCATTGCTGTATGGGTGTGTGTGTGTGTGCATTGCTGTATGGGTGTGTGTGTGTGTGCATTGCTGTATGGGTGTGTGTGTGTGTGCATTGCTGTATGGGTGTGTGTGTGTGTGCATTGCTGTATGGGGTTGTGTGTGTGTGCATTGCTGTATGGGTGTGTGTGTGTGTGCATTGCTGTATGGGTGTGTGTGTGTGTGCATTGCTGTATGGGTGTGTGTGTGTGTGCATTGCTGTATGGGTGTGTGTGTGTGTGCATTGCTGTATGGGTGTGTGTGTGTGTGCATTGCTGTATGGGTGTGTGTGTGTGTGCATTGCTGTATGGGTGTGTGTGTGTGTGCATTGCTGTATGGGTGTGTGTGTGTGTGCATTGCTGTATGGGTGTGTGTGTGTGTGCATTGCTGTATGGGTGTGTGTGTGTGTGCATTGCTGTATGGGTGTGTGTGTGTGTGCATTGCTGTATGGGTGTGTGTGTGTGTGCATTGCTGTATGGGTGTGTGTGTGTGTGCATTGCTGTATGGGTGTGTGTGTGTGTGCATTGCTGTATGGGTGTGTGTGTGTGTGCATTGCTGTATGGGTGTGTGTGTGTGTGCATTGCTGTATGGGTGTGTGTGTGTGTGCATTGCTGTATGGGTGTGTGTGTGTGTGCATTGCTGTATGGGTGTGTGTGTGTGTGCATTGCTGTATGGGTGTGTGTGTGTGTGCATTGCTGTATGGGTGTGTGTGTGTGTGCATTGCTGTATGGGTGTGTGTGTGTGTGCATTGCTGTATGGGGGTTGTGTGTGTGTGCATTGCTGTATGGGTGTGTGTGTGTGTGCATTGCTGTATGGGTGTGTGTGTGTGTGCATTGCTGTATGGGTGTGTGTGTGTGTGCATTGCTGTATGGGTGTGTGTGTGTGTGCATTGCTGTATGGGTGTGTGTGTGTGTGCATTGCTGTATGGGGTGTTGTGTGTGTGTGCATTGCTGTATGGGGGTTGTGTGTGTGTGCATTGCTGTATGGGTGTGTGTGTGTGTGCATTGCTGTATGGGTGTGTGTGTGTGTGCATTGCTGTATGGGTGTGTGTGTGTGTGCATTGCTGTATGGGTGTGTGTGTGTGTGCATTGCTGTATGGGTGTGTGTGTGTGTGCATTGCTGTATGGGTGTGTGTGTGTGTGCATTGCTGTATGGGTGTGTGTGTGTGTGCATTGCTGTATGGGGTGTGTGTGTGTGTGCATTGCTGTATGGGTGTGTGTGTGTGTGCATTGCTGTATGGGTGTGTGTGTGTGTGCATTGCTGTATGGGTGTGTGTGTGTGTGCATTGCTGTATGGGTGTGTGTGTGTGTGCATTGCTGTATGGGTGTGTGTGTGTGTGCATTGCTGTATGGGTGTGTGTGTGTGTGCATTGCTGTATGGGTGTGTGTGTGTGTGCATTGCTGTATGGGTGTGTGTGTGTGTGCATTGCTGTATGGGTGTGTGTGTGTGTGCATTGCTGTATGGGTGTGTGTGTGTGTGCATTGCTGTATGGGTGTGTGTGTGTGTGCATTGCTGTATGGGTGTGTGTGTGTGTGCATTGCTGTATGGGTGTGTGTGTGTGTGCATTGCTGTATGGGTGTGTGTGTGTGTGCATTGCTGTATGGGTGTGTGTGTGTGTGCATTGCTGTATGGGTGTGTGTGTGTGTGCATTGCTGTATGGGTGTGTGTGTGTGTGCATTGCTGTATGGGTGTGTGTGTGTGTGCATTGCTGTATGGGTGTGTGTGTGTGTGCATTGCTGTATGGGTGTGTGTGTGTGTGCATTGCTGTATGGGTGTGTGTGTGTGTGCATTGCTGTATGGGTGTGTGTGTGTGTGCATTGCTGTATGGGTGTGTGTGTGTGTGCATTGCTGTATGGGTGTTGTGTGTGTGTGCATTGCTGTATGGGTGTGTGTGTGTGTGCATTGCTGTATGGGTGTGTGTGTGTGTGCATTGCTGTATGGGTGTGTGTGTGTGTGCATTGCTGTATGGGTGTGTGTGTGTGTGCATTGCTGTATGGGTGTGTGTGTGTGTGCATTGCTGTATGGGTGTGTGTGTGTGTGCATTGCTGTATGGGTGTGTGTGTGTGTGCATTGCTGTATGGGTGTGTGTGTGTGTGCATTGCTGTATGGGTGTGTGTGTGTGTGCATTGCTGTATGGGTGTGTGTGTGTGTGCATTGCTGTATGGGTGTGTGTGTGTGTGCATTGCTGTATGGGTGTGTGTGTGTGTGCATTGCTGTATGGGTGTGTGTGTGTGTGCATTGCTGTATGGGTGTGTGTGTGTGTGCATTGCTGTATGGGTGTGTGTGTGTGTGCATTGCTGTATGGGTGTGTGTGTGTGCATTGCTGTATGGGTGTGGTGTGTGTGCATTGCTGTATGGGTGTGTGTGTGTGTGCATTGCTGTATGGGTGTGTGTGTGTGTGCATTGCTGTATGGGTGTGTGTGTGTGTGCATTGCTGTATGGGTGTGTGTGTGTGTGCATTGCTGTATGGGTGTGTGTGTGTGTGCATTGCTGTATGGGTGTGTGTGTGTGTGCATTGCTGTATGGGTGTGTGTGTGTGTGCATTGCTGTATGGGTGTGTGTGTGTGTGCATTGCTGTATGGGTGTGTGTGTGTGTGCATTGCTGTATGGGTGTGTGTGTGTGTGCATTGCTGTATGGGTGTGTGTGTGTGTGCATTGCTGTATGGGTGTGTGTGTGTGTGCATTGCTGTATGGGTGTGTGTGTGTGTGCATTGCTGTATGGGTGTGTGTGTGTGTGCATTGCTGTATGGGGTGTGTGTGTGTGTGCATTGCTGTATGGGTGTGTGTGTGTGTGCATTGCTGTATGGGTGTGTGTGTGTGTGCATTGCTGTATGGGTGTGTGTGTGTGTGCATTGCTGTATGGGTGTGTGTGTGTGTGCATTGCTGTATGGGTGTGTGTGTGTGTGCATTGCTGTATGGGTGTGTGTGTGTGTGCATTGCTGTATGGGTGTGTGTGTGTGTGCATTGCTGTATGGGTGTGTGTGTGTGTGCATTGCTGTATGGGGTGTGTGTGTGTGTGCATTGCTGTATGGGTGTGTGTGTGTGTGCATTGCTGTATGGGTGTGTGTGTGTGTGCATTGCTGTATGGGTGTGTGTGTGTGTGCATTGCTGTATGGGTGTGTGTGTGTGTGCATTGCTGTATGGGTGTGTGTGTGTGTGCATTGCTGTATGGGTGTGTGTGTGTGTGCATTGCTGTATGGGGTTGTGTGTGTGTGCATTGCTGTATGGGTGTGTGTGTGTGTGCATTGCTGTATGGGTGTGTGTGTGTGTGCATTGCTGTATGGGTGTGTGTGTGTGTGCATTGCTGTATGGGTGTGTGTGTGTGTGCATTGCTGTATGGGTGTGTGTGTGTGTGCATTGCTGTATGGGTGTGTGTGTGTGTGCATTGCTGTATGGGTGTGTGTGTGTGTGCATTGCTGTATGGGTGTTGTGTGTGTGTGCATTGCTGTATGGGTGTGTGTGTGTGTGCATTGCTGTATGGGTGTGTGTGTGTGTGCATTGCTGTATGGGTGTGTGTGTGTGTGCATTGCTGTATGGGTGTGTGTGTGTGTGCATTGCTGTATGGGTGTGTGTGTGTGTGCATTGCTGTATGGGTGTGTGTGTGTGTGCATTGCTGTATGGGTGTGTGTGTGTGTGCATTGCTGTATGGGTGTGTGTGTGTGTGCATTGCTGTATGGGTGTGTGTGTGTGTGCATTGCTGTATGGGTGTGTGTGTGTGTGCATTGCTGTATGGGTGTGTGTGTGTGTGCATTGCTGTATGGGTGTGTGTGTGTGTGCATTGCTGTATGGGTGTGTGTGTGTGTGCATTGCTGTATGGGTGTGTGTGTGTGTGCATTGCTGTATGGGTGTGTGTGTGTGTGCATTGCTGTATGGGTGTGTGTGTGTGTGCATTGCTGTATGGGTGTGTGTGTGTGTGCATTGCTGTATGGGTGTGTGTGTGTGTGCATTGCTGTATGGGTGTGTGTGTGTGTGCATTGCTGTATGGGTGTGTGTGTGTGTGCATTGCTGTATGGGTGTGTGTGTGTGTGCATTGCTGTATGGGTGTGTGTGTGTGTGCATTGCTGTATGGGTGTGTGTGTGTGTGCATTGCTGTATGGGTGTGTGTGTGTGTGCATTGCTGTATGGGTGTTGTGTGTGTGTGCATTGCTGTATGGGTGTGTGTGTGTGTGCATTGCTGTATGGGTGTGTGTGTGTGTGCATTGCTGTATGGGTGTGTGTGTGTGTGCATTGCTGTATGGGTGTGTGTGTGTGTGCATTGCTGTATGGGTGTGTGTGTGTGTGCATTGCTGTATGGGTGTGTGTGTGTGTGCATTGCTGTATGGGTGTGTGTGTGTGTGCATTGCTGTATGGGTGTGTGTGTGTGTGCATTGCTGTATGGGTGTGTGTGTGTGTGCATTGCTGTATGGGTGTGTGTGTGTGTGCATTGCTGTATGGGTGTGTGTGTTGTGTGCATTGCTGTATGGGTGTGTGTGTGTGTGCATTGCTGTATGGGTGTGTGTGTGTGTGCATTGCTGTATGGGTGTGTGTGTGTGTGCATTGCTGTATGGGTGTGTGTGTGTGTGCATTGCTGTATGGGTGTGTGTGTGTGTGCATTGCTGTATGGGTGTGTGTGTGTGTGCATTGCTGTATGGGTGTGTGTGTGTGTGCATTGCTGTATGGGTGTGTGTGTGTGTGCATTGCTGTATGGGTGTGTGTGTGTGTGCATTGCTGTATGGGTGTGTGTGTGTGTGCATTGCTGTATGGGTGTGTGTGTGTGTGCATTGCTGTATGGGTGTGTGTGTGTGTGCATTGCTGTATGGGGTGTGTGTGTGTGTGCATTGCTGTATGGGTGTGTGTGTGTGTGCATTGCTGTATGGGTGTGTGTGTGTGTGCATTGCTGTATGGGTGTGTGTGTGTGTGCATTGCTGTATGGGTGTGTGTGTGTGTGCATTGCTGTATGGGGGTTGTGTGTGTGTGCATTGCTGTATGGGTGTGTGTGTGTGTGCATTGCTGTATGGGTGTGTGTGTGTGTGCATTGCTGTATGGGTGTGTGTGTGTGTGCATTGCTGTATGGGTGTGTGTGTGTGTGCATTGCTGTATGGGTGTGTGTGTGTGTGCATTGCTGTATGGGTGTGTGTGTGTGTGCATTGCTGTATGGGTGTGTGTGTGTGTGCATTGCTGTATGGGTGTGTGTGTGTGTGCATTGCTGTATGGGGGTTGTGTGTGTGTGCATTGCTGTATGGGTGTGTGTGTGTGTGCATTGCTGTATGGGGGTTGTGTGTGTGTGCATTGCTGTATGGGTGTGTGTGTGTGTGCATTGCTGTATGGGTGTGTGTGTGTGTGCATTGCTGTATGGGTGTGTGTGTGTGTGCATTGCTGTATGGGTGTGTGTGTGTGTGCATTGCTGTATGGGTGTGTGTGTGTGTGCATTGCTGTATGGGTGTGTGTGTGTGTGCATTGCTGTATGGGTGTGTGTGTGTGTGCATTGCTGTATGGGTGTGTGTGTGTGTGCATTGCTGTATGGGTGTGTGTGTGTGTGCATTGCTGTATGGGTGTGTGTGTGTGTGCATTGCTGTATGGGTGTGTGTGTGTGTGCATTGCTGTATGGGTGTGTGTGTGTGTGCATTGCTGTATGGGTGTGTGTGTGTGTGCATTGCTGTATGGGTGTGTGTGTGTGTGCATTGCTGTATGGGTGTGTGTGTGTGTGCATTGCTGTATGGGTGTGTGTGTGTGTGCATTGCTGTATGGGTGTGTGTGTGTGTGCATTGCTGTATGGGGGTTGTGTGTGTGTGCATTGCTGTATGGGTGTGTGTGTGTGTGCATTGCTGTATGGGTGTGTGTGTGTGTGCATTGCTGTATGGGTGTGTGTGTGTGTGCATTGCTGTATGGGTGTGTGTGTGTGTGCATTGCTGTATGGGTGTGTGTGTGTGTGCATTGCTGTATGGGTGTGTGTGTGTGTGCATTGCTGTATGGGTGTGTGTGTGTGTGCATTGCTGTATGGGTGTGTGTGTGTGTGCATTGCTGTATGGGTGTGTGTGTGTGTGCATTGCTGTATGGGTGTGTGTGTGTGTGCATTGCTGTATGGGTGTGTGTGTGTGTGCATTGCTGTATGGGTGTGTGTGTGTGTGCATTGCTGTATGGGTGTGTGTGTGTGTGCATTGCTGTATGGGTGTGTGTGTGTGTGCATTGCTGTATGGGTGTGTGTGTGTGTGCATTGCTGTATGGGTGTGTGTGTGTGTGCATTGCTGTATGGGTGTGTGTGTGTGTGCATTGCTGTATGGGTGTGTGTGTGTGTGCATTGCTGTATGGGTGTGTGTGTGTGTGCATTGCTGTATGGGTGTGTGTGTGTGTGCATTGCTGTATGGGTGTGTGTGTGTGTGCATTGCTGTATGGGTGTGTGTGTGTGTGCATTGCTGTATGGGTGTGTGTGTGTGTGCATTGCTGTATGGGTGTGTGTGTGTGTGCATTGCTGTATGGGTGTGTGTGTGTGTGCATTGCTGTATGGGTGTGTGTGTGTGTGCATTGCTGTATGGGTGTGTGTGTGTGTGTGCATTGCTGTATGGGTGTGTGTGTGTGTGCATTGCTGTATGGGTGTGTGTGTGTGTGCATTGCTGTATGGGTGTGTGTGTGTGTGCATTGCTGTATGGGTGTGTGTGTGTGTGCATTGCTGTATGGGTGTGTGTGTGTGTGCATTGCTGTATGGGTGTGTGTGTGTGTGCATTGCTGTATGGGTGTGTGTGTGTGTGCATTGCTGTATGGGGTGTGTGTGTGTGTGCATTGCTGTATGGGTGTGTGTGTGTGTGCATTGCTGTATGGGTGTGTGTGTGTGTGCATTGCTGTATGGGTGTGTGTGTGTGTGCATTGCTGTATGGGTGTGTGTGTGTGTGCATTGCTGTATGGGTGTGTGTGTGTGTGCATTGCTGTATGGGGGTTGTGTGTGTGTGCATTGCTGTATGGGTGTGTGTGTGTGTGCATTGCTGTATGGGTGTGTGTGTGTGTGCATTGCTGTATGGGTGTGTGTGTGTGTGCATTGCTGTATGGGTGTGTGTGTGTGTGCATTGCTGTATGGGGGTTGTGTGTGTGTGCATTGCTGTATGGGTGTGTGTGTGTGTGCATTGCTGTATGGGGGTTGTGTGTGTGTGCATTGCTGTATGGGTGTGTGTGTGTGTGCATTGCTGTATGGGTGTGTGTGTGTGTGCATTGCTGTATGGGTGTGTGTGTGTGTGCATTGCTGTATGGGTGTGTGTGTGTGTGCATTGCTGTATGGGTGTGTGTGTGTGTGCATTGCTGTATGGGTGTGTGTGTGTGTGCATTGCTGTATGGGGGTTGTGTGTGTGTGCATTGCTGTATGGGTGTGTGTGTGTGTGCATTGCTGTATGGGTGTGTGTGTGTGTGCATTGCTGTATGGGTGTGTGTGTGTGTGCATTGCTGTATGGGTGTGTGTGTGTGTGCATTGCTGTATGGGTGTGTGTGTGTGTGCATTGCTGTATGGGTGTGTGTGTGTGTGCATTGCTGTATGGGGGTTGTGTGTGTGTGCATTGCTGTATGGGTGTGTGTGTGTGTGCATTGCTGTATGGGTGTGTGTGTGTGTGCATTGCTGTATGGGTGTGTGTGTGTGTGCATTGCTGTATGGGTGTGTGTGTGTGTGCATTGCTGTATGGGTGTGTGTGTGTGTGCATTGCTGTATGGGGGTTGTGTGTGTGTGCATTGCTGTATGGGTGTGTGTGTGTGTGCATTGCTGTATGGGTGTGTGTGTGTGTGCATTGCTGTATGGGTGTGTGTGTGTGTGTGCATTGCTGTATGGGTGTGTGTGTGTGTGCATTGCTGTATGGGTGTGTGTGTGTGTGCATTGCTGTATGGGTGTGTGTGTGTGTGCATTGCTGTATGGGTGTGTGTGTGTGTGCATTGCTGTATGGGGGTTGTGTGTGTGTGCATTGCTGTATGGGTGTGTGTGTGTGTGCATTGCTGTATGGGTGTGTGTGTGTGTGCATTGCTGTATGGGTGTGTGTGTGTGTGCATTGCTGTATGGGTGTGTGTGTGTGTGCATTGCTGTATGGGTGTGTGTGTGTGTGCATTGCTGTATGGGGGTTGTGTGTGTGTGCATTGCTGTATGGGTGTGTGTGTGTGTGCATTGCTGTATGGGTGTGTGTGTGTGTGCATTGCTGTATGGGTGTGTGTGTGTGTGCATTGCTGTATGGGTGTGTGTGTGTGTGCATTGCTGTATGGGTGTGTGTGTGTGTGCATTGCTGTATGGGTGTGTGTGTGTGTGCATTGCTGTATGGGTGTGTGTGTGTGTGCATTGCTGTATGGGTGTGTGTGTGTGTGCATTGCTGTATGGGGGTTGTGTGTGTGTGCATTGCTGTATGGGTGTGTGTGTGTGTGCATTGCTGTATGGGTGTGTGTGTGTGTGCATTGCTGTATGGGTGTGTGTGTGTGTGCATTGCTGTATGGGTGTGTGTGTGTGTGCATTGCTGTATGGGTGTGTGTGTGTGTGCATTGCTGTATGGGTGTGTGTGTGTGTGCATTGCTGTATGGGGGTTGTGTGTGTGTGCATTGCTGTATGGGTGTGTGTGTGTGTGCATTGCTGTATGGGTGTGTGTGTGTGTGCATTGCTGTATGGGTGTGTGTGTGTGTGCATTGCTGTATGGGTGTGTGTGTGTGTGCATTGCTGTATGGGTGTGTGTGTGTGTGCATTGCTGTATGGGTGTGTGTGTGTGTGCATTGCTGTATGGGTGTGTGTGTGTGTGCATTGCTGTATGGGGGTTGTGTGTGTGTGCATTGCTGTATGGGTGTGTGTGTGTGTGCATTGCTGTATGGGTGTGTGTGTGTGTGCATTGCTGTATGGGTGTGTGTGTGTGTGCATTGCTGTATGGGTGTGTGTGTGTGTGCATTGCTGTATGAGTGTGTGTGTGTGTGCATTGCTGTATGGGGGTTGTGTGTGTGTGCATTGCTGTATGGGTGTGTGTGTGTGTGCATTGCTGTATGGGTGTGTGTGTGTGTGCATTGCTGTATGGGTGTGTGTGTGTGTGCATTGCTGTATGGGTGTGTGTGTGTGTGCATTGCTGTATGGGTGTGTGTGTGTGTGCATTGCTGTATGGGTGTGTGTGTGTGTGCATTGCTGTATGGGTGTGTGTGTGTGTGCATTGCTGTATGGGTGTGTGTGTGTGTGCATTGCTGTATGGGGGTTGTGTGTGTGTGCATTGCTGTATGGGTGTGTGTGTGTGTGCATTGCTGTATGGGTGTGTGTGTGTGTGCATTGCTGTATGGGTGTGTGTGTGTGTGCATTGCTGTATGGGTGTGTGTGTGTGTGCATTGCTGTATGGGTGTGTGTGTGTGTGCATTGCTGTATGGGGGTTGTGTGTGTGTGCATTGCTGTATGGGTGTGTGTGTGTGTGCATTGCTGTATGGGTGTGTGTGTGTGTGCATTGCTGTATGGGTGTGTGTGTGTGTGCATTGCTGTATGGGTGTGTGTGTGTGTGCATTGCTGTATGGGTGTGTGTGTGTGTGCATTGCTGTATGGGTGTGTGTGTGTGTGCATTGCTGTATGGGTGTGTGTGTGTGTGCATTGCTGTATGGGGGTTGTGTGTGTGTGCATTGCTGTATGGGTGTGTGTGTGTGTGCATTGCTGTATGGGTGTGTGTGTGTGTGCATTGCTGTATGGGTGTGTGTGTGTGTGCATTGCTGTATGGGTGTGTGTGTGTGTGCATTGCTGTATGGGTGTGTGTGTGTGTGCATTGCTGTATGGGTGTGTGTGTGTGTGCATTGCTGTATGGGGGTTGTGTGTGTGTGCATTGCTGTATGGGTGTGTGTGTGTGCGCATTGCTGTATGGGTGTGTGTGTGTGTGCATTGCTGTATGGGTGTGTGTGTGTGTGCATTGCTGTATGGGTGTGTGTGTGTGTGCATTGCTGTATGGGTGTGTGTGTGTGTGCATTGCTGTATGGGTGTGTGTGTGTGTGCATTGCTGTATGGGTGTGTGTGTGTGTGCATTGCTGTATGGGGGTTGTGTGTGTGTGCATTGCTGTATGGGTGTGTGTGTGTGTGCATTGCTGTATGGGTGTGTGTGTGTGTGCATTGCTGTATGGGTGTGTGTGTGTGTGCATTGCTGTATGGGTGTGTGTGTGTGTGCATTGCTGTATGGGTGTGTGTGTGTGTGCATTGCTGTATGGGTGTGTGTGTGTGTGCATTGCTGTATGGGTGTGTGTGTGTGTGCATTGCTGTATGGGTGTGTGTGTGTGTGCATTGCTGTATGGGTGTGTGTGTGTGTGCATTGCTGTATGGGTGTGTGTGTGTGTGCATTGCTGTATGGGTGTGTGTGTGTGTGCATTGCTGTATGGGTGTGTGTGTGTGTGCATTGCTGTATGGGTGTGTGTGTGTGTGCATTGCTGTATGGGTGTGTGTGTGTGTGCATTGCTGTATGGGTGTGTGTGTGTGTGCATTGCTGTATGGGTGTGTGTGTGTGTGCATTGCTGTATGGGTGTGTGTGTGTGTGCATTGCTGTATGGGTGTGTGTGTGTGTGCATTGCTGTATGGGGTGTGTGTGTGTGTGCATTGCTGTATGGGGGTTGTGTGTGTGTGCATTGCTGTATGGGTGTGTGTGTGTGTGCATTGCTGTATGGGTGTGTGTGTGTGTGCATTGCTGTATGGGTGTGTGTGTGTGTGCATTGCTGTATGGGTGTGTGTGTGTGTGCATTGCTGTATGGGTGTGTGTGTGTGTGCATTGCTGTATGGGTGTGTGTGTGTGTGCATTGCTGTATGGGGGTTGTGTGTGTGTGCATTGCTGTATGGGTGTGTGTGTGTGTGCATTGCTGTATGGGTGTGTGTGTGTGTGCATTGCTGTATGGGTGTGTGTGTGTGTGCATTGCTGTATGGGTGTGTGTGTGTGTGCATTGCTGTATGGGTGTGTGTGTGTGTGCATTGCTGTATGGGTGTGTGTGTGTGTGCATTGCTGTATGGGTGTGTGTGTGTGTGCATTGCTGTATGGGTGTGTGTGTGTGTGCATTGCTGTATGGGTGTGTGTGTGTGTGCATTGCTGTATGGGTGTGTGTGTGTGTGCATTGCTGTATGGGTGTGTGTGTGTGTGCATTGCTGTATGGGTGTGTGTGTGTGTGCATTGCTGTATGGGTGTGTGTGTGTGTGCATTGCTGTATGGGTGTGTGTGTGTGTGCATTGCTGTATGGGTGTGTGTGTGTGTGCATTGCTGTATGGGTGTGTGTGTGTGTGCATTGCTGTATGGGTGTGTGTGTGTGTGCATTGCTGTATGGGTGTGTGTGTGTGTGCATTGCTGTATGGGTGTGTGTGTGTGTGCATTGCTGTATGGGTGTGTGTGTGTGTGCATTGCTGTATGGGTGTGTGTGTGTGTGCATTGCTGTATGGGTGTGTGTGTGTGTGCATTGCTGTATGGGTGTGTGTGTGTGTGCATTGCTGTATGGGTGTGTGTGTGTGTGCATTGCTGTATGGGTGTGTGTGTGTGTGCATTGCTGTATGGGTGTGTGTGTGTGTGCATTGCTGTATGGGTGTGTGTGTGTGTGCATTGCTGTATGGGTGTGTGTGTGTGTGCATTGCTGTATGGGTGTGTGTGTGTGTGCATTGCTGTATGGGTGTGTGTGTGTGTGCATTGCTGTATGGGTGTGTGTGTGTGTGCATTGCTGTATGGGTGTGTGTGTGTGTGCATTGCTGTATGGGTGTGTGTGTGTGTGCATTGCTGTATGGGTGTGTGTGTGTGTGCATTGCTGTATGGGTGTGTGTGTGTGTGCATTGCTGTATGGGTGTGTGTGTGTGTGCATTGCTGTATGGGTGTGTGTGTGTGTGCATTGCTGTATGGGTGTGTGTGTGTGTGCATTGCTGTATGGGTGTGTGTGTGTGTGTGCATTGCTGTATGGGTGTGTGTGTGTGTGCATTGCTGTATGGGTGTGTGTGTGTGTGCATTGCTGTATGGGTGTGTGTGTGTGTGCATTGCTGTATGGGTGTGTGTGTGTGTGCATTGCTGTATGGGTGTGTGTGTGTGTGCATTGCTGTATGGGTGTGTGTGTGTGTGCATTGCTGTATGGGTGTGTGTGTGTGTGCATTGCTGTATGGGTGTGTGTGTGTGTGCATTGCTGTATGGGTGTGTGTGTGTGTGCATTGCTGTATGGGTGTGTGTGTGTGTGCATTGCTGTATGGGTGTGTGTGTGTGTGCATTGCTGTATGGGTGTGTGTGTGTGTGCATTGCTGTATGGGTGTGTGTGTGTGTGCATTGCTGTATGGGTGTGTGTGTGTGTGCATTGCTGTATGGGTGTGTGTGTGTGTGCATTGCTGTATGGGTGTGTGTGTGTGTGCATTGCTGTATGGGTGTGTGTGTGTGTGCATTGCTGTATGGGTGTGTGTGTGTGTGCATTGCTGTATGGGTGTGTGTGTGTGTGCATTGCTGTATGGGTGTGTGTGTGTGTGCATTGCTGTATGGGTGTGTGTGTGTGTGCATTGCTGTATGGGTGTGTGTGTGTGTGCATTGCTGTATGGGTGTGTGTGTGTGTGCATTGCTGTATGGGTGTGTGTGTGTGTGCATTGCTGTATGGGTGTGTGTGTGTGTGCATTGCTGTATGGGTGTGTGTGTGTGTGCATTGCTGTATGGGTGTGTGTGTGTGTGCATTGCTGTATGGGTGTGTGTGTGTGTGCATTGCTGTATGGGTGTGTGTGTGTGTGCATTGCTGTATGGGTGTGTGTGTGTGTGCATTGCTGTATGGGTGTGTGTGTGTGTGCATTGCTGTATGGGTGTGTGTGTGTGTGCATTGCTGTATGGGTGTGTGTGTGTGTGCATTGCTGTATGGGTGTGTGTGTGTGTGCATTGCTGTATGGGTGTGTGTGTGTGTGCATTGCTGTATGGGTGTGTGTGTGTGTGCATTGCTGTATGGGTGTGTGTGTGTGTGCATTGCTGTATGGGTGTGTGTGTGTGCATTGCTGTATGGGTGTGTGTGTGTGTGCATTGCTGTATGGGTGTGTGTGTGTGTGCATTGCTGTATGGGTGTGTGTGTGTGTGCATTGCTGTATGGGTGTGTGTGTGTGTGCATTGCTGTATGGGTGTGTGTGTGTGTGCATTGCTGTATGGGTGTGTGTGTGTGTGCATTGCTGTATGGGTGTGTGTGTGTGTGCATTGCTGTATGGGTGTGTGTGTGTGTGCATTGCTGTATGGGTGTGTGTGTGTGTGCATTGCTGTATGGGTGTGTGTGTGTGTGCATTGCTGTATGGGTGTGTGTGTGTGTGCATTGCTGTATGGGTGTGTGTGTGTGTGCATTGCTGTATGGGTGTGTGTGTGTGTGCATTGCTGTATGGGTGTGTGTGTGTGTGCATTGCTGTATGGGTGTGTGTGTGTGTGCATTGCTGTATGGGTGTGTGTGTGTGTGCATTGCTGTATGGGTGTGTGTGTGTGTGCATTGCTGTATGGGTGTGTGTGTGTGTGCATTGCTGTATGGGTGTGTGTGTGTGTGCATTGCTGTATGGGTGTGTGTGTGTGTGCATTGCTGTATGGGTGTGTGTGTGTGCATTGCTGTATGGGTGTGTGTGTGTGTGCATTGCTGTATGGGTGTGTGTGTGTGTGTGCATTGCTGTATGGGTGTGTGTGTGTGTGCATTGCTGTATGGGTGTGTGTGTGTGTGCATTGCTGTATGGGTGTGTGTGTGTGTGCATT
The DNA here is from genome assembly GCA_947471745.1 of Closterium sp. Naga37s-1. Classification (NCBI taxonomy): domain Eukaryota; kingdom Viridiplantae; phylum Streptophyta; class Zygnematophyceae; order Desmidiales; family Closteriaceae; genus Closterium; species Closterium sp. Naga37s-1. The sequence goes on along the minus strand of CANJKZ010000337.1, from coordinate 274,033 downwards.
GCTGTATGGGTGTGTGTGTGTGTGCATTGCTGTATGGGTGTGTGTGTGTGTGCATTGCTGTATGGGTGTGTGTGTGTGTGTGCATTGCTGTATGGGTGTGTGTGTGTGTACATTGCTGTATGGGGTGTGTGTGTGCATGGCTGCATGAGTGTGTGCACACATTTGCGCCGTAACTCCACTGCACCTCAATATCCCTCGTGATTTTATTGAACTTCATTCACTGTGTGCCAGTGCGTGCCACTGCATCAACCCCCTTCTCTGCTCCCCCCTATCTCTCACCCCCCTTCTCCCTGCTCCACCTCTCACTGCTCCTCCCCCCTCTCTGATCGTCGTCTCAACAGAGTGCACATCGACCTGGCAACATCCTCCTTCTCCCTCTCGCCAGCCATCAACCACTCGGTGGTCGCCAAGGTGCGCTCTGCTCTGCTCCTACCCTCGATGCCCTTCTGCCCGTACCCTCAACGTTAACGTTTTCTGTCAAGCTATTTCACCACCACCCCTCACCATTTCCCTCTCACCGTGCGCCTCTCCCTCCACCATCGCCTCTCTCACCAACCCCCCCTTTAAATTCGTTGCCAGTGACAGAGGCACAAATGGTGGGAATTGAGAAAGTTAGCTCACTCCCCTCTCGTCCTCCCATCTCCGCTCTTCCCCCTGCCTTGCGTCACATCGCCTCCTCACAGCAATTCCCGCTCTTTGAGGCCGTGCCTGCGATGGAAGCGCTGGTGGTGGGACCCACAGGGGGGCCCTCTCAGCCGCGCTCCTCCCCCCTCACTTCCCTCGCGGCTGCTTATCAGGTACGCCGCAGGCTGCTCTGCTTATCAGGTACCTACAGAGCTGTTCAGTAACATGCCTGTGTGAACCCGTTATAACTCAACACTCTGCAACACCCAACCATGTTCTTCCTTGAAGCGCCACGATGCCTGGTGCCTAGAGCCAGTGGGCACGTTCACTCACAGGCCATCCGAGCATGATTATTCCCCATCCGCCCCTGCTCACATGCATGCCATCCACATGTCCGTGCCTACCCCCACCTTGCAACCATCCGCCCATGCTCTCTCATGCGTGTCATCCATCCCCCCATGCGTGTCATCCGCAACCCCATGTGTGGCATGCAGGGAGTGCTGCTACGAGCAGGGCGCACGCATGCACTGGTGCAGGAGCTGTGGGAGCAGAGACAGTGTCTCATGCGGGTCATGCCATGCCTCACCATGCAGCCATGCGGCACAGCAGGTGAGCTTCGGTAGTGACTTGTGCGTCTACTGACATGTCACTTCTTCATTCATCTCAAAACGAAGTGACCTGGTTCTGATCCCTTTGCTTGTGCCTGTTGATGTATGTACCTCTCTCCTCCGCTTATCTGCCTGCGCATGCACCCACAGGTGATGTCATGGTGCAAGCTTCGTTCGTGCACTTCGACCCCTTCACCAAAGTTGTGCTCAGCTGTCGCATCCCCTACCAGATAAGGTACGGCACCGAATCCCTGGACCATGATACCATGCTTTTCTGATTTCTTCACCTTTCTTACTAGGCTAGGCTGGGGAAGGAGTACCGCGTTATGTTCACCATCATCCCGATCCCATTCCTTTTACCTTTCCTGGCATTCAAATCCAAAAAATAACCTCCTGTTTTATTTGACGTCTCTCCTCGCCCCTCCCGATGCATCCCCTGCAGTGGCATGTCTTACCCATTCACGCGCCCCCACGTGGCGGTGTAGGTGCCTCACAGCCGCAAGCTGATGATGATTCGTGACTTGCTCCTTATTCTCCCCCGATCCCCATGCAGCGGCATGTCGTATCCGTTCACGCGCCCCCACGTGGAGGTGGAGGTGCCTCACAGCCGCAAGCTGCCAGCACAGCAGGTGCAGCACGCAGTGGCAGCAGCAGCAGTGGGGGTGCCTGAGGGGTACGGGCTCATGGCTCGCATGCTGCAAGCGGTGGCCTGCACCATCCAGACTCTTCTTTCAAAGTGAAGTACGGCAGATGAGGGACATTGGCAGACTCTGCGACATGGGTGGTCGTACATAAGGATAGGCCTTGTGACTAGCATGTTCTGTGGGTCAACCAAGCCATGCGTGCTATTCTAACAAGTCAGTGTGTGAGTACTGCATAACATTGTGCAGCTTCTTGTACACAGGAAACATTGAACTAGGCTAGGTAGGAGCCATAACTAGTGCCAATCTTGTGTATTTGATCAAACAACACCCTTAACATGGATGCTTACAGAACATTTGATTCCACACCATGCATGAACACATGCCAAAGTCTCGAGCGGGTGCGTAGGGCTGTGGGAGCATCTCTTATGTACACATTTACTCGCATCTGGTCCAGGAATGAAGTAGCTACAAGCGTGGCTTGGGCGAGCCATCGCTGCTCACCATCTCTCTGCCTGTGGCTTCGTTACCCTTGGCTCCACTGGCACCACACAGCTGCATCCACCCAGACAGCACCATCTTGTTGCGCTCAGCGATCCAGCAGTGGAGTAAGAAGAATGAAGGAGATACAAGCGTGACTTGGAGAACCATCGCTGCCCATGATGTCTCTGCCTTCACTGCCAATGACAGCACCATCTTGTTGCACTCCGCCATCCAGCACTCGGAGCTAGTACGTACAAGAGTGACGGACCTACAAGCATGGCTTGGGGGAGCCATCGTTGCCCATTACGTCTCTTCCCATGGCTTCATCGGCAGCACACAGCTGCATCCACCCAGACAGCACCATCTTGTTGCGCTCTGCAATCCAGCACTGAAAGGGTACAAGTGTGAAGGAGCAGCTACAAGTGTGGCTTGGGCGACGTCTCTGCTCGTGCCTTCACTGCCAGCACCACACAGCTGAATCCACCCCGCCAGCACCTTCTTGTTGCGCTCCGCGATCCAGCACTCGAGTTAGAAGAGTGAGAAGCTACAAGCGTGGCTTGGGCGAGCCATCGCTGCCCATGACATCTCTGCCTTCACTTCCTATGCCTTCACTTCCTATGCCTTCACTTCCTATGCCTTCACTTCCTATGCCTTCACTTCCTATGCCTTCACTTCCTATGCCTTCACTTCCTATGCCTTCACTTCCTATGCCTTCACTTCCTATGCCTTCACTTCCTATGCCTTCACTTCCTATGCCTTCACTGTCACCACACAGCTGCATCCACCCAGACAGCACCATCTTGTTGCGCTCAGCGATCCAACACTCAAAGCTCACACGCCTCAATGGTTCCCCTCCTCCCACACTTTCCACTCCTGAACCTGCTGACTCTTCTTCCTCTGCTGCGCTTGATGCTGGTATGGAAACGGGCTGCCAGGTTCGGGTGATGAGAGTCTCGCCGGGGAACACATGTCCGGTGAACCGAACCTGCACGCTGTGGAAAAGGTTCGGGTCGCCCCTGCAGCAGGTTCGGAGGATGGCTCGGGTGGCGAAGCCGAGCGTGCAGAGGCCATGCAGGATTGGGCGAGGGTAGCTGGGGGCGGGGGGATGAGGGGAGAGGGTTGAGGTTGAGGGAAGAGGGAAATGGTAGGCAGCATGGGAGATGAGATAGGGGCGATGGTGATGGGGAGACAATCCAGAAAGCTGAAACAGGAGCTAACAGGCATCAGATGGTCCGGGAAGGAGGGTTGGCTGGTAGGCATGGGAAGAGGGCTAGTTACCCTGCAGTGGCGGCGAATTCAGGGTCGGAGTGGAGGGGGTTGAGGTCGCCACAGAGGCGGTACAGCAAAGCCTGGTTGGGCGGGATGCGCTCCTCTGTTGCTGCGTGGGGTGGCGGGCGAGCGGATGGCTGCTGTCTGGTGCCTGCTGCGCTGCCACGTGCTGGTGGTGGTTGTTGTGGTTGCTGTTGCGGTTGAGATGGGTTCGTGGAGGTTGTGGTAGGTTTGGAGGAGAAGCCCCCGGCACCACGCAGCACGATGGATGACCTGATGGGGTGATGGGATGGCATGGCAAGGCACAGAGATGGAATAGAGGATGAGAAGGCTGAAAGGGCATGCCGCGGATGAAGGCACATGGAAAGCTATGACATGATACGATATGAATCGGCAGGAGCCCATGCTTTTGAGTCGACTCAAATGAAGGCACATGGGATGCTATGATTTGACATGAATACAATATGAATCGGCAGGAGCCCATGCTTTTGAGTCGACTCAAATGAAGGCACATGGAACGCTATGATACGATATGAATCGGCAGGAGCCCATGCCCATTAGCAGGCTCCCGCTGCAAAAATGAGCAACTTTTGAGACGTCTCATGAATCGGCGGGAGGGAGCCCCCGGCTCCTGCTGCAACAATGAGCAATCCACACAGTGAAGCGACATCCCACAGTCGAGGAACGTCTCACACTCACCTGTTGAGTGCGAGCCTGGCGCCTGATTCGCGGTCAAACGAGACTGTTTCCACGTCCACTATAGCCGCCCTGCCCTTGTCCTTCAGGCCCCTCATGCCCTTTGACTTGACTCAGAACAGAAGCACACCTGTTGACTCAGAACAGAAGCACACCTGTTGACTCAGAACAGAAGCACACCTGTTGACTCAGAACAGAAGCACACCTGTTGACTCAGAACAGAAGCACACCTGTTGACTCAGAACAGAAGCACACCTGTTGACTCAGAACAGAAGCACACCTGTTGAGTGCGAGCCTGGCTCCTGACTCGCGGTCGAATGACACTGTCTCAACGTCCACTATGGCCGCCCTGCCCTTGTCCTTCAGGCCTGATATGCGCGCGCGACTCACCACCTGGGTTGGGGTGAGGTTGAAAGACACACACAAAGGGCGAGAATAATAGGGTGCTGTGGAGGGGTCGGAGACTCAACGTCCACTATGGCCGCCCTGCCCTTGTCCTTCAGCGCTGATATGCGCGCGCGATTCACCACCTGACTTGGGTTGAAACCGAGGGACAGACACACAGGCAAGAATAATCATACAGAAAGTATATGTTTTCCTGCCCTTGTCCTTCAGCGCTGATATGTGCGCTCGATTCACCACCTGCCTTGGATTGAAACCGAGGGACAAACATTCGGGAGAAACAGGTATACAGGTAACTACATGCCTTCCTGCCCTTGTCCTTCAGGCCCGACATGCGCACTCGACTCACCACCTGCCTTGGGTTGAAACCGAGGGACAGACACACAGGCAAGAATAATCATACAGAAAGTGATTGTTTTCCTGCCCTTGTGCTTCAGAGCTGATATGCACGCCCGATTCACCACCTGACTTGGGGAAGGGGGGGTGGAGAGGGGGGGAAGGGGGGGGGGAGAGGGGGGGAAGGGGGGGGAGAGAAAGGGGATAAGGGGTCCCTGGGGGTCCCTGGGCTGGGGGTCCCCCCTCACAAGGCTAATATGCGCGCTCGATTCACCACCTGCTTTGGGGTGTGAGATGACACACACGCAGGCGAGCTTGCTTGCCCTTGTCCTTCAAAGCTAATATGCGCACTCGATTCACCACCTGCTTTGGGGTGTGAGATGACACACACGCAGGTGAGCTTGCTTGCCCTTGTCCTTCAAAGCTAATATGCGCGCTCGATTCACCACCTGCTTTGGGGTGTGAGATGACACACACGCAGGCGAGCTTGCTTGCCCTTGTCCTTCAAAGCTAATATGCGCACTCGATTCACCACCTGCCTTGTGTTGATCACCGAGGGGCAGACTCACAGGCGAGTAAAAAATACACAGAACAGGACATTCTGCCCTGCCCTTGTCCTTTCAAGTTTTTTCAAAAGTGATATCAACAGGACATTCTGCCCTGCCCTTGTCCTTCAACCCTGATATGTGCGCCCGATTCACCACCTGGCTAGCAGGCAGTCAGAAGCTAATTCACGCTTGGAATGAGACCGATTGCTTCAAGAAAAGGCTACAGAAACCAAGCTGGCTGGCTATTGTTCACCTTGGCAGCAGTGGGCAGGAGTGGCCAATTAGAAATTGAGTTGAGTGGTTCGGGGGCTCACCTTGGCAGCGGTGGGCAGGAGTGGATCGTTGAGTTGAATTGAGTGGTTCGGGCTCACCTTGGCAGCAGTGGGCAGGGGGCGGAAGAGGCGCAGGTACTGCTCCCCGTGCAACAATAGAGCCGGATCGAAGCTGGGGGAGGGAGGGCATGATGAGTGGGGAGGTGGGGAGGGGAGGGCGGAGAGGGAGGCAGGGTGAGTGATTGTGATACGAATACAGGGCGGATGGATGACACGGAAGGGCGAAAGGGTGTGGGGTCCATGGAAGAGGAGCGAGAGAGAGAGAGGAAGGGGTCTGCATGGTTCCATCCCCATCCACATACACGATATTATAGACGGAAAGAAGTTGTTCGATGAGGGAGGAGGGGGAAGGATGTGGGGCGCGGAGAGAGAGAGGAGCAAGAGAGAAATGAGCGGAATGCGGTTACCAGCATGGTCCTATCCCACCCCATCCCATCCCATCCCATCCCATCCACTCACACGAGCCCGTCAACGGCAAGGAGTTGCTCGATGAGGGAGGAGGGGAAGGGTGTGGGGTATAGAGCGAGGTGACTTTTGAGTCGACTCAAAAGTCACCTCATCCCATCCCATCCCATCCCATCCCATCCCATCCCATCCCATCCCATCCCATCCACTCACACGAGCCCGTCAACGGCAAGGAGTTGCTCGATGAGGGAGGAGGGGAAGGGTGTGGGGTATAGAGCGAGGAACGAGGGAGAAAGGAGCGAATGCGGTTACCAGCACGGCCTCATCCCATCCACTCACATGAGCCCATCGACGGCGAGGAGTTGCTCGATGAGGGAGGAGGGGAAGAGAACCGCGAAGGTGGGGAGAACCTGTGGTGTGAGTGGCGGTGCAAGGAGGGAGGGAAATGTGGGTGAGGGGAGAGGAATGGTGGGGGGGGGTAATGAGTTAGGGGGCTGTTAAGGGCATTGAGGGCCATCCTGGAACGTCTGTGATATGACAGGCTGGGGTGTGACACGAAAAAATGACGCAAGGATAGTGACACAAAGAGAGTGACGCAAGGAGAATGACGCAAGGAGGGGGACTGTAGCAGGCGGGGTGTGGTATGTTGGTGCTTACAAAGAAGCGATCCTGGAAGAGGTGATTGTAGGCGAAGGGCAAATCGATAGAGTCACACGCGTCAGACGAGCATGCCCCAACGCCCAACGCATATAGTGCCACGTCCCTGCCAGCACACACATAACGACACGCCATGCCACACATTCACAGGGAGGGACACACATCCCCGGCACAGATGTTGGGGTCAACAATACATACAGAACAAGCCATGCCATACATAGCGACACGCCATGCCACACATTCACAGGGAGGGACACACATCCCCGGCACAGATGTAGGGGTCGGCAATGCCGCACGCACACAGCAGCGAGTGTCACATACAGGACAAGCCATGCCACACACGCACGCAGGCAGGCACGCACGCACGCACGCACACAGAGAGGCAATCATTGGCAAGACACAATGAAATGACGTACGAGGTGCTGAAACAAAATGAACAACAAACACACCTCTTTCCCGCCCTTCTCCCATGCGATGTTCTCCTGCCCCTCCGTTACCCCACCCTCTCCCCCACCCTCTCCCCCACCCTCTCCTCCACCCTCTCCCCCACCCTCTCCCCCACCCTCTCCCCCACCCTCTCCCCCACCCTTGTTCCCCCATTGCCTTGCGCTTACTTCTCTGTGTACTCAAACTCCGACGGGAAGCCGTCACCCTTTCCCCCATTCTTCCGCCACCCTTCCCCCCACCCTTTCTTCCATTGCCTTCCCCCACCTCTCCCCCACCCTTGTTCCCCCACTACCTTGCGCTTACTTCTCTGTGTACTCAAACTCCGACTGGGAGCCGTCCCGGGTTTAGCGGCGGCGCATGGGGGCCAATAGAAGGCATCCACGTGTGCATGCACGGCGGTTGGCAAGGGTTGATAGGAAAGGATGGTGAACGAGAAAGATTTGAGGAGGATGGGAAGGAGATGCGTGGAGGGGGGTTACTCGGTGGAGCCGTGAAAGAGAATGAATGCGGAGCGACGAATGAAGAGCGACGATTACAGAGAAGGATGCAGCCTGCATTCTTACAGAGTATTGAATACGAGAGTATGAGAACGCAAGCAATGAGTAACGAGAGCGATGAACTGAGAGCGACGGGAGCGCGACGGATGTTGAAAGGTCAGTAGGCGGTTGTGATGCTACGGCAAGCTGCTCTCGACTCGCTCGTTCCCCATTGGTCGAATTCATGCAAGCAGCTGGGATTGAATCGTCCTGTGGACGCGCGACGCGACGCACTGACCTCGTCGAATTCGTATCCGATCACTTTCTCCGCCTCGATTCTCGGCGCCATCCCTCGCAGACTGGCAGTCAAAGAATGGACTCTTGGTTTTGATGCCAGGTGATAAAATCTAGATGTCAGGTGATAGAGAGCCCTGATGTCAGGTGGGAGAATCCTGATGTCAGGTGAGAGAATCCAGGGCCCAGTTCGGCAGCCACGGAAGAAGGGCGGAAGAAAAATGTTTCCGTCTTCTTCGAAGCTTCTAATCGCATTATCGAGGGCAAATTTGTACGGGCTGTAGGGTAAACTTTCTGGAAATCGAAACGCAGGTGTTTAGCAACAGCGACGCGAACACCTCCAAACATTGCTTCCGCGCCGTCTTCTGTCCTTATTCTCCCCCCTTTGGCGGAAAGGTTCCGCCCTAGTGAGACGGAAGAAGAAAGTGATGCTTTGAAAACAGAAGAATCAACTTTTTGATTCCACCTGGATTCACTGTTCACGGGCCAACATTGGACCCTACAAAGGAAAGGATTACTACATTAAAAAACACAATGATCGTTTTTTTGAAAGTTGGATTTCCCCAACAGCATGGGGCGCAAATCTTTTGTTTTTTTCTGGCGAACCTTTCTGTTCCCGCTACAGTGCCCTGGGGCAAGCACATTTGAGGCCAAATTTGCCACTCTCCTGCGGCGCCTTTTCCCATTCCCCCCCCCCAATCTGCACCAGCTCCCCCATGGCGCAGGTTTTCCGCGGAGCAGTCAACCCAGGGTCAAAATTCGTTGACCCTGGTTTGACGCGAGCCTCACCTTCCCATAACCTTCCTACAAAATTGCTGCCCCCTGGCTGCCGAACTGGGCCCAGATGTCAGGTGAGTTATTCTCGCAAAGAAACAAATCGCGTCACGGATATGACATCTTGTGTGGTGGAACCCTAGGACTTTCAGATACTAGCACGAGGTCAGCATGGTTGGGGGAATACTGTTGGTGAAAAACTGAAAAGGGTCATTTCGAGAATGTGGGTGGGGCGCATGCGAATGCAATCGGCGAGGTGAAACAGTCCTCGCTACGTTATTTCGCGAGAGCTGTTTCCGAGAATGTGGGTGTGGCGAACTATCCAGTGTGCGACAGAGCACTGCGCTCGCCCCACCATTGGTGGGCACACTTCCATTCCAACTCTCGTGGAGTCGATATGGTGGGCAGGCATGCGAAATTCTAACTGTACAGTGAGGAACACTGTACAGTACACTGCACACAATTTCGATCAATGTATTTCAGATAATTTATTTTGTGAGACAAAGCGGTTCATTTTATTTTTTCTGAGGGCGTGTCTGGAGAGTACGTCAGAATGCGGTTGAAAAGGGTTTGTATTTGAAACTGAGCGGTTTAATGTTAAACTATAATGGTTAGTTAGGGTTTTCTGCAATTATGTACATTCTTGGACCCGCCGTCACTACACACTTGCTAGCAGGGCGTTCGTTGTCGGGCCGGCCCAACATTTAGAATGGTTCGTTGTTGGGCGTTCGTTATTATCCAATATATTGCACCTCCCCTGACCCAAAAAAACTAAAACCTAATCGGAACGGGATGCGACTGGGGGAGGCATCAACCCTAATGGCGTGTCTTGCAGGGTGTATTTTGGGCTTTTACATGTTTCTTTACGTAATTGTGATTGTTTCCAAAACTGCTGCCCCCGCGTACAGAAAATGGTTTGTGTACGCCTGACGCGAACCCACTTTTCTGCACACGGAGCTACAGTCTAACCCGAACAAGAACCGTGTGGCGTATCAATCTTGACAGGAAGTGGCGAGCAGTAACCCTGTCCCTCTACGAAATCCACGTAAAAATCGGCGGGATCCGTTCACGCCTCCGTCATCGAAAAAAATAGCGATATGGTGCGGCTCCACTTTGTTGGTACCTTCGTTACTTTCGCTAGGGTTTTATTCGCATTTCACCTATGCCCCTTGGCAAACCCCGAAATGTGTGTGTACATGTTCTGCACTCGAGAAATGGCACGTGCTGCACACGAACTAGGACACGTAAAAAAAACGTCGGCCAGAAACAAATCTAGAAGTGACTGTCTGGTTGGCTTGTCAATTGCAGATGTTACAGGGTGTTATTGGGTAACAGCACCTGAAGCTGATTGTACTTCCGCCAAGCACGACACGCCCTAAAAACAATGCTCTTTCTCGTCGTTTAGCGCTCGGTAGTGCTACCGAGTACCGAGTGAAATATATATTTTCCAATCCAAACTACAGACGGACTGGGATGTCAATGTCATGCCAGGATATCTGTGGCTTGACTCCATCTATCAGAGGAGATCTGGTACTGTGCCACTGCCTTTTCCCGCCTGCCAGCGCAGCGCCAGCAACAAAGCCTGCCTCGTGAAAAGCATCGCGGAAATAGATCTCGGAATGGGTGTCGAAATCAGTACCATTCCTAGTACTATTGCTAGTAATACTCGAATGATTACGTCCGAGAACAGGCCGAAGCACATAGTCCTGATTAATTATTACGAGAATGGGAGGGGGCGTGGCAGCAGGAGCGACGAATCGAGTCGAGCCGCGGCGCTTGAGAATCCGATCATCAGTCGCCGCCCTGCTGCGGCTCGGCGCGCTGCTGTCTGTCTTCTTGACCGTTCACACCGTGGTCACTTATTCGCCTCGTCTGAACATAGCAGCGCGTGAGTGAAGCAGGCGAATGTGCAACTGACTGTAGTACTAGGTTGCAACTTTCCAACGCTTTACTATTGTGCAATATTTATATTTTATGCGCAAGTTTTTTTAGGGCGTGTCATGCCAAGCGGCTTGGTGAACTTTCAGTCCATTTGAAGCGGTTGACTACGATGTTCTGCGTTCTAGAACGGTGTGTTTGCCCCACCTCTTTGAACCGCCACATACCAGCCTGAACAGTGATTTATGAGCTGAACACTCACTATGCATGACACGCCCTGAGGTGTACTCATGTCCTTAAAAACCCCTCGTTGCATCTCGTCACTACCCTGGCTCGAAACACACGATGCGAAAGGAGACACAGAATATTGGAATTCTTGGGCATTGTTGCTGTATCTTCTATTCTGTACTAACAAATGTGGCGGTGTGTCAAACCATACTGGACCACGGCCAATGTCGCATTTGTCCCAGCTTACACGCCGTTGCGCATGGCTTCTGTCGCGCGCTTTTCAAAGACGCAGTGTTACAGTGTTACCAGTCGCAAACTTGTTTCATGCGAATCCCCAGGTTTGTCAGGTTGAAAGCGTTTGTCACTCTACTAGAGGGAGGTACCATTGAGGTACCATTCGAGGTACCACTGACCCTCTAGTAGTACAAGGACCGGCCTTTGTCATCTTATCAGGATCAGCGCTGCGATGCAAACCAGTTCTCTCTTTCTTCCCACCCTCGCACCCACCAACAAACGGCTCTTCATCCTCATCCTCCTAATCTCGCCGTAGGGGCGGCTCTCATCCTTATCTCCCCGCTGGCCTTCAGTTTTCGACAAGCCCGTGAAGCTGTACCGGTCGCAGTGGGGGCAGCAGTCGCAGCGTGACCAGGGATCAGCGGAGCTGCTTATAACGGAGCAGCAGGTCGGGTCCGCGGACGATGGAGGGGCACGCCGTGACTCTGTAACGCGGATGGCGCAGAATGAGGCGACAAAGAGCCGGCGGACACACGGGCAGGAGAGGAAGGAATGCGTGGGGAGGAGGAGAGGGCGAAGGCAGGAGAGGAAGGAATGCGTGGGGAGGAGGAGAGGGCGAAGGCAGGAGAGGAAGGAATGCGTGGGGAGGAGGGAGGGGCGGAGGCGGACGGGGAGGCGGAGGCGGAGGAGGAGGAGGCGGAGCGGGAGGGGGAGAGGGAGTGCGGGTTGGAGGAGGAGCGGAGGGCGGGGGAAGGGTGGAACGTGACGGGGGCGGCGAGGTTCGGGCGAGTGGAGGTGGATTGGGCGGGGGCGGAGCGGGCTCTCGTCAACCAGCGCACGTGCTTCACTGTGACTGGTGGGACTGGGAGACTCGGGCGAGGAATGGGCTGTGTAACGCCGAGCAATTGTCTGCGTATTGAATGGACATACGTTGCTTGCGTTGCGAACCTCTTTTTCTGTTGAACACCCAATTCGGCCCAGTGGTGTGAATCAGTAGTGTGACCCAGTGGTGTAGGGCACGGGGGCGCTGTTGAGTGGATAGGAAGTGCCTCACTTGGGCAGTTGTCCTTAACAGGCAGACTGCAAGGCGAGGGGCCGCAAGGTGCTGGAAGGAAGGGAATTTCATTGATACGAAAATGGTCCCCATTCGTGATTGGTCCGTCCATTCTCGGCCAGGGACCTTGTCGTTGAGACATCTCATGTCATATCAACCATATTTGGTGTCACCACCTGCCCTTCTTTCTCACTTTCAAGCTGCTCTTGCTTTTACTCCTATGCATTGTTCTAAGCTTCCCGAGAAAGCACAATGTGTGACTCTAACAAGGAGCACAATGTGTGACTCTAACAAGGATCCATGCCCTGCTTTGGTGTGCTCTTTCTTGGCTTGCATGATCTGTCTCTGCTGCCACCGCTGCCGCTGCCGCCGCCGCCGCTGCTGCTGCTGCTGCTGCTGCTGCTGTTGCTGCTGTTACTGCTGTTGCTGTTGCTGCTGTTACTGCTGTTGCTGTTGCTGTTGCTGCTGTTACTGCTGTTGCTGCTGCTGCTGTTACTGCTGTTGCACGTGGCAGCATTCGATGAAGCTGGAGAACCGTTCGACGTTGGTTGCAGGTGCTGTGTCCATCACACCTCCCTCTCTCCCTCTTTCCCTCTCCTTTCCCTCCTTCTTTCCCCCTCATGCCATACCTTCCTTGCCCCACTTCTACACCCATGTTCCCCTCCCGTGTGCCCTCCATCTCTCTCCTCCTTTTGAGCCGCCTCAAAAGCCATCTTTCCCTGCTCCGTGCGTGCACTCCATCTCCCTCCGCCTCGTCTCTTTGCCTACCTCCTCAGCCTCGCACAATCAATTTTCCCTCTGCACTCCATCGCCCCTCTCCACTCCATCGCCCCTCTCCACTCCATCACCCCTCCCCACTCCATCACCCCTCTCCACTCCACCATCACCACTCTCCACTCCATCATCGTCCCTCTCCACTTCATCATCGCCCCTCTCCACTCCATCATCGCCCCTCTCCACTCTCCATCGCCCCTCTACGTTCACCTGCAGACAGCGGGCGTTCTTCGTGGCACTCCTCGCCTTTGACACCCTCGCCAACCGCTCCTCAGGACCTCTCGGTACTGCCTCCTCTCTCCCTACCCAGTCACCCTCCACCCCCACCCCCACCCCCACCACCGCCACCATGACCAACATCCACACCGCCAGCACCATCAGCGGCAGCAGCAGCAGTGCCAGGAGCAGCGGCGGCAGCAGCAGCAGCGCCAGAGGTAGCAGCAGCGACAGCGGGGTGGGTGGGGAGGACGTGGAGAGTAGGTGGAGAGGTTTCGGGAGAACGGCGAGAGTGACAGAGGCGCCGGCATGGGATGATGCTGTGAACGGGTGGACAGACCTGCGACTGGCAGCTCAAGTCACGTACCGCCCCGCCTCCTCCTCCCACCAGGTGCTCTCCTCTCAGACACATGGTGTTGAGTATGGTTGCATTGCATGGCCCAAGCACCTCTGCCCTTTCGCTCTCTCCCCTGCCCGCACCCCTTCCATGTTGGATGCGCCTCAAAATTCGCCTGCGCCCCATGCAAACACCCTTGCCCTCTCTCTCCCCGCCCCCCTTCCCCGTCCACTTGACCTGTGTGCGGACTGCTCTGCTCTGCTGGTCCTTGTGTTCCCATGCGTCCCACGGCATCATGGCATCATGCGTCCCATGTGTTCCTTGAGTCGACTCAAAAGTCGCTCCTTGTGTTCCCATGCGTCCCACTGCATCATGCGTCCCCAGGTGTGCTTCACAGCGCCCTTCCCCGGCCCCTACGTGCTCTCTCTGCATCTGCTCTTCTCCAACGCGTGTCAGACCCGCACTTCTCTCAGCAACGCCTACAACCCCGGCTTCCAGAAGTAGGTCCTGCCTGGTGTGGGGCATGTGATATTCTAAAGAACCACCATGAGCATTAGGTCCTGCTGTGAGGGGCAGTTCAGGGCAGCAGCAGCAGCAGCAGCAGCAGCAGCAGCAGCACTGAAGAACGCATGCCAGCTTGCTGGTGCATGGGTGTGCGTGTGCGTTTGTGTGCATGTACACATGTCTGCGTGTGAGCATGTGTGCATGTATAAATCTGTTTATGTTTGCATGTGCCCATGTTTGCATGTGCCCATGTTTGCATGTGCCCATGTTTGCACGTGCCCATGTTTGCATGTGCCCATGTTTGCATGTGCCCATGTTTGCATGTGCCCATGTTTGCACGTGCCCATGTTTGCATGTGCCCATGTTTGCATGTGCCCATGTTTGCATGTGTCTATGCATCACAGTGGAAGCATGGACAGACACATGTTTCCAATGTGATGTCTCTGCTAAAGCTACCCTGGGCTGCGCGCATGTACTCGCACACTCACCCACACCTTCTCACATCCTGCACGCACACTCACCCACACCATCTCACACCCTGCTCGCACACTCACCCACACCATCTCACACCCTGCTCGCACACTCACCCACACCATCTCCCACCCTGCTCGCACACTCACCCACACCATCTCACACCCTGCTCGCACACTCACCCACACCATCTCACACCCTGCACGCACACTCACCCACACCATCTCACACCCTGCACGCACACTCACCAACACCATCTCACACCCTGCTCACACACTCACCAACACCATCTCACACCCTGCTCGCACACTCACCCACACCATCTCACACCCTGCACGCACACTCACCAACACCATCTCACACCCTGCTCGCACACTCACCAATACCATCTCACACCCTGCTCGCACACTCACCCACACCATCTCACACCCTGCTCGCACACTCACCCACACCATCTAACACCCTGCTCGCACACTCACCCACACCATCTCACACCCTGCATGCACACCCGTAACCATACCTTTCCCTAACTCCCAGAACCTTTCATGAATTTACCATAAATTCGCTCATCTGCCCATCGCTTACCCTCATGATTCTCTCGCCCATGCATGGCCCGCCGTCCCATCACTGCCCACCTCCGTGCAGCTATCATCTGGTGGCCCTCCGCAAGCTGCAAGTCACCAGCCCCCAGCCGTACTCCCCAGACGCACTCAGGTAAGATGAGTCTCATCACACGCGCTCAGGTAAGATGAGTCTCATCACACGCGCTCAGGTAAGATGAGTCTCATCACACGCGCTCAGGTAAGATGAGTCTCATCACACGCGGATTGTTTTTGAGTCGACTCAAAATCAGACTCCCTCCGCAAGCTGCAGGTCACCAGCCCCCAGCCCTACTCCCCAGACGCTCTCTGGTAAGCATCATGGCTCGTCTCCTCACTGCGGTAATCAGACGAGCCGCGGCACGAAGCAGAAGTGTGGGCTGCAATGCAGGTCACATGTTGCAGCGTATGTTTTTTGAGAATTCTCAAAAAACATACGCTGCAACATATGTCCCTCCCACGTATCTCAGTGGGGTTGTAATCAGTCGAGCCGCGGCAAGAAGCAGGAGTGTGGGCTGAAATGCAAGTCACCAGCCCCCAGCCCTACCTCCCAGACGTGCTCAGGTGAGCGTGGTGGTGGTGTCTCAGTAGTGAGGTGAGGTCTCAATGAGGGGCCAAGAAGCACGAGTGTGGGCTGCAATGCAGGTCGACTCATATGAATGGGATGGGGCCATGGATCCATGATTGCCTGATGCCTTCAAGACTGAAAGATGCTGTCTCCAGCATTCCCTGATGCAGTAGTCTATATCAAAACCGAACAAAAGCCGGATCAAAACCGAACAAAAGCCTGATCAAAATCGAATAATTCCAAAGTCTGCCAGTCGAGGAAAGCCCTCCATCCCTCCCTTCCACCCTCTCCCTGGAGCGCAGAAAGAGTCTCCCCTGGTGCACGCCTGCCCTGCTGCCCTCGTCTCGTCCGGCAACGAGGGCTACTGGAAGGACCAGCAGTGTTGCAATTGCTGTTGAGATTTTTCAAAAGCACCTCCAACATTTCTGAAAATTCTCCAATGGTTTCCCGTTCCACCCCCTCCCTGGAGCACAGAAGGAGCCTCCCCTGGTGCACAGCTGCCCTGCTGCGCTCGTCTGGCAACGAGGGCTATTGGAAGGACCAGCAGTGGCGCCCCCACGCGTGCCGCCTCAAGGCCGTGCAGCCCTACGGTGCTCTCCGCTGCTTCCACCGCAAGCAGCGCGTGCTGCTCATGGGTAGGGAGGGGTGCTCATGGGTAGGGAGGGGTGCTCATGGGTAGGAGGGGGTGCTCATGGGTAGGGGTTGCTGTGCATGGGTACGGGGTGCACGGCAGGAGACTCAGAAACGCGCCACGTGTTGAGCCTTTGAGTCGACTAATCAACCCCCTTTCCTCCCCACCTGCCGTCTGTTCACGTGGGTCCAGCAGGCGACTCAGAGATGCGCTACTTGTTTGGCTTCCTCCAGGCCTTCCCTAATGCACACTAGCGCGCACTAAAGAACCCCCTTCCTTCCTCCCCACCTTTCGTCTGTTCACGTGGGTCCGGCAGGCGACTCAAAGATTTTCTACTTTTTTTGCTTCCTCCAGGTCTTCCTGCATGCACACTCGCGTGCGGCCTTTGTTGAGTCCGAGAAGGTCGACATGAAGGCAAGCAAGCGAGCACCGTGTGTTGTTGCCTGCATGCCTGCCTGCTGCCAGCCTGCCTGCTGCCACTCAACCCCGTGCATGCTGTGTACCGTGAATGAATCGATTCTGGAGTCTACTTTTTTTATTCACCTAAAAAAACAGCTACTCAACCCCGTGCATGCTCTGTACCATGAATGCCTTGCTCTGCCCGTTTTCTCCCCTGTCTCTTTCTATCGGTGTCTCTCTGTGTACCCACCCCGCCCTATGACTTTTGAGGCACCTCAAAAGGCCTCTTTCTATCGGTGTCTCTCTGTGTACCCACCCCGCCCTATGACTTTTGAGGCACCTCAAAAGGCCTCTTTCTATCGGTGTCTCTCTGTGTACCCACCCCGCCCTATGACTTTTGAGGCACCTCAAAAGGCCTCTTTCTATCGGTGTCTCTCTGTGTACCCACCCCGTCCTATGACTTTTGAGGCACCTCAAAAGGCCTCTTTCTATCCGTGTCTCTGTGTACCCAGCCCGCCCTATTCCTCTCTCAACCAACCTACGTGGCACCTGTCTCTACCTTTCTGCGCATGTGCCGCCATATCTGCCCCCCACAGGGCATCCACGGGTTTCACGGGTTTCCCCAGGTGTGGAGCCCCTTCAATGAGAGCGAGGGGAGTGGATTCGAGAAACCCATTGCGCATCTGTCTGTCTGCCTGTCGGCCCGTGTGCTGCCTGCCGTATCTCCCCTGCACAGGGCGTCCACGGGTTTCACGGCTTTCCTCAGGTGTGGAGCCCCTTCAATGAGAGCGAGGGGAGTGGATTCGAGAAACCCATTGCGCATCTGTCTGTCTGCCTGTCGGCCCGTGTGCTGCCTGCCGTATCTCCCCTGCACAGGGCGTCCACGGGTTTCACGGCTTTCCTCAGGTGTGGAGCCCCTTCAATGAGAGCGAGGGGAGTGGATTCGAGAAACCCATTGCGCATCTGTCTGTCTGCCTGTCGGCCCGTGTGCTGCCTGCCGTATCTCCCCTGCACAGGCCGTCCACGGGTTTCACGGCTTTCCTCAGGTGTGGAGCCCCTTCAATGGCAGCGAGGGGAGTGGATTCGAGAAACCCATTGCGCATCTGTCTGTCTGCCTGTCGGCCCGTGTGCTGCCTGCCGTATCTCCCCTGCACAGGCCGTCCACGGGTTTCACGGCTTTCCTCAGGTGTGGAGCCCCTTCAATGGCAGCGAGGGGAGTGGATTCGAGAAACCCATTGCGCATCTGTCTGTCTGCCTGTCGGCCCGTGTGCTG
Organism: Closterium sp. Naga37s-1; assembly: GCA_947471745.1. Lineage (NCBI taxonomy): Eukaryota > Viridiplantae > Streptophyta > Zygnematophyceae > Desmidiales > Closteriaceae > Closterium > Closterium sp. Naga37s-1. Next base: position 255,875 of record CANJKZ010000337.1, on the reverse strand, counting down.
CCTGCCGTATCTCCCCTGCACAGGGCGTCCACGGGTTCCATGGCTATCCTCAGGTGTGGAGCCCCTTCAATGGCAGCGAGGGGAGTGGATTCGAGAAACCCATTGCGCATCTGTCTGTCTGCCTGTCGGCCCGTGTGCTGCCTGCCGTATCTCCCCTGCACAGGGCGTCCACGGGTTCCATGGCTATCCTCAGGTGTGGAGCCCCTTCAATGAGAGCGAGGGGAGTGGAGGCGAGCAGCTGTTGCGCATGCGTGTGCGCGGACCCCATTTTGTTAACACCTTCTACCTCGGCTCGCTCTATAACGGCTTTGTGCGCGCCAGGTGAGCCTGGGGCGTTTCGCGCTATGCTCCACATGCACGGGAGACGTCAACCACCTTTCAGTGAACGGCTTGCGGTTAGAGGGGGACATTTTAAGTGTTGTTTGTTTGTTTTTTTTTTTTTTTTTTTTTTTTTTTTTGTAACAGGGTGTTGAGAGTGTTGAGCGTGTTGGCTCCTGCGGCATGCTAACTCTCTTCTCCTGCTGTCCCATTCCGGTCTTTGGATTCACAGTCAATGAGTGCTGCACCTCCCGTTGCCATGCCTTCCCAGGTTCAACGTCAGCAGGGACGATAAGGCCTTTGTGTTCAATCTAACATACGTGACACAGATGGGGGCGATACGGGTGGTGCTGCCCGAGTGGATGTTCAACACGAGTCTCTTGGCGAGGTGCTGAGCCGCCCAGACACACCCTTCCGACTCGTCGCCTTTGGCGCCTCCCTGCACGATCTCACCACATCGAACTCAACACAGGACTACAGAAGCGCGGCAAGTACGTGGAGAGATAGTCAAATTTTTTATTAATATTGTTATTGTTATTATTATCTGCTGTGCTTGCACTCTAGCAACGCACATGCGTTCAGAGCATCTCCATTCTTCCCCAGTTTCGTGGTGTGGTGTTGTAAACTTGCTATTGCACTCCCTCCTCGTTCCACAGCCATACATCCACTCCCAGCCTCGCACCTGCTGCTCTCTCATCTGCGCATGCATGCTACCCTGCCAGCCACATGATCCTCTCCTTGCCATCTCATGTGCCTCCTGTGCTGTGCTCCCCATGTTCCTCTCCTTGGCCTCTCAGCCTCGCACCTGCTGCCCAGCTTGCGGAGGCACTTGCAGGACGCGCGGCGGGTGACCTTCTTTGGCCCGTGGGCAGCGAGAGAGGACATCAAGCCCCGCTGGATCATCAACAAAAGCAACAACGTGCGCGGCATGGCCTTCGAGGAGGAAGCTTCCAGGTGGGTGGCACTTCAGGGAAAGTTTTCATAAGTTTTCAGGTGGGTGGCACTTGAGGGAAGTTTTCAAAGTTACAGGTGGGAGACTTTCTATTTGCAGTATTGGCTGAAGCACTGGGTGGCACTTCAGTTCAGAGAAGTTTTCAGGTGGGTGTCACTTCAGGAGGAAGCTTCCAGGTAGGTGGCGCCTCAGGAGGAAGCTTTTAAGTTGGTGGTGCTTTAGCAGCATTTGACTCACCTCATGTCAGACTCTCATCACTCCAAACTGAACCGCGTTGAGCCACAATCAGGCATCTACTCTACACCATTGCAAACAATTCCAGCAGCAAGTGAGTGAACATGATTTAGGGCAGAGCAAAGATTGACAAGTCTTTCCTGCTGTGGTTTTTCCTGTCAGGCTGCTGCCACTCCAAGGGTTTGAGAGGTTTGTGCCAATGACCTCGGTAACTCTTCCTCGTCCTGACTTGTCGCCTGATAGCACGCATTACTCGTGGATTGTTACACTCGCCATGCTGGATATCTGGTTCACCACCGCTTGCTTAGAAACATAATAACCTATTTCCAAGCCTCTGTTCTTTTATACTCCAGGAATACAGCCTTGGGAATGTTTCAAAACGCCCTATAAATAAATTTTTGAGTGCACCATTGGGGAAAAGTTGTGTAGTACCCATGTGCATTATTGTGAGTTTCAGATAGAACCCGTTTGTAAATACAAATGAACACCAATCGTACTTGTCAGATTACAATTGTATCTCTAGGCTACAGTAGGGTCACTCCTTAGTGAGTACAACACTTTAGGGTTAGGTTTCCCCTACTTGTACTCACCTCTTGCCTAGTTCACTCATTCATTCCTAGTTCTATTCTTGACATGTTATCAGAGTAGGAACCGTTCCTACATGGGCCCACCGTTCCGCCTAGTGGTAGCACCACGCCCTACACAGAAGCCACAGCGCTGGCGCCCCTAGCTCTCACTGTCGCGACCCTTGCAGCCCGTGCGCTGCCCCTGCGACCGCGCTGCCCCTGCAGCCGTGCTCGCCCCTACGACCGTGCTGCCCCTGCAGCCGTGCTCGCCCCTGCTACCGTGCTGCCCCTGCAGCCGCGCCTGCCCCTGTGGCCCGCGCGCTGCCCCTGCAGCCCGTACGTCGCTCCTGCAGCCCGTACGTCGCCCCTGCAGCCCGTTCACGCTGCCCCTGCAGCCCGTTCACGCTGCCCCTGCAGCCCGTTCACGCTGCCCCTGCAGCCTGCGCGCAGACCTACCGAGCCGCGCGTCGCCTCTGCAGCCCGTCCGCGCGGCCCCTGCAGCCCGCGCGTCGCCCCTGGAGCCCGCGCGCCGCCTCTGCGGCCCTTTCGCGCCGCCCCTACAGCTCGCGCGCGGACCTGCCGAGCCGCGCGTCGCCTCTGCAGCCCATCCGCGCGGCCCCTGCAGCCCGCGCGTCGCCCCTGGAGCCCGCACACCGCCCCTGGAGCCCGTGCGTCCTGCCCCTGCAGCCCGCGCCCTAACGCAGCCCACGAGTCGCGTGCTGCTGCCTCGCGCGTCGCGCTCTGCTGCAGCCCGCGCGTCGCGCCCTAAGGCAGCCCGTCGCGTCGCGCTCTGCTGCCCCTCGCGTCACGCACTGCTGCAGCCTGCGCCAGCGCCCTGCCCTGCGCCCGCGCCCTGCCCTGCGCCAGCGCCCTGCCCTGCGCCAGCGCCCTGCCCTGCGCCAGCGCCCTGCTATACCCTAAATATAATTAAATTGTTTATAAAAAAAAAAAAAAAAAAAAAAAGGGCCCTAGGTGCTTCTGCCCTAGGAGCTATTGCCTACTACTGCCCTGCTGTGGCCGCGCGCCGCCCTGCTCTGGCCGCGCGCCGCCCTGCTGCTGTTACTACTGCTGCTGCTGCTACTCGTGCTACTGGGAGTGGAGGAGGTGCTGCTGGGAGTGCAAGAGGTGCTGTTGCCGCTGTAGGAGCTGGAGGTGCTGGACCTACTCCTGACCGTCACTGTCTGTCATGGCCACTTCCGCGGCAGTTGCTGCGGTCAGGGGTGGACAGCAGCGGGCACTGCTTCTCCCGGACAACCCCACCCCTCAGCAGCTTCGTGAGTGGGTTATTAAGCGAGGTCTTCCTGGTGGTGGAGGTTATCGTTTTGTTAGGACTGTTGCTCTAGGTGCTAGTGAGTCTGCTGCTACTCCAGGTGCTAGTGAGTCTGCTGCCGCTCCAGGTGCTAGTGAGTCTGCTGCAACTCTAGGTGCCCGTGAGTCTGCTGACGCTCTAGGTGCTAGTGCGTCTCCTACCACAGGTCCTGCCTCAGCTGAGGTCTTGCACACTTTCACGCTTGACTCAGGCGCGTCAGGTTGCTTCTTTCGTGATTGCACCACAGTCACACCACTCACAGCACCTGTCCCAGACTCACTAGCTGACCCCTCTGGGGGCCCAGTAGTTGCGAGAGCCTCCACGGTCCTTCCTTGTCCAGCAGTCCCCTCTGGCTCTCTGTCAGGTCTCCACCTCCCCACGTTCTCGACGAACTTGGTGAGCAACGCTGCCATTCAGGATGCCTGGGTTGATACCTTTATTCCTGGAGGGCAGCGTGTGGCGATCTGTACGTGCTCCCGGACTGGCCGTCACCTGGCTACGTTCACTCGACAGCCTGGGTCTAGTCTGTACACACTGACCACTGCGTCTGCACAGGTGGCTGAGTCAGGTCAGGTGGCTGCGTCGAGTCGGGCGTCTGCGTCGGGGCAGTTAGCTGCGTCTTGCTCGTGCAGAGTACTCACGCACGAGACTCAGCGCTGGCACCACCGTCTTGGTCACCCCTCCCTGCAGCGTCTACGCATTATGCACTCCCGTCTCCTTGTCTCTGGCCTCCCCAGGACCCTGCCCCCCCTCCCGCGCTCACTTGCGCCGCCGTGCCTTCCTTGCGTCGAGGGGCAGCAGCGCGCCGCTCCTCACTCCTCCGAGTTTCCTCCGACCACTGCTCCTCTGCAGACTCTCCACCTGGACGTGTGGGGCCCGGCCCCAGTCGATGGGACGGACCTGGAGCGCTACTTCCTGCTGGTTGTTGACGACTACACACGCTACACCACTGTCTTCCCCTTGCGTCGCAAGGCGGACGTCAGCAGTGTTTTGATCCCCTGGATCCGTGCTACTCGTCTCCAGCTGCACGAGCGCTTTCAGCAGGACTTCCCAGTCCTGCGTCTGCACTCTGACAGGGGTGGTGAGTTCTCCTCTGGCGTCCTTGAGACGTTCTGCCAGGATGAGGGCATCGCCCAGTCGTTCACGCTTCTGGCCTCTCCGCAGCAAAATGGGATCGCTGAGCGTCGCATTGGCCTGATCATGGAGGTTGCTCGTACCTCCATGATCCATGCGGCTGCTCCCCATTTCCTGTGGCCGTTTGCGGTCCGATACGCCGCGCATCAGCTCAACCTCTGGCCCCGTGTCTCTGCTCCAGAGACCTCGCCCACACTCCGTTGGACGGGACAGCCTGGTAATGCGTCGTCGTTTCGGGTCTGGGGCGCGCTCTCCCTTGTTCGCGATACCAAAGCGAGCAAGCTCTCTCCTCGCACTCTCCGTTGTGTCTTCCTGGGCTTCCCCACCGACGCTCCACCCTGGCAGTTCTACCACCCTGCCTCGCGTCGTGTTCTGTCCTCTCAGGACGTCACCTTCGACGAGTCGGTCTGTTACTACCGAATTCACCCACACGCGTCCCACCCGGTCCCCCTCGCGCCTCTCTTCCTGGTACTAGTCCCCCCCCTGGTAGACCCCCTTCCCCCATAGGGTCCTGCTCCCTCAGGTGTGTCCCAGGTAGACCCACCCCCCTTGGATGAGCCACTTGAGATCTCTTCTGACTCCTCTGACTCAGCTGAGGGGGGTGACGCCGTCGCCGACGACACGGCGACCACTCGCCACACTCCTCGCTTGGAGACCCCCCCGGGTTTCCCGCCTCGGCCGTCTTCGCCACCTCTGCAGCCTGCTGCTGTGGACTCTAGAGCTGAGGCTGCTGGAGCTGGGCCTGGGAGTGGTACATCTGGGGGTGACTGCTCTCCTCGTTTGGCTACCCCCCCTGGTTTCCCGCCTCTGCAGCCTTCTGCAGTGGACACTGGAGCTGAGACTGAGCGTACTGAGCCTGCGGGTGCTGGGACTGAGCGTACTGAGCCTGCGGGTGCTGGGACTGAGAGTACTGAGCCTGCGGGTACTGGGACTGAGGGCACTCAGCCTGCGGGTGCTGGGACTGAGGGTACCGAGCCTGAGGGTACTGAGCCTGGGGGTACTAAGACTTTGGGTGCTGAATCTGGGGGTGCTGAGACTTCGGATGCTGACTCTGGGGGTGCTGCGAGTCCTTCTGGAGGTCCTGGAGCTGGAGGTACTGGAGCTACTAGGCCTGGAGGTACTACTGGAGGTACTGGAGCTGCTGCTGGTGCTGGAGGTGCTGGAGCTGGGGGTACTAGAGGTGCTTCTGGTGCTGGAGGTGCTAGAGCTACCACTACTGGAGGTACTGGAGCTGGACAGCCACCGCACCCTGCTCTACTTGAGACGCTCTCGCCGCAGGCGATTCGTGCGTGGGTCGTTCGGCGAGGCAGTCCTGGTGGTGGAGGGTACGGTCCGGCTGGTGCTGGAGCTACTAGTCCAGGAGGTGCTGCTGGTGGTGGAGGTGCTGGAGGTACTACTGGAGGTACTCTAGGTGCTGCTGGTGCTGGGGGTACTGGAGCTGCTGCTGGTGCTGGAGGTGCTGGAGGTGCTGACCCTGGAGGTGCTGGTGCTGGAGGTACTGGAGGTGCTGGAGCTACTGGTCCCGGAGGTGCTCGTACTGGAGGTGCTGGAGCTGCCGGAGCAGGTGGTGCTGCTGGTGCTGGAGGTGCTGGAGGTGCTACTGGAGCTGCTGGCACAGGAGGTACTGGAGGTACTACTGGTGCTGGAGGCGCTGGAGCTGGAGCTGGAGGCACTGGAGGTGCTGGAGGTACTACTGGTGCTCAAGGTGCTGGCGCTGTCGGAGCTCGTGGTGCTGGAGGTGCTGGTGCTACTGGTGCTGGAGGTGTTGCTGGGGGTACTGGAGGAGCTGCTCGTGCTGGAGGTACGGGAGCTACTGGTGCTCTTCGCCACCTTCTCAGTCTTCCGCCAGGTGCTACTGGCTTCCCTATGGCAGGTACTACTCCTCCGTTGCTGTGTCCGCCGGCGGACCAGTCACAGCCACCGCTGCTACCACACTCCCCACTGCCTGCTTCTGCTCCTTACACTGCGGTGTCAGAGTCCCTGACTGAGCGTCGAGAGCCTGAGACTCGTGCTTCCACCCCTGAGCGTCGAGAGCCTGCGTCTAGCTTTGACCTTGAGCCTGAGCCTAGAGGTGCTGTTCGTGCTCGTGTTCCTCGTGTTCGTCGTCCGCGTGCTCCGGCTGTCCCCGGCACTCACGATATGACACTCCGTCCTTCCTCTGTTCCTCAGCGTGTTGTACTACCGTTACCTCCTGCGTCCTCTCTGCCTGACGTTGCTGACCCTCCGTCTGACCTTGCTCGTGCGTCCAGTCCGACTGTTACTCGCCTTCTTGCTACGGTTGTGACGGACCCTACGTTCTCGTCTCCTGCTGCGTCTGCCCTAGTAGCTGAGCTCGTTGACTTTGCTGCTGTGTACCGCCTAGACTACCTTGCGAGTCTTGTCTCTGACCATGTCCCTGCCTGTCCTCCGTCCGTCGGGGGTGAGACTGCTCTTGGCTGTACTGCCCTTGGCTGTGACGTTCTTGAGGACAGACATGAGGAGCTGGAGTGCCTTGCTGCCGCTTCACCCCATCACGCGACCATGCTGCTTGCCCCTGAGGGAGACCCGGATGCACTTGACATCCCCACCCCGCGCTCCTACAGGGAGGCGATTTCGGGTGAGTACTCCTCTCAGTGGCAGACAGCCATGGACGCAGAGATGGCTTCCTGGAAGTCCACAGGCACCTACGTCGACGAGGTTCCCCCACCTGGGGCGAACATCGTCAGTGGCATGTGGATTTTCAGGGTGAAGCGGCCGCCGGGTTCTCCGCCTGCCTTCAAGGCACGTTACGTTGCTCGAGGCTTCAGTCAGCGTGAGGGGGTCGACTTCTTTCAGACCTTCTCCCCCACCCCGAAGATGACCACTCTTCGCGTGTTACTACACGTTGCAGCTCAGCGTGACTACGACCTGCACTCCCTCGACTTCTCGACAGCTTTCTTGCAGGGTAGCCTTCACGAGGCCATCTGGTTGCGCCGTCCACAGGGCTTCACTGGGTCGTTTCCTGAGGGTACCCAGTGGAGCCTACGGCGACCAGTGTACGGCCTGCGTCAGGCGCCCCATGAGTGGCACGACACACTGAGGACGACACTTGCGGCTCTTGGGTTTGCTCCTTCGACTGCTGACCCGTCGCTGTTTCTCCGCACCGACACTACTCTGCCGCCGTTCTACATCCTCGTGTACGTCGACGACTTGGTTTTTGCTACTGCTGACACTGAGGCACTGGCCCTAGTGAAGGCGGAGCTGCAGGAGAGACACATCTGCACTGACCTGGGTGAGCTGCGGAACTATCTTGGCTTGCAGATCACCCGGGACAGACCACGGCGCACCATCACCCTCACTCAGTCACACATGGTGCACCAGGTCCTTCAGCGCTTCCGCTTCACTTGGTCCTCGCCACAGCCCACTCCTCTGTCTACCGGCCACTCGCTCTCAGCTCCACCTTCGGACGAGTCCGTAGAGCGGAGTGGTCCGTACCCAGAGCTTGTGGGTTGCCTCATGTACCTGATGACGTGCACACGACCTGACCTCGCGTACCCTCTCAGCCTCCTGGCCCGCTACGTGGCACCTGGTCGACACCGAAAGGTGCACTTTGATGCTGCGAAGAGGGTACTGCGTTACTTGTGCAGCACATCGGGCATGGGGCTCGTGCTTGGAGGACGGGGTTCGGTGGTCCTCACAGGACACTCTGACGCTTCTTGGGCCGATGACCAGGCGACTCAGCGTTCGTCACAGGGTTACACCTTCAGTCTTGGCTCTGGTTCTGTCTCGTGGAGGTCCACTCGTTCTTCTTCTGTGCTTGGTTCCAGCTGTGAGGCCGAGATCTACGCTGGGGCCATGGCTGTACAGGAGCTACGCTGGCTGACCTACCTGCTGACCGACTTGGGGGAGCGGCCTCGTTCTCCTCCAGTTCTGTACGTCGACAACAAGGCAATGCTTGCCTTGTGTCGCGAGCAGAGACTGGAGCACAGAACGAAGCACATTGCTCTTCGCTACTTCCTTGCGCGTGAGCTGCAGCAGCGTGGTCAGCTGCGCCTTGCTTACGTTGCCTCTCGGGCCAACACTGCTGATGTCTTCACCAAGGCCCTTGGGTCTGGTGATTATCACCGTTTCTGCACTGCTCTTGGGCTTGTGCCCACTCTGCCTCACCTGCTGGTTGCTTGAATTGCTCTTGTTGTACACTGCTATATATCTTTATACCTGCATGTTTTCTCTTGTTAGGTTGTGATCAGTGTATTGCCTTGCTATTATATACCTGTGCATGTGGACTGGCCTTGTGGCCACTTGCTTGTGCTCAGAATGCGTGGTGACTTTGTGATCCACCCTGAGCTGTGTTCTCTTCTGCAGACTGGTCTTGTGACCGCTTGTTGTCTTTACTGTCCCCTACTTTGCCTATGGGGGTGTGTCAGATTACAATTGTATCTCTAGGCTACAGTAGGGTCACTCCTTAGTGAGTACAACACTTTAGGGTTAGGTTTCCCCTACTTGTACTCACCTCTTGCCTAGTTCACTCATTCATTCCTGGTTCTATTCTTGACAGTACTGTACCATTTTGGAGCTTGGTGGGGTTGTGGGTCCACGTGCTGGCCATGCCAACGAGCTGGTCCAGCACTCCTGTGCACTGCCGAGCTGCTGATGCGTTGCAGTTTGCGCCGCCGTGGGCACTACTATGGCTTCGCGCGCAGCTGTGCGCGCGTGCGGGCTGCGTGCGGGCTGCGAACGTGCTCTCGCGCGCATGTCGCGCGTGGGCGCTGTGCGCGGCCGTGCGTGCTCACGTGCAGGCGGTGTGCGCGCGAATGCGTGTGTGGGCAGGGCGCAGCTGCTTGGTGCGCGCACTGTGCGGGCTGGCTGGCGGGGGCGCGCGCTGCAGGCGGGCTGGCGCGCAATGCAGCAATAGAGCGCGCTGCTGCTGGGGTGCACGGCTTCTCAAATTACCGTCATCGCCCGGATAGAAGACATATATGTCTTATCTTATACATTAGAAAAAAAGCTTGCTGTGTCTTGTATTTGGGACGGTTTAGGGTGTCCTATAATTCTTATAAATGGACAAAATTCCGTTTAGAAGATACCCCCTCGTCATAAGATTGCCCCTAACCCCTACACTGGCTTAACTCATACACACCGACAGTTGTCTTATAATCAGGAACACACATCTATAAGATACACCAGTTTTAAAGACACCCCCTGTCTTCAATTCGACACTGTCTTATATCCGGGCGATGACGGTACAAATGTGCTTGTTAGGCTGTAGTGGGGCACACAATATGGAGGGCAGCTTGTTACGTTGGCTGACCTTTAACGACTTGGGAGAGCAGCCTCGTTCTGCACCGGTTCTGTACGCTGACAACAAGGTCATGATCACCTTGTGTCAGGAGCAGAGACTCGAGAGCAGAACGAAGCATAATGCCCTTCGTTAGTTTCTCGTGCGAGAGTTGGAGCAGCATGGTCAGCTTCGCCTTTCGTACGTGGCTTCCCAGGCCAACACTGCTGATATCTTCACCAAGGCCCTTGGGTATGGTGATCATCAGCGCTTTTGTACTGCTCTTGGGCTTGTGCCCACTCTGCCTCACTTGCTCTAGTATTTTTTCAGCCTTGGTGTACTCTGCTATATATATCTATACCTGCATGCGTACACCTGCTAGGGTGTGATATTTGTACTGCTTCTGCTATTATAACAGTGCATGTGAATTGGCCTTGTGGCCGCTTGCTTGTGCTCGGACTGTGTGGTGATCTTGAGGTCCACCCTGAACTTTGCTTTGTTGCTTCTCTTGACTGGTCTTGTGACCATCTTGTTGTCCCTCACCTCGCAAATGTGCTTGTTAGGCTGTAGTGGGGCACACAATATGGAGGATATCACTTCTAGGGTTTGTACTTGTATCCCAGCCCTTGCTAATCCAAATCATTCCGCTGTTCAGTTATGAAACGGCTAAGGGGCGCGCTGCTGCTGAGCACACTATGGAGGCGGGAGTGACGGCGGGCTGGCGGGCTAGGAACGAGCTAAGGAGGTAGTTAAACTAGGTCTAGGAAGGAACCTTCTATGATACCATCTCAAAGTACGGACAACGGAATGGTCGTGATTAAGAGAAACGAGATACTACAAATAAGGGTGTCGAGAAATGTGTTGTACCCCCTAAGATGTACCTGTCAAGATAGTAACCCAGGGTTTAGTATGCCTAGGCTTAGTAGCCTAGGCAAAGGAGGTGTTGAGAAGGTTGTCACCAAGGAGGATCGAGAATGGAATGGCTTCACTATAGGAAATGAGAAACATGCAGGAAAAGCAAACGAAGGTGCACCACCAAAACAAGACATAGAACTACATTAAGTCTACACTACGGGGAGTTAATATATAATGCATACAATAATATTTTAACACACCCCCTAATTGCCTGCAGTGAAGGACCGTGTGCAAAATCCCCCCAGTGTCAGCTCCCCCTGTCGCGCCAGCACCGCCGCCTCCACTACGACCACGACAACCCCTGCGCCTGCCTCGTCCGCCCGAGGCAGCAGCAGTAGTAACTGCGACCTCCGTAGTAGAGACGGGCTCCGCAACAGCAGCGGAGGCAGTAGTGACAGGGAGATGGGGAGGGGCACACTCCTCGAAGATAGTGAGTACCAGCTCACCAATAGTCACATCGATGGTGCACAGGCAGCTCTCGATCTTAGTGAGACTAGTCAAAAAAATATCGAGAGTTAGCTCATTAGGGTGCAGGGCGAGGAGAGCGTCACGCGCAGTAACAAGGTGGTCAGGGAAGGGTGAGATACATGGGGGGAGAGCTGCTCAGTACTTCAAGCGTCGCTCCCAGCGTGCATTAAGAAAACGAACGTGAGTCATCAGATCAACAACAGTGTGGAAACTAGGCAGGTCAGGAAAGTGAAATGACATGAGGCGGCCTAGGATAGATTAACGAACAAAGATGGCATCTAAACTCCTTCACCGTCCTGACCTGGCGAAAGTGAACACGCTCGGTAGGGGGGAGGAAACCACCCAGGGCGAGACGCGCAGCTGCATCGCGCGACACCCATATCACGTAATTGTCCTGAGCCATGGCGTGGGCCTGCTTTTCTGCGTCTGTGGCGGCATCAGTGAGAGTAGGAGGGCGAGGGGGGGCAAACAACTCACCAGGCACGTGGGATTAGAGGTACACACCATCCTGGCGCTGGCTCTGCAGGTAAAGCTCAACGTTGTTCAGCCACACGTCAAAATCTAGCGCCCGACCCTCCGCATCAAAGCGCAGCACAAAATGGGGAGGCATAGAGAAAGCCACAGCGAGCAGTGGCACATCTACAGTTAAGAGCACGTCGAAGGCAAGAGGCTAGGAACGAAGGCACAAATAGTGCTAGGAGCAACGATTGGAACGGGCAAGTGTCACATTTGCATGAATGTGAGGGGAGAGGCGTAAGCACACGGGGGTTGTACAAAGTGTACAAATTGTACATAGCATGCTGGGCTAGTAACAGGGATGCTCGGCGAAGAAGCCAGTACCGTTTGAGAGGGCGAGGGGATGAACAGGAGGTTGACGTCTGCCGAAGCGAGGGGTTGGGGAAATGCATGGGAAGCGAGCTGGGCGGGGCTTACGTAAGTAGGGAGGGGGTAAGGGCTGAAATTACAGCGCTAGGCAGCGGCAGGGTAAGCAGGTTACCACCACACTTCGGATGGGTGCTCGTATGCATGGATGTTTGCGTTCGTATGTGTGCAGGTGTGCTCCAAGGAGCCAGCTGGAACAGTACAGTGGCAGCTGGAGGAAAGGAAGCAGGAGGCGGGCAACAGAGGCAGTTGGCAGGATGGTTGCTAGTCTGCTCCAAGGTCGCAATGGCTACTGAGGACAGGCATGGGTAGACGGGACAAGCGTGGCGGAGGCAGATCTGGTAGATAGGAGGTACCTTGTGGTAGCTATCCTCAATGCTTGTATGTTTCATTTGTAAACACGATATTCTTGCACCTGCTGAAGCAAGTAGTGAAGAAGAAGGAGATATTGCAAGCTGAGATGTAACTAGTAGCTAGAGTAGTGCGTCATGTGAGGGAGCCAGAGCTTATCACATACAAGCATTCCTTTGATGCCCACGCGGTCAGGATTAGATTTCGCTGTAAAAGATTTGAAGAAGGAAGGCGAGATGACGGAAGGTGAAGAAGGGAACGCGCGAGAGCCACAGACGGAGACGAACGCGCACGTCCTTGATCCACGCAATTCATATCTTCGGCCAACTCCACCAGCCGCCCGTAATAAGCCAGCAGCGATTCAGCCGATCTTCGTTTGAACTCGCGGAATTCAATCACCCGTTCTGGCGTCTGCAGCGGGAACTGCTCTCGCAGCATCTCTAGGAAGCGCTTAGTGGGATCCCTTTCCCCCGCCTGAGCCTGAGCCGACCAATCCAGCAACTCGCGCCTGCAGATGCGATAGTACGTCTCAGCTTCTCCCGTCAGGGTATTGGCCAGCCCTCTGAAGAACTCATCCGCGTCCAACCGGTCGCGCTCCCATCGTGCGCGCAGATTCTCCAACTGCATCAGATAATTCTTTAGCGACGGTCCTCGTCCGACTTCCCCCGAGAAGCGCTCCGGCACCTCCACCTTCGGGAGCATCGTATATCGCCAGCACGTCGACGCTGCATCTTCTTCAAAGCCCTGCCACGACGCGCTGCGGCGATACGGCTTGTCGCTCTCCCGCCCCACTCGCGTTGCCGCCGCCGTCTCTCCGAGCGGGTGCCTCTCCATTTTCTCCTTCAATCTTTCCTCCTCTGCGCGACGCTGCTCCTCGCGCCCCTCTCCTGAGCCCGTGGCTCCGCCAGGTCTCTCTTCGCCCCTTCCTTCCGTGCAGGTGAAGATCTTTGAGATGGGAGCGGCGGCGACGCTGGCCGTGGCATATGAAACGGCAAAGAGAGTGGAGACCGGGAGGAGGCTGTTCGAGGTGGAGCGCACAGCGGAATGGGCGACAGAGCGCAGGAGGCCCACGTGGAGCGCAGCGCTAGTGGACAGGGAGCGACCACCGAGAGGTCCGGGGGACGCACGCAAGTGCCACAATTGCGGGCAGACAGGGCACCTGAGGAGGGACTGCAGGAACCCGCCGGCGTGTTCAATCTGTGGACAGGAGGAGCACCAGAGGCGCGACTGCCCCGAAGCACCAGTGTGCGGGAAGTGCGGGCGAAGGGGGCACGCGGAGAGGGACTGCTATTCGCGAAGGGGCGAAGGACGGGGAGACAGCCGTGGAAGGAGTGAGGTGTCAGAAATGAGAGCCGAAATTGAGAGGCTACGAGCTCAGTTGGAGGGACGAGAGTCCGGGGGAGAGAAGAAACCGACCATGGTAGCAAGGCAGGAAGAGGAGGAGAGCAGTGAGGAAGACTTCTGCCTGATGGCATGGCCTGCGAGGGATCGGGACGAGCTGGGTTTGAGGGCACGGGAGAGGAATCTAAGGCCGCGCATGGAAGTAAGGAGGGAAGAGGGCCCGAGGAGAAGGGCAGCAGCGGAAGAGGAAGTCCTGCATCAGCCGCGCCGCCATCCGCTGGAGAGGCTCAGCTGCGCCGCATCCGTCCTGGTAGTAGAGAAGGGTTACATTACGGTGGGAGGAGTCTCGGTAAAACAGGCCATCATAGATACCGGTGCCCACCCAGTGCTGATCGGGAAGAGACTCGCACAGCAGTTGCAGCTGGACCGGCCGGAGCGGCAGATAGAAGAAGGCCTGCTGCTGATGACGGCCGAGGGAGGAGGCACCAAGTGGATGCCGAAGACCAAGAGCACGGTCGAGATCTACCTTCGGCAGGGAAGTCCAGAAGAGTGTGCAGTGAAGCTGCAATGCGGAATCTCGCCCTCAGAAGACTACGACTTGCTGCTGGGTGTGGAGTTTCTCTATAGCATCGGCGCCACCATATGCATGTGGGAGGAAAGGCTTACGTACCGAGTGGTGTACTGGGAGAAGAACAGGCCAGTAGCAGAACTGCCAGTCAGATTCATCCACCGAGAGCCACGGGAGGCGTACCAGGCAGAGATCAGGACGGTGGAGGAAGAGCTGGGGATTCTCAGCTGGGAGAAATTGGACGAGGAACGAAGGCAGAGGGACTGGCACCGACAGCAGTGGGGCGAGAGCGGCAGGCTAAGGGAGCTGCACCTGGATGGGGGAGTGTTTCACAAGCCCATAGTACTACTGGAGTTGTTCGCGGGTATTTGCACCGGACTAGCGGCAGCATTGAAGGCGGGGCTAAGGATAGAAAAATACATCTACGTGGAGAATGATGAGGTGGTGGATCGCATGGCCTGGCACCACATCAAGAAACTGGAAGAGCGATATCCCTCGCAGCTGTATGCAGGCGCAGTGGAAAGGGGGGCAGAATGGGTGTGCCACAGGGTGGAGGACGTGAAGGAGGACGCGCTGGCCCACTGGGGTCATGTGGATTTGGTGATCGCGGGATGGGAATGTCAAGGCCTATCACGGGCAGGAGAAGGGAGGGGAACGGAGGATCCCAGAAGCGGGCTGTTCCGAGAGCTGGTGCGAGTGTTGAAAATGATCAAGAGGAAGCAAGGGGAGGTGGCTTACATAGTGGAAAATGTGGACACCCGGGACGACATGCGGGAAGCAGTGAAGGAGGCAGAAGAAGAGATTCGGGCAGAGCTGGGGGCAGGCGTGGCATGGGATGCAGCACAGAATGGCAGCAGGGCGCACAGGCCCCGCAGGTATTGGCAAAACATCGTGCCAGAAGCTGCAGTGCTATACGAGCTGTCAATGATGGAGCGGCCTAGGGCGCGCCTGGTCCAAGACATACTTGAGCCTGCAAGAATCCCAGCACCCGTGAGGTACCCGGACCATGAAACTCAGTTCCCATGCAACACGGTGGGCAAGCCGAGCAGGCGTGGCCCACACTGGTGGCTCACGATCAGGCAAGGGGGTTTAAGATGGAAGGAGGTAGGGAAGGTTCGGGAATGGTGTATGATAGCCTGAAAGGGGTGTGGGACGAGCCAACGGCATTGGAGCGGGAGCTGGCGATGTTGTTCATGGCAGGGGCCACGGCGAGTGGAGACGTGACGGAGCAGCAAAGGAAGAGAGCGCTGGGCAACGCGATGGACCTGAATGCATTGCACTGGCTGGTGGGAGTTATGCAGAGGCACCTCGAGAAAAAGCGGCTGGAGAGGAGGAGGGATCATGCGGTGAATGCAAACCCAAGGACGGAGCTAGATGACAAAAAGCAGTGGGAAGCTGAGCAGTTCTTGGAACTTTTGGAGCAAGAAGCAAGGGAAGAACGACAAAAGGGGGTGCCGGTGGAGAGGAGGAGTGAAAGCCTCGGCGATCGGGATGGAGTACCAGGGAGGTACCCTGACCAGGATGAGGAAGAGGAGGATGCAGAAGAGTGGGGGGAGCCCGAGATGGATTGGGATAGTGAAGAGAGAGAGGACCCGACTGACGCGTGGATCCCATACCCTGATGAGGTGTTCCTAGGCCCTGGGAGAGCGTACATGGCGCTGAGAAGCGACGGCGGGGAGGAGCAGACACGAGATGCTGAAGAAGGGGCAGAGAGTGAGGCGACAGGGGCAGCGGAGGGTGAAGGAGAACCAGCACCACAGGCCGAAGGGGGCACAGAAGGGCAGGTGGCAGCAGGGGTGATGGAGAGGGATCACACCTGGAACATAGGCGCGGCCCTGCAAGGAACGGCAGCAATCAGGCTGGAGGCGGTGCTGCGGCAGCATGCAGCCGCGTTCGCGCACAACCTACAGGAGCTGGGGAAGTGCACAATAAGCACAATGCACCTGCCTCTAACCAGTGAAGTACCGGTGTATCAGAGGCGGCGGAGGATGAGTCCGCAGGATATTGAAGTCTGCACCACAAAGTGTCAGGAGCTACTGGCGACAGGATTGATCCGCCGATCGGCCTCGGACTATGCAGCAGCCACAGTGGTAGCCGCCAGGACAGATCTGACCGGAGCAGTCCTATCTAGGAGGATGTGTGGGGACTACAGGGGTTTAAACAAGGTGACGGCCACTGACCGCTACCCCATGCCCATGGCAGAGGAGATCTTTGATCAGCTGCACGGGAGTTGGGTGTTTTCAATGCTGGATCTAAGGCAAGGTTTCAATCAAATCCCGATAGCGGAGGAGGACAAAAAGAAGACCGCATTCCACGGCCCGGACGGCTTATACGAGTGGAATTACATGCCCTTCGGGTTACGGAATGCCCCAGCAGTGTTCCAGCGGGTGATGGATACCGTACTGAGAGAAGTGAAGGGAGCAGCCTGCTACATATATGATGTCATCATCTTCAGCCCTGACAGCGAGAAGCACGTGGAGGACATAGAGGCCACGTTGGCCGCCATCCAAGCGGCGGGACTGACATGCCACCCGGGCAAGTGCCGTTTTGGTCACAGCAGCGTGGCCTACCTGGGGTTCGAGGTAAAAGCATTTGAGGAAATGGTGATCACGCGATTCGGAGCGTGTGGGGAGGTCTTGACGGACCAAGGGACGGAGTTTGAAGGAGAGTTCAAGGAACTGCTAGCGTCGAACGGAATCCAGCATCGCACCACCTCCCGCTACCACCCACAGGCAGATGGGCTGACGGAAAGGCTGGTGCAGACCGTGAAGAGAGGCCTACGCGTGTACGGGGAGGCGCATAAGGGGGACTGGGATAAGAAGCTGGCATGGGTGATGGCCGGCTACAGGTTCAGCAAGCAGGCAGCCTTGAAGGACGTATCACCTTACTACCTGCTGTTCGGAAAGCAGCCGATCCTGCCCGTGGGAGAACCAAAAGTGCTTACCGAGAGTGTGTCAGCCGGAACGGCAGACAAGTGGGTGGCGCTGGCTGATGCAAGAGCTACATATCTCAAGAAGATGCTGCCTGCGGCCATGGAGAGCCTGAAGGTAGCCCAGCTGCGAGACATCCACCGCTACAAGCAGCGGCACTCGGCGAAGATGCAGGGAGGAGAGCAGCTCGTGGGGGAAGGACAGGAAGTGTATGTGAGGCGAGCTAAGCGGGATGGGTTGGATCTCGGGGTGTCGCAGCAGAGGTGGACTGTGAAGGAGGTGAGAGACTCGGGAGTGTTGGTGCTGGAGGAGGAAGGAGGAAAGCGAGTCATGGATCACGTGACCAATGTGGCATTGGCGGGAAAAGGGGGAAAGGGGCAGCAGTACTCAGGTCCCATGACCAGGGCGAGGACGGCGGTAGTAGGTCATGGGAGGGGGCAAGAGTGAGTCCAGCACGAGGAGCAGTATCAGAGAAGGGGAAAAAGGGGGAGAGAGAATGCAGCAGGCAAATACCGCAGAGTGTGAGGGCAGGCAGAGGCCATAGGCAGAGGTAAATCAGTAAGGCTGACGAGTGCAGGAGAGGTTCCAGCTAACACTGGGAGGAAGCGGTGAGATCCGACAGCTGTCACATTTGCATGAATGTGAGGGGAGAGGCGTAAGCGCACGGGGGTTGTACAAAGTGTACAAATTGTACATAGCATGCTGGGCTAGTAACAGGGATGCTCGGCGAAGAAGCCAGTACCGTTTGAGAGGGCGAGGGGATGAACAGGAGGTTGACGTCTGCCGAAGCGAGGGGTTGGGGAAATGCATGGGAAGCGAGCTGGGCGGGGCTTACGTAAGTAGGAGGGGGGTAAGGGCTGAAATTACAGCGCCAGGCAGCGGCAGGGTAAGCAGGTTACCACCACACTTCGGATGGGTGCTCGTATGCATGGATGTTTGCGTTCGTATGTGTGCAGGTGTGCTCCAAGGAGCCAGCTGGAACAGTACAGTGGCAGCTGGAGGAAAGGAAGCAGGAGGCGGGCAACAGAGGCAGTTGGCAGGATGGTTGCTAGTCTGCTCCAAGGTCGCAATAGCTACTGAGGACAGGCAGGGGTAGACGGGACAAGCGTGGCGGAGGCAGATCTGGTAGATAGGAGGTACCTTGTGGTAGCTATCCTCAATGCTTGTATGTTTCCTTTGTAAACACGATATTCTTGCACCTGCTGAAGCAAGTAGTGAAGAAGAAGGAGATATTGCAAGCTGAGATGTAACTAGTAGCTAGATTAGTGCGTCATGTGAGGGAGCCAGAGCTTATCTAAGAGTGAGTCCAGCACGAGGAGCAGTATCAAAGAAGGGGAAAAAGGGGGAGAGAGAATGCAGCAGGCAAATACCGCAGAGTGTGAGGGCACGCAGAGGCCATAGTCAGAGGTAAATCAGTAAGGCTGACGAGTGCAGGAGAGGTTCCAGCTAACACTGGGAGGAAGCGGTGAGATCCGACACAAGAGTGGCTAGGCACTGGTGAGTTTGGGGCCTCGGGCAGCAGGAACAACGTGGGAACAATGCGAGCAGTGGCCGCGTGAATGGCAGGGTATTGGCGCAGGCAGCAACTGTGGTGCGTGCAGCAGTGGTGGTGGCAGCCTAGACAGCAGAAGCGGCGGCACGAGCGGTGGCGGCGACATCCTAGGCTGCAGCAGCGGCGGCGACAGCCTAGGCTTCAGCTGGCCTAGGCAGCAGCGACGGCGGTGGCAGCCTAGGCAGTAGTGCAGTGACGGCCTAGCCAACACCGGTGGCGGCACTTGCGGCAGCGGCGGCCTAGGCAGCGGCGGCCTAGGCAGCGGCGGCGATCGTGGCGGCCTAGGCAGCAGCAGCAGCGGCGGTTTAGGTAGAAGCGGTGGCGGTGGCGGCGGCCTAGACAGCAGCGGCGGCGGCGGCGGCTGCTGCTCGCGCTAGTGGGCAGCGGCGTGCTGCTGCTACTGGTGCTCATACCGATGAGGCAGCAGCGTGCTGCTGTGGCTGCTGCTCGCGCTAGTGGGCAGCGGTACGCTGTTGCTGCTCCTGCTCGCGCTAATGGGCAGCAGTGCACTGCTGCTGCTGCTCACGCTAATGAGGGATGGGCCTTGGCAGCCTCGGTGGCGGACTGCAGCTGCTGGTGTGCTAGTGGGCGGTAGGCTGCAGCAGTGGGGCAGCGCACAGGCGGCAGGTTGCAGCAGCGGGCGGCTAGCGTGTGGCAGGCTGCAGCAGCGGGCAACGGGGTGTAGCATGCGGGCGGAGATCGCTGGCATCAGCGGAGATCGCGAGGTGCAGCTGCGGCGCTCCGGCGTGCTGCGGGGCCTATGCGGCAGCACTACGAGGCTTGCAGGGCATGGGGCGCGGACGACGAGCTAGCGTGGCAGGGCTTGTGGGGCTAGCGGCGAGGCTTGCAGGGGCGTGAAACGGGGCCAGCGGGGCAGGGGACGGGACGTGCGGGGCAGCGCGACGGGGCCTGTAGGACGTGCGACTATGTCTGCGGGGCGAGCTACAGGGCGTTCGGCTGGACGGGCTAAGGGCGTACAGGGAGTGCTCGACGAATCGGCCTAGGGCGAGGCTAGGTTCGGGCTAGGTGTGGCGGAAGCTAAAAAAAAAAAACGATATACCTAGGTCTGCACCATGTTTAGGAGAGACGAGAGAAAAGTGACTAGTGGCGAGGGTACAGAAAAGACAAGTACAATGTGTTATCCCCTCGAAATACTAATCCTGCCTAGCCTATAGAAACATACCTTAACATATCAAATATAGTTTGACAGTACCTCCTTCTGCGTGAGCTGTTGTAGCGCGGCCAGGCACGCGTAGTACAGTTGGCCTAAGGTGCCAACACCGCCGATATCTTCACCAAGGCGCTCCCACCTCGTGATCATCAGCGGCTCTGCACACAGCTTGGTCTTGTTCCCGTAACACCTCACCTGTGAGGATCTTGATCTCTGTTCAATGTAGTGGGGTTGATTTTGTTTGATTATAGTTACTGACTGGCCTTGCGGCCCTTTCTCTCAGAGGCTGGGCTAGTAGTACCGCCCTGAGTTGTACCTCATACACTTTGTTGTTCTTGCTCACTAACCTTGTGGCCCCTTGTCTCAGAAGTTGGAATAGTAGTGCCGCCATGAGTTGTTTCTAATTTTCTAGGCATTGCCCTTACCTAGCCTAGGGGGTGTGTCAATGTTTAATTTGTAGGCTAGGATGGGTTGCACTTTAGAGGGTATAAGATATTACTTATACCCCCCTTGTATGCCCTCATGAGTCATTCATTAGGTACTTGACACCAAGCCCTCCCGTCGGCCAATGCTATGGGTACTCTTCTACTCTACCATATTCTCTTGCCTCTCAGTCTGCTCTTTTCCAATGTCGTTTCCTACCAATTTACTACTTGACGCTCCCCCTATTCTAAAGCCATAATGTGTCCTGATACGTATCTATGCGTCATGTCCTACCGTTTTCCCTCAATACTCTGGCTTTATGCGCCTCCAGCACCGTTGTCCTGCACATTCTCAAATTGCCACGTGCGCCCCATACTGCACATGCCGTTTTTACCTCGCGATTATATCAAATGCGTTGATGTCGTCGTGATTCTCGGTTCCGTTCTCTATGCATGAAACCTCGTAGCTGCAGAACAAAGGTGTAGGCGTTGTACTTGTGCTCTGGCAGTCAAAGCAAACTTGCTTTCTTGCGTGTAGCAATGACGCCGTCTCATCTCAAATGGCATCGTCTCATTTCAAATGGCATAGTACAATTTAAAAATTCAGGCAATTCTACCATACTAGTTTGCTTACACATTACTACGGCTGTCACGTTGCCAGGGGGTGGGTGGGTGGGAAATTTGACTTATGTCAGAATGAGAACGACGGAATGAATGAACTAGCAAGCAGTTGGGTACAAGTAGGAAAAATAGAAGTGTTGTAACCTATATGAACTACCCCACTACAGCCTACACAGACTATAGCATATAAGTTTGACACACCCCCATAGGCAAAGTGGGGGAGAACAAGAGGTCACAAGACCGGTCAAGAGAGGCAAAGCAAGCTCAGGGTGGATCACGACGTCACCACGCATTCCGAGCACAAGCAAATGGCTACAAGGCCAGTTCACATGCAGAGTTATAGAAATGGGAACAAGCAATACAGTGATCACAACCTAGCAAGTATAAGCATGCAGGTATATGTATAGAGATCACAGTACAAGCAGAGTCAAGAAGTAAGCAAGTGAGGCACCGTAGGCACAAGGCCTAGAACAGTACAGAAACGCTGATGATCACAAGGCTGGAGTGCCTTGGTGAAGACATCAGCAGTGTTGGCCTGAGTGGCCACGTAAGCAAGACGAAGCTGGCCACGCTGCTGCAACTCTCGAGCAAGGAAGTAGCGCAGAGCGATGTGCTTCGTTCTGTGCTCCAGTCTGTGGTCCTGACACAAGGCAATCGTGGCCTTGTTGTCGACGTACAGAACTGGAGGAGAACGAGGCGGCTTTCCCAGGTCAGTCAGCAGGTAAGTGAGCCAGCGTAACTCCTGTGCAGCCATGGCCCCGGCGTAGATCTCAGCCTCATAGCTGGAGCTGAGAACAGAAGAAGAGCGGGTAGACCGCCACAAAACAGAGCCGGAGCCAAGGCTGAAAGTGTAACCCTGTGACGACCGCTGCGTAGCCAAGTCGTCAGCCCAGGAAGCGTCTGCGTGACCAGTGAGGACAACTCGAGCCCGTCCTCCAAGCACGAGCCCCATGCCCGACGTACTGCACAAGTAGCGCAACACCCTCTTAGCGGCATCCATGTGCTCCTTCCGGTGTCTCCCAGGAGCAACATAGCTTGCCATGATGCTAAGAGGGTAGGCAAGGTCAGGTCGAGTGCAGGTCATCAAGTACATGAGGCAGCCCACAAGCTCTGGATACGGACCACTCGGCTCTACGGACTCATCCGAAGGCAGAGCTGAGAGCGAGTGACCGATAGGCAGAGGAGTGGACTGTGGCGAGGAGTACGTGAAGCGGAAGCGCTGAAGGACCTGCTGCACCATGTGTGACTGAGTCAAGGTAATGGTGTGCCGTGCTCTGTCCCGGGTGATCTGCAAGCCAAGATAGCTGCGCAGCTCACCCGTGTCTGTGCACGTGTGTCTCTTCTGCAGCTCCAACTTCACTAGGGCCAGTCCCTCAGTGTCAGCAGTGGCAAAGACAAAGTCGTCGACGTACACGAGGATGTAGAACGGCGGCAGTGAAGTGTCGGTGCGTAGAAACAGCGACGGGTCAGCAGTCGAAGGAGCAAACCCAAGATCCGCAAGAGTCGTCGTCAGTGTGTCGTGCCACTCGCGAGGCGCCTGGCGGAGACCGTAGACTGGCCGCCGGCGGCTCCAATGGGTACCTGCAGGAAACGACCCAGTGAAGCCAGGTGGGCGGCGCAGCCAGATTTCCTCGTGCAGGCTGCCCTGTAGGAAAGCAGTGCTGAAGTCAAGAGAATGAAGCTCGTAGTCACGCTGAGCGGCGACGTGCAGCAGAACCCGAAGAGTGGTCATCTTTGGGGTAGGGGAGAAGGTCTTGAAGAAGTCAACTCCCTCTCGCTGACTGAAGCCTCGTGCAACGTAACGCGCCTTGAAGACAGGCGGAGAACCCGGCGGTCGCTTCACCCTGAAAATCCACATGCCACTGACGATGTTCGCCCCAGGTGGGGGAACCTCGTCGACGTAGGTGCCTGTGGACTTCCAGGATGCCATCTCTGCGTCCATGGTTGTCTGCCACTGAGAGGAGTACTCACCCGCGATCGCCTCAGCGTAAGAGCGCGGGGTCGGGATGTCTGGTGCATCCGGGTCTCCCTCAGGGGCAATCAGCATGGACACGAGATGAGGTAAAGCAGCGGCAAAGCACTCAAACTCCTCATGTCTGTCTTCAAGGACGTCTGTGCCAAGAGCACACTCACCCCTGATGGACGGAGGACAGACAGACTCAGACTCAGACTCAGCAACAAGACTAGCGGCGTAGTCTAGACGACAGGCGGCAGCAAAGTCAACAAGCTCAGCAACTAGAGCAGACGCAGCAGTGGACTCAAACGATAGTGACAACAGTGGCGAGGAAACGCGTGACAGTAGGACTAGCAGCACGAAGGGAGTCAGACTCCGGGTCCGGACCGTCAGGAAGAGGGGACGCAGGAGGAGACGGCAGAGGGACACGCTGTGGAGCAGTGGAAGGACGCAGAGTCATTTAGTGAGTGCCAGGGACAGGAGGAGGACGCTGACGCGGAACACGACCAGTGCGGACAGCGCGAACAGGCGACTCAGGACGAGACTCAGGCGACGCAGGACGAGACTCAGGCGCACGACGCTCCGTAAGACCTCTAGTCGGTCGAGAGTAAGGAGAAGGACCAGGCAGTGGAGAGGCTGGCAGTAACTGCAACTGCGACTGGACAGGCGGTGGACTCAGTAAGGGAGGAGGAGAAGGACCAGTAGAAAGCGGTAGGCCAAGAACCTGCTGAAGGAGCGGAACGTAGTACGGCCGCGGCCGCGCAGCACCTCCAGAAACAACAGAGACAGCACCAGTACCCTCTGCTCCAGGGTCTCCAGCTCCAACTCCCGCAGCACCACCAGCCGCAGCACCTCCAGCAGCACCAGTTCCAGCAGCACCTCCAGCAGGAACAGCTCCAGCACCTCCAGCTCCAACTCCTGCAGCGGCAGTACCTCCAGCACGAGCACCTCCAGGACCAGCGGCTCCAGTAGCTCCAGCACCAGCAGTACCTCCAGCTACTCCAGCAGCTCCAGCACCAGCAGCACCTCCAGTGACTCCAGCAGCACCTCCAGCGGCTCCAGCACCTCCAGCGGCTCCAACACCAGCAGGACCTCCAGCAGTGCCAGTACCTCTAGCACGAGCACCTCTAGAACCAGTGGCTCCAGCAGCTCCAGCAACAGCGGTACCTCCAGCTGCTCCAGTAGCTCCAGCACCAGCAGCACGGCTACAGCGTCGAGCGTACCACTCACGCAGCCGCTGTGGAGAGAGGGGCTCCCGCCGTGACGAGACACCCGAAGGACCTCCAGACACAGCACGCTCAGGCTCAACACCCCCAGACTCAGCACCTCCAGGCTCAGCACCCCCAGGCTCAGTACGCTCAGGCTCAGCACCCCCAGGCTCCGCACCCCCAGACTCAGCAACCCCAGGCTCAGCACCCCCAGGCCCCGCACGTGCAGGCTCAGCACCCCTAGCAGCACCAGAGTCAACAGCTACCTCGACCGGCTCGACAGGGTCTACCTGGGACACACCTGAGGGGGCAGGACCCTGAGGGGGGAGGGGGTCTACCGGAGGAGTACCTGGTGCTAGGAAGAGCGGCGGGGGGGGGGAGAGGGGCAGTGCGGTAGGGAAAGAGACGGTAGTAAGAGACCGACTCGTCAAACGTGACGTCCTGAGAGGACATAACACGGCGCGAGGTGGGGTGGTAAAACTGCCACCCAGGCGCGTCAGGGGGGAAACCAAGGAAAACGCAGGGAACAGCACGAGAGGACAGCTTGTCCGCGGAATTATCGCGGACAAAAGCTCGAGATCCCAAGACACGGTACACAGACGCATCACCAACCTTCCCTGTCCACCGCAGAGTAGGTGTGGTCTCCGACAAGGAGACACGAGGCTGAAGGTTGATCTGATGCGCATCGTACTGAACAGCAAACGGCCACAGAAAATGGGGAGCAGCCGCATGGATCATGGACGTGCGAGCGACATCCATGACCATGCCAATGCGGCGCTCAGCAATCCCATTTTGCTGTGGGGAGGCTGGAAGCGTGAACGTCTGGCGGATGCCCTCCGCACGACAGAAAGCCCTCAGAAGGTCGGAGGAAAACTCACCACCTCTGTCTGAGTGCAGACGCAGAACAGGAAAGTCCGAGCCGAAACTCTCTCTGAGCTGGAGACGAGCAGCGCGGATCCAGTCGATCAACACCTCAGTGACCTCACCCTTGCGGCGCAAGGGGAAGACTGTGGTGTAGCGCGAGTAGTCGTCAACGACCAGCAGGAAGTAACGCTCGTGACCCTGTCCACGGACGCGGGCTGGGCCCCTCACGTCCATGTGGAGAGTCTGCAGAGGAGCCTCTGTCGGAGGAAACTCAGAGGAGTGAGGAGTGGCGCGCTGCCGGCCCTCAACACAAGGAACACAGGTAGGGGCAGGCCCCGGAGGAAGGGGAGGTAGGGACGGGGGGAGACCTGAGACAAGGACACGGGAGGCCATACCTCGGAGACGAGGCAGGGAGGGGTGACCAAGGCGGTGGTGCCAAAGAAGAGTCTCGTGTGACAGAGGACGACACGAGCAGGGGGCAGACGCCGGACTAGATCTGGATGCAGCAGCAAACACCTGACCAGACGCGGATACCTGACCAGACGCAGTGACAGGAGGAGACACAGTAGTCAGTGTGTAGAGGCTCGACCCAGGCCGACGGGTGAACGTGGCCAGGTGGCGGCCCGTCCGAGAGCAAGTACAGTGGGTCACACGCTGACCTCCCGGGGTGAACTGGTCAACCCACACGTCATGGAGGTCAGCTCCACTCACCAAGTTCGTAGAGAACGAGGTGGAGTCCCGACAGTAAGCCCGACGGGGCCGCAGGACACGGTAGAACCGTGGAGGAGTGTGCAAGGACTGGGCCCCCAGAGGGGTCAGCCAGGGAGACTGCAACCGGCCGACTGAGCGGCGTGAGTGTGGTGCTGTCGCGAAAGAAGGAGCGCGAAGCACCTGAGTCAAGTGTGAAGGTGTGCAAGGCCTCAGTAGGTGCAGTACCAGAGAGAGCAGACTCACCAGCACCTGGAGCAGCAGACTCACTAGCACCTTGAGCAGCAGACTCACTAGCACCTAGAGTAGCAGCCTCAATGCCCTGGTCGGGCGGAACACACAGGTAACAGTCACCCTCAGCACTATCAGTCACAGCATACATGGCAGCAAGGATAGCATCGAAATCAAGATCAAAGATAGCAACATTCTGCTTCAGCAGATCACCCCAGCGGGGGAGCTCAGCGCCGTCAGGAAACTGCGCACGCCAGGCGTCAGTCAGGCGACCGAAGCAGCGCTGCGAAGTGTGCGGCAGTCCGCACGTCTCTCCACGGCGCCCGCCTGTGCGAAGAACGTAAGTGCAGGGACCAACACCCCCAGCCCTCCCACGCCCAGTGTACCACTCACGAAGCTGCAGGGGCGAAAGGGTCTTACGGGAACGCGGCTGCTGCTGGCGCTGGCTACCGCCAAAGCCTCCACGCTGTGCGGTACCTCCTCGG
This sequence comes from Closterium sp. Naga37s-1, assembly GCA_947471745.1. Lineage (NCBI taxonomy): Eukaryota > Viridiplantae > Streptophyta > Zygnematophyceae > Desmidiales > Closteriaceae > Closterium > Closterium sp. Naga37s-1. The sequence goes on along the minus strand of CANJKZ010000337.1, from coordinate 229,455 downwards.
CCAGCACCACCACCGCCTCCACCTCCACCGCCACTGCCGCTGCCTCCACCACCTCCACTGCCGCCCCCACTCCCGCCGCCACCCCTACCACCACCACCACCCCCTCCGCCCCCTCCACCGCCTCCACCGCCGCCCCCTCCGTCCCCTCCACCACCCCTGCCCCCCTTGCCCTTGCTGTTGCGGCGCCTCCCACTAGGAGCAGACGCAGCCCCGACCTCCTCAGCGCCAACGAGGTCGACAGCAGCAGCAGAAGCAACAGAGGGGAGAAGGGGGACGGGGGAGCACCCCTCAAAGAAAGGGGCGCGGGGGTCGCCGCGAGAAGCACCTACAGCAACAATACTCTTCTCTGCTGCAGTAAGTCGCTCCTCAAGCAGGTCGACGGTGAGCTCAGTGGGGCAAAGGGAGAGAAAGTGGTCCCTGACTGAAGAGAGAGAGTCAGGGAGACGGTGACTAGGTAGTAGAGAGTGATGTACATGGGGGGGGGGGTCTTGGCACAGAACTCATTGGGAAGCGCAGCGCGGTAGCGGGTGTCACTAGTGCGGAGGTGAGTAATGAGGTCAGCGACTGTGGCAAAGGCAGCAAGGTTAGGGAACAGGTACGGCAGCATGAGGCGGCTGAGAGCAGCAGTGCCAGGGGAGGAGTAGCGCGCGACAACAGCGTCATACAAAGACTTTGCAGTCTTGTACTGGCCAAAGTGCGCGCGCTCAGCAGACGGCAGGTGACTACGAACAGCAAGACGAGCAACAGCGTCACGAGTAGTCCACTGCGAGCGAACCGTACTGACAGCAGTGGCAGCAGGTGCAGGAGAGACACCGGATGTGTGATCGAACAGGGAGACTCCGTCCTTGGAGTCGCACTGGAGAAACAGCTGTAGGTCGTCTACCCAAACCTCGAAGTCAACAGCACGACCCTCAGCATCAAAGGTAAGAACAGTAGGACTAGCCATAGCGGCAGAAGCAGCAGTAGCAGCAGAAGCAGCAGTAGCAGCAGAAGCAGCCGGGGCAGGGCAGTGCGGCTCAGTAGGGCGGTGCGGCTCGGTAGGGCGGCACGGCTAGACTGGGCGGCTCGGCTCGGCTCGGCGGCGCGGCTCAGCTGGGCGGCGCGGCTCGGCTGGGCGGCGCGGCTCGGCTGGGCGGCGCGGCTCGGCAGGGCGGCGCAGCTCGACTGAGCGACGCGGCTCGGCTGGGCGGCGCGAGTGCTTACCAGGGGCGGGTGCAGGGCAGGGCCGCAGCTGGCGATTAGGTCAGGGCCGCGACTGGGGCGGCAGCAGGGCAGGGCCGCGACTGGGCGGCGGTAGAGCAGGGCCGCGACTGGGGCGGCTGCAGTGCAGGGCCGCGACAGTGAGGCCGCGACGATGAGGCCGCGACGGCGGCTGCAGGTGCGTCAGCGGCAGGGCAGGGCGGCGACAGGTGCTGCAGGCGCGATGGCGGCTGCAGGGCAGGGCGCGACAGCGGGCCGCGACGGTGGCTGCAGGTCAGGGGCCGCGACTTGGGGCGGCAGGGCAGGGCCGCGACGTAGGGCGGCAGGAGAGGGCCGCGACGGGCGGCAAAGCAGGGCCGCGACGGGCGGCAAAGGAGGGCCGCGACGGGCGGCGGATTAGGTCGCGACGAGCGGCGACAAGGCAGGGCCGCGACGGGCGGCTCAGGCAGGGTCGCGACTAGCGCGACAGCAGGGCAGGGCGCGCGACGGCGCAGGAGAGGCAGGCGCGACAGCGCGCTTCGGGCAGGTGAGACAGATTCAGTGGTGGGCCCTAAAAAAAAACGTTCCCACAGAGGGAACCTGCTCAGAATACCATGTCAGAATGAGAACGACGGAATGAATGAACTAGCAAGCAGTTGGGTACAAGTAGGAAACCTAGAAGTGTTGTACCCTATATGAACTACCTCACTACAGCCTACACAGACTATAGCATATAAGTTTGACAACTTAACCGTTTGAAACTTGAGAGACGTGTGTGGAGGGAAATGACATTCAGCCCACATTTTGTACTCCAAAACAAACGTTTAGTATGGCTCGACGCTGCCCATTACTACATTACAAGCAGCTGCGCTTTCAAAATACATAATTTTGAATAGCGTTACCTTTTTTTAATAAAGGTGACAGCTTAAAAGACCGCTACCGCCCATTGCTCCTCGCCACTTTTGTTGCGCCAACATTTTGATTCGCATGTGGGTTTCGTGAATCATCCATTTCGCAATTATCGCCGAACCTCTCAACCCCTACCTCCCGAATACTAGGCTTTTGAGTTGACTAGCGTTGAGTAATTCAAAGTTTGGCCTCTAATATGCAGGCGTGCTCCAGCCGTCGTGTGCATGCCCTCGAAACAGGCGTTAAACTCCTCCGAACAACCCAAGCGGCGCAGTGTCTGGAAGAGAAATACCACGAAGACCGAATAATACGCCTTTTAAAAGTCCACCATAAGAAGAAACATGTTTTCCCCGCCGTTCAACTCCACTTTTATTGCAATGCCACCGCCGACACTGCGTCCGCAAGTCTGCTTGCGACCGGGTATGAAGCCGAATAGCTATTTCGATACCACTTTGAGGATACGGCAATTGCAAAGGATTTTCAATTCCTTTAAAAATAGTTTATGCACTCGTACAGCTCCAACTTTTTTGAAGTACATGCTATGTCCAAGAACGTCGCCTCCCAAAGCTGGCACGCATCGCCTTCGGCTTTGGCGTCCCCAGACCAGCACCCAACCTCGACTTCCGAGGTCCCCGCCTAGCTAGGTCCCTCGTTTTATCTTGCTAGGGCCTAAACAATGATTGTAATCATATGCTCACACTACTATTTACAACGAGTAACAATAACTATCTTGATTCTGCTCGCTAGCACTCCGCAACAACCTTGTAAACCGTGTCGATTGCGTTGATAACAGCTCCATTCCCCCCTGCTTAGAGCGACGTCAGGTTGTACCACTTTTTGTACGCCCTCTCCGGTAAATTTCGTTTCAACACGGTGAAGAGCGGTAATCGTCGAGAACCGCTTTTCACCGTGTTGGACCGTCCTGAACCACGATACAGGAACTGTAAGCGGGTGTGAAATGTATAACCTGACGTCGCCCTTATCCATCATTGTCGTGATTGCAGTCCCCACAAAGCCGTGCCGTCCCCACAAAACTGGCCGTGAATCACGGGGCGTATCACACATAGTTGATTTACACCTCCTGCATTACTGTTCAGGCTGTAAGTAGCGGTTCAAAGCGGTGAAGCGAAGTAACCGCTTTGAAACGCGCAACATTGCTGTCAACCGTTTCAATCGAACGGGAGCTCCACCAAGCGTGACACGCCTTCAGAGTTCGCAATCTTCGAGATACAGATGGATCGGGACGCGATGCTCGAATATCTGTGGTATAGATCAACTAATCAGAGAAGTCTGGTTGCGGTGGCTTTTCCCGCCTGCGCCAGCGCCGGCAACAAAGCTCAGTTTTGCGTGAAAAGCACTGTGAAGAAGAATTCGGGATGGATGTTTGGAAATAGTACCATCCCTAGTATTACTAAACACTCGAAATATCTCCCCCGAGAATAGGCCGATGCCAGGCACATAATCTAATATATTATTATGAGAATGGGACGGGATGTGGCAGCAGGAGCGGCGAATCGAGTGAAGCAGCGGCGCCTGGGAGTCCGATCAACAGTCGCCGCCCTTCTGCTGCTCGCCGCGCTGCGGTCCGTCTACGTGGACTTTCACGCCGCGCTCAGTTACTCGCCTCGGGGCAAGCAGCGCGTGCGTGCAGCAGGCAAATGTGCACGCGGGTCTTGTTTCCATTTCCCACTGCTTTGCTTTAGTGCAATACCCATTTTCCATCTTTTCTTTTATGAGCAAGTGTTTTTTAGTGTAGTAATGTCTTAAAACACCCCTCGTTGCAACTCGTCACCTACCCTGGCTCGAAACACGCGATGTGAAACGGACACATACCGTATTAGAATGGTTGGGCACTGTTTGCGGTGTGTATTCTTTATTAACAAATGTTTGCGGTGTGTCAAACCATTGCAGGAGCACGGCCAATGATGTCGCATTGTCCCAGCCTTTGCCGGGTAGGTCAGCTTTAATTTGTCGTCGCTCTACTAGAGGACCGGGGAATTGCATAGCTACCCACTGGCCCTCTACTAGTAGTAGAAGAGGGCCCTGCCTTCTCATGATCTTATCAGCGCTGCGAACGAGTTCTCTCCTTCCCACTCCCGCACCCTCCAACAAACTGCCTTCTCATGATCTTATCCGCCGGACCAACTCTCCTCCTCATCTCCGCACTAGCCTCCGGTCATGGACCACCCCGTGAAGCTGTACCACTCGCAGCGGGAACCGGAGCGGGGACCGCAGCCGCAGCGTGATCAGGGAGCAGCGGGACTGCTTATAACGGAGCAGCAGGCCGGGTCCGCGGACGATGGAGGGGTACACCGAGACTCTGTAACAGGGATGGCGCAGAACGAGTTGAAAAAAGGGCCGGCGGACGCAGGGGAAGGAGAGGAACCAGTGCGCGGGGAGGAGGGAGGGGCGGAGGCGGAGGGGGAGGGGGAGGCGGAGGCGGAGGGGGAGGCGGAGGCGGAGGGGGAGGCGGAGGGGGAGGCGGAGGGGGAGGCGGAGGGGGAGGCGGAGGGGGAGGGGGAGAGGGAGGCGGAGTGCGGGGTGGAGGAGGAGCGGCGGGCGGGGGAAGGGTGGAACGTCACGGGGGCAGCGAGGTTCGGGCGAGTGAAGGTGGAAGGCGCGGGCGCGGAGAGGGCTCTCGCCAACCAGCGCACGTGCTTCTCCGTGACTGGTGGGACTGGAAGATGGTGGGGGGGGGGGGGGGGGGGGGGGATGCGAGGCGCAGTGCCTTCGCCATGACACGGGATTGGTGGGAGTGTGTAACGCCTGCAGTCTGTGCATTCATTGGGCATTTATTGCTGGTTTGCGAACCTCTTTTTTTCTTCTGCTGAACGGCGTTCCAAATGAGTCGCTGCCTCTGAATATCTCTTGCTGTGGCCAACGGTTTATTGACTGGATAGGAAGTGCTTCGCCGTGACGGTTATGATTACAAGCAGACTGCAAATAAGGTGAGGTGCAAGGTGCGGGAAGGAAGGAAATTTCACCCATTCGTAATCTATCCCCATTCGTGGTTTGTCCCCATTCGTAATCTATCCCCATTCGTGGTTTGTCCCCATTCGGAATCTATCCCCATTCGTGATTTGTCTCCATTCGTGAGAGGTCCTTCCACCCACGACCAGGCACCTTAGTGTTTGGATCAGGGCATCTCATGTCAACCATGCTTGGTGCCCTCGATCACCCTGCTGTTGCCCGTGGCAGCATTCGATGAAGCTGGGGACGCGTTCGACGTTGGTTGCAGGTGTGTCAGTAACGGACAGGTGGGCTGCAGAGGCCTTGGAGGGCCAGCTTAGAGAGCCAGCTTAGCCAGCTTAGCCAGCTTAGAGAGCCAGCTTAGCCAGCTTAGAGAGCCAGCTTAGCCAGCTTAGCCAGCTTAGAGAGCCAGCTTAGCCAGCTTAGCCAGCTTAACCAGCTTAGCCAGCTTAGAGAGCCAGCTTAGCCAGCTTAGCCAGCTTAGCCAGCTTAGAGAGCCAGCTTAGCCAGCTTAGCCAGCTTAGAGAGCCAGCTTAGCCAGCTTAGCCAGCTTAGCCAGCTTAGCCAGCTTAGAGAGCCAGCTTAGCCAGCTTAGCCAGCTTAGCCAGCTTAGAGAGCCAGTTTAGCCAGCTTAGAGAGCTAGGGACGCGTTCGACGTTGGTTGCAGGTGATGCGTCCATCACACCTCCGGCTCTCTCCCTCTCCTCTCTCTCCCTCTCCTCTCCCGCCCTCTCCACCTCCCTCCCTCTTTCAACCTCATACCATGCCATCCCTACACCACTGCTACACCCATCTTCCCCTGCCGTGTGCACTCCATCTCCCTCTGCCTCGTCTCTTTGCCTGCCTCTTCAGCCTCGTGCAATCAATCACCCCTCTCCACTCTCCATCGCCCCTCTCCACTCCATCGCCCCTCTGCTTTCTCCTGCAGGCAGCGGGCGTTCTTCGTGGCGCTACTCGCCTTTCACACCCTCGCCAACCGCTCCTCAGAACCTAACGGTGCCGCCTCCTCTCTCCCGACGGAGTCACCCTCTTCCGCCGCTGCCACCGCCACCACTACCACGATCAATACCAACATTATCAGCGGCAGCAGCAGCAGCAGCAGCAGCAGCAGCAGCAGCAGCAGCAGCAGTGCCAGCAGCAGCGGTGGTGGCAAGAGCAGCACCAGTGATGACGTGGCGAGGAGGTGGAGAGCTTTTCGGAAAACGGCAAGAGTGACAGAGGCGCCGGCATGGGATGATGCTGTGAACGGGTGGACAGACTTGCGACTGGCAGCTCGAGTCACGTACCGCCCCGCCTCCTCCTCCCACCAGGTGCTCTCCTCTCTCCCTCTCTCTTTCTCAAGTGGTGCTTCCGTGTTGATGCATGGCTCATACAGCATAGAGGTGACGCCCTTGTAGAAGTGAGAGGAGGTCGCTACTAGACTCTTTCGGAAGTGGGCCGTGGGGTGGGTTGAGCCGTCCAGTCCTCAACCCAGGGGGGTAAGAGGGGCCTCGACTATCCTTCTCGGTTTGTTGGCCGTTGTGTGATGTGAACTGCATTGGCTTGTTTTCCCTGCACTGCACGGCCACTGCCTTTTGAGGCGCCTCGAGATGAGTGCATTGGCTTGCCTTCCCTGCCAGGGAAACAGGTAGTGCCCACTGCCCACTGTCCACTACCCGCCGCTGCCAGGAACAGCGTCCCCCGCACCCTCCCATCCTGTCGCCGCTCATCCCTCCTCCCTTCACCTCTCCCTCACTCCGTCCTCGCCTTCGTTTCGTCCACCCGCCTATCTCTTTCCCCTCCGCCTGCGGCCCACTTGATCACCCCTTGTTCTCTCTCTCCCCGTCCCCCTTCCACTTGTCCTGTGTGAGCCCTCTCGCCTGCTGCTCCTTGTCTTCCCATGTGCTTTCATCCTATGGGCCTCATGCGTTCCCAGGTGTGCTTCACAGCGCCCTTCCCCGGCCCCTACCTCCTCTCGCTGCATCTGCTCGCCACCAATGCCTGTCAGCTGCGCACGGGTCTCAACCGTGCCTACAACCACGGCTACCAAAAGTAGGTGCTTCCTTCTGCGCCTTTTGAGGCGCCTCAAAACTTAACAACGCCTGCGTTCTCTCGCTGCATCTGCTCGCCACCAATGCCTGTCAGACCCGCACTCAAGGTTCAAAAATACGACCGAAATTTTGAAATTTCACCGTATTATACGGTTTTGTATTATACGGTGGTTTAAAACGGTTTAGTACGGTCATCTGTTACATTTATGTTTCGATTAAAAATACGGTCGTTTTTTTTCGGTCGAAATTTTAGAACCGAACAATGTACAATAAATTTCAACATTATAACAATTTCGAGGGTTATATGGGGGATGTCTTGCAAAGTCTTGTCAGTCCCGCCAATGTTTGGGACGAGTCGCGCAAGTCAGCAACATGCCGAGGCGCGACATGTCTGACATTTGACGAAAGGGGGGAAATGCAAACCCGTTTCGCAGAGTCGTTAGGGTCGTTCGCCGCATCGCGCCAACACCAATTTGTCGAGGCGCGACATTTTACAAAATTGGCGAACCCACCATAATTTTTTACCCGTTTCGCTGAGTCGTCAATCGAACTCGCGCCTTGATCTTCAGTATCGCATGCAATCGTGGCGCTCCACACATTTGAGTGCGACACGTTTCCAGCCAATAGCAATCGCACATTCAACTTCCAGCTCATCTCATCCATTCTTCAAACCTCCCGTCGTCAATACAGCACCATCAAGCAGTAAGAGGTACATATTGCTGCTGGAAAAACCCACTCGACACATTCAACCTCACTCTCGCTGCCTCAAGTCTTCATATCACTGATCTCTGACCCACTCGTTCTTAGCATAGTGTTATACGACGCCATGGTGCGTCCCGCTTCGGAGTATTGGGAGCATGACAAGAAGATTAAGGATGCAGACGAGCGGGTATTCGGTGCAACCTGCATCCATTGCACACTTCCTGTGACGGCTAATGCGACTAGGATCCGCGAGCACATATTCGGCACTAACAAGAAGGATAAAAACGTCGCGATGTGCAAGTCGGACTACGCTAAGCAGCGGCGGGCGACAGCCGATCAGGAGCGCTCATCCACGGGAAATGGTTCGGGTGGTACGGGAGGATCAAACCGTGCCTCCACGTCCACGGTGGAAACGACGCCCGCGCGTCGCTCTCGGCAGCGAGATATCCGCGAAATGACGGATGAAGTTGCGCAGACTCGGCTGGATTACCTGTGGGCTGCTGCAGTTGCCGAGAACGACCTCGCCTTCAACGTCAGCAAGTCGAAGTCGATCCAGGCGTTCGTTGACGCGGTGATCGTGTACGCGAAACCGTACACCCTCCCCACCCCGTACAAGGTATCCGGCCCGCTGCTCGACAAGCTGAAGGCGGACTCGGAGGACCTTGTGCGGCCGTTGAAGGACAGTTGGAAGACAAGCGGGTGCACGCTCTCAATCGATGGGTGGACGTGCATCAAATCCCGCGGTTTGGTGTGTGTGATCGCGCTGAATGACACTGCACCCGTCATCGTCGACATCGTCGATTCGAAGATCGCAAGGAAAACCGGGGACTACTTGGCGGGTCTAATTGATGGAGCGATCAAGACGGTGGGGCCGAAGCATGTCGTCCAAGTCGTGATGGACAACGCCTCGAACAACAAGAACGCCGCCAACAAGCTACGCGTGGAGTATCCGCATATCTTCTTCACCAACTGTGCCGCCCACTGCCTAGATCTCATGTTGCACGACATCGGCAACATCCCGGCTGTTAAGCGCGTCCTTGCTCAGGTGCACAGCGTGGTGATGATGATCAAAGGCTCCGCTTCGGCCGTCGTTTTGTTCCGTGAGCTTTTTACCAAGCTCTCGTTGGTGCGGCCGGGTGCAACGAGATTCGGCACCCAGGTCATCATGCTCGGCAGGTTCCTGGAGGTGAAGCGCGCGTTGAGGGCGATGGTTGTCAGCGAGGAGTGGGATGATGTGGCGGTGGCACGGACGGAGGAGGGGATGGAGGTTAGGAAGCTGCTTTTGGATGATGTTTTTTGGGACTGTGGGACGGCCGTGTTGCGCCTCATGACTCCGGTCTACGAGGTTCTTCGTGCCGTTGACACACGGGCTCAACTCATGGGGCAGCTGTACGGCCTCATGCTTGAGGCCACGGTGAAGACGACTAAGGCGGCCGAGGAGGCTGGTAAGTGGGCCGGCGGAAAGCATAATGATGTGGTATAAACATTCATTCTCCCCATACGTCCGCTCGTTCTTTGTTACTAACTAGTTCTCGTTATACACTGTGCGCAGCCGCACACTTCATCAAGCGGACGGGTCTGCTACTGCACAAGGACAAGAGCACCTTTCTCACCGCCATCAAGTCGATCATAGCCAGGAGGTGGGACGCTCAACTGCACAACCCACTGCACGCCCTCGGTTGGCTTCTCAACCCCCGTAACCAGTACATCGCGGAGGTAAGGAACGATCCCGAGATTAGGAAGGGGACGGATGAGGTAATCCAAGCCCGTGAGGGGGATGTGCAGCAGCGCGTAACCCTAGCTGCACAGGTGGCTCAGTTTCACCGAGGGGAGGGCAGGCTGGGCTCTCACGATGCCCGTTGGGCAGCAACGACCTTGGTGGCGGCGGGGCGCATGACGGATGCGGAATGGTGGTTCCTGTTTGGTGGGGATGTGCAGGCGCTCCAAGACCTGGCTGTGACGTCACTCTCACAGCCAGTCACCTCCTCCGAGGTGGAGCGCTATTGGTCGGCGCTGGCACGTGTGCAGAGGCGCGACCGGAACCGCCTCACGGCGCAGAAGATGACTGACGTCACCTTCGTCGCCTTCACCCGGCGGGCCCGTGATGCCTTTGATCGAAAGGCAGCCCTGCGTTCCAAGCTCTATTCGGACCTGGGCAACGGCACCCTCAGGGAAGGGGCTGCCATCATCCCAGCCGAAGTGGAGGAGGAGGAAGGGGATGCTGAAGAAGAGGGACAAGTGGAGGTGGAGGAATGCACCATTGATTGGTCGGAATTTGGAAGCATCGGCAAGAAGAGGAAAGGGAAGGCGGGTGAGTCATCTAAAGGGAAGAAAAAGGGGAAGGGCAACGGTGCATGCAGTGGAAAGGGGAAAGGAAAAGCACGGGATGCGGAAGAGGAAGAGGAGGCGGAAGACAGCGGTGGGGAGGAGGAAGCGCCTGCCCAGAATCCCAAGGGACGATATGCCTGGGATTGCAGCGACGGTTCAAGTGGGGAGGATGAAGAGGAGGACGAGGACGAAGAAGAGTATGAGTAGAGTAGTGAAGGGACCTCCACATGCCAGGGTTGCAGCGACGGTTTGAGTGGGGAGGAGGAAGAGGAGGACCAGGTGCTGGAGTAGGAAGAATAGAAGGGAGGTTGAGTATAGTGGGGACGGATTTAGGAGGAATGGAGAGGCCCTAGGCAGGGACTTGCCTAGGTAGGCATGCATGCATGCATAGTAAGAGTAGCGTCATTAGCAGTAGACCTTTGCAGGCCTGTTTCTCCTTAGAGTAGGTTGTTATTGCCTTCCTAGTCATTGTTGTAGCAATTTCAGTAGATTCTGGAAAAAAATCCAGTGACAAAAAATGGCCAACAAAAAAACGGCCGAATGTTTGCCAAACACACCGTATTATACCATCGAAAAAAACGGCCCGTATAATACAATAGCCGTATTTTTGATCCTTGCCCGCACTGCTCTCAGCCGTGCTTTCAACCCCGGCTTCCAAAAGTAGGTCCTTCCTGCTTTTGCCTTTGAGGCCCCTCTAGACTCAGCAATGACCCGCTAGTAGTGCCGTGCATGACCCGCTAGTAGTGCCGTGCATGACCCGCTAGTAGTGCCGTGCATGACCCGCTGTCACATCACTGCATGCCCATGCATGACCCGCTGTCACATCACTGCATGCCCATGCATGACCCACTGCCACATCACTGCATGCCCATGCATGACCCGCTGTCACATCACTGCTTGCCCATGCATGACCCGCTGTCACATCACTGCATGCCCATGCATGACCCGCTGTCACATCACTGCATGCCCATGCATGACCCGCTGTCACATCACTGCATGCCCATGCATGACCCGCTGTCACATCACTGCATGCCCATGCATGACCCGCTGTCACATCACTGCATGCCCATGCATGACCCGCTGTCACATCACTGCATGCCCATGCATGACCCGCTGTCACATCACTGCATGCCCATGCATGACCCGCTGTCACATCACTGCATGCCCATGCATGACCCGCTGTCACATCACTGCATGCCCATGCATGACCCGCTGTCACATCACTGCATGCCCGTGCATGACCCGCCCTCACACCACTGCTCCCCTCCGTGCAGCTATCGCCTGGTGGCCCTTCGCCAGCTGCAGGTCACCAGCCCCCAGCCCTACTCCCCAGACGCGCTTAGGTAAGATGAGTGACTCATGATGAGTCTCATCACACGCGCTCAGGTAAGACTAGTGACTCATGATGAGTCTCATCACACGCGGATTGTTTTTGAGTCGACTCAAAATCAGACTCCCATTGCAAGCTGCAGGTCACAAGCCCCCAGCCGTACTTCCCAGACGCGCTTAGGTAAGCGTGATGGCTCATCAGAGAGGTCTTGATTCGGCGGCAAGAAGCAGGAGTATGGGTTGAGCTCTTAGGAAGGAGTATGAAGAGCAAGGGCGGGGCGGCAGGCAGGCAGTCCGGACTCAGGAGCCCTCCCACCCGCCCTCAGCATGGGGGCGGGGCTAAATGCTGGTTGTGAGAACTGTCAACACCAACGTGCTTCAAAACGGGCTGCAGGCTGGCAGTCCGGATTCAGGAGACCTCCCTCCCTCCCTCAGCATGAGTTTCTCTCCAAGCAAAAACCAGACCAAAACCGAATCATATCCAAGGTCTGTCAGTCAAGGCACGCCCGCCCTCCCTCCCTCCCTCCCTTCCACCCTCTCCCTGCTTCTCAAAGAGAGCCTCCTCTCCCCTGGTGCACGCCTCCCCTGGTGCACGCCTCCCCTGGTGCACGCCTGCCCTGGTGCACGCCTCCCCTGGTGCAGGCCTGCCTGCGTTTATCCTTCTCAAAAGCTTTATCCTTCCACCCTCTCCCTCATACTCAGAAACAACCTCCCCTGGTGCACGCCTGCCTTGCTGCGCTCGTCTCGCAACGAGGGCTACTGGAAGGACCAGCAGTGGCGCCCCCACGCGTGCCGCCTCAAGGCCGTTCAGCCCTCTGATGCCCTCCAGTGCTTCCACCGCAAGCAACGCGTGCTGCTCATGGGTAGGGGGGGGTGCTCATGGGTAGGGGGGGGTGCTCATGGGTAGGGGGTGCTGCTCATGGGTAGGGGGGGGGGAGGGGGGAGAGGGGGGAGGGGTGCTGCTCATGGGTAGGCAGGGGGGGCTGGGCTGTTCTTGGGTAAGGGGGGGTATGGGTAGGGAATGCGCATGGGTAAGGGGGGTATGGGTAGGGAATGCGCACAGCACGGGTACTCAGAAAGCACTACTTGTTTGGCCTTTGAGTCGACTACAGAACCCCCTTCCTTCCCACCTGTCATCTGTGCACGGCAGGCGACTCAGAGATGCGCTACTTGTTTGGCTTCCTACAGGTGTTCCTTCACGCACGCTCGCGCGCGGCCTTTGTTGAGTCCGAGAAGGTCGACATGAAGGCAAGCAAGCAACTACCGTGTGTTGCTGCCTGCATGCCTCCCTGCCTGCTGCCACACTCACCCCTCCCCTCTGCATGCCGTGTGTGTGCTATGAGACAAGTTGCTTCCTGAGAGTTCTCAACACCCAACCTGCAGCTACTTACATTGCACCCAACCTGCAGCTAGTACTTACATTACACCCAACCTGCATGCTGTGAATGAATCGATTTTTGAGTCCGCTTTTTTAGGCGCCTCAGGAACAACTAGTCACCCCCATGCATGCAGTGTCCCGTGAATGCCTTGTTTTGTACTGCCTGCTTGGTCCCTTGTCTCGTCCCATCCGCGTCCCAGCTTGCCCAGCCCTCTCTTTGCCTCTTCAAACCAACCGAAGAGGAATCTGGCTGCCTGTCTGCCCGTGTGCTTCCGGCCTGTCTGCCCGTGTGCTTCCGGCCTGTCTGCCCGTGTGCTTCCGGCCTGTCTGCCCGTGTGCTTCCTGCCGCATGTGCCTTGCGTGCGCAGGGTTTCTACGGGTTCAACCACGACTTTCCCCGAGGCTGGAGCCCGTTCAATGCGGGCGGGAGGAGAGGGTTCGAGAAGCTGTTGCGCATGCGTGTGCGCGTGTCAGTGCGTGCACCCCATCTTGCTAACACCTACTACCACGGAGCGCTCTATAACGGCTTTGTGCGTGCCAGGTGAGATGGGGAATGCTAGGCGCTATTTTTGAGAATTCTCAAAGTAACATCAACATCGAGGGCCCCTTTGCTAACACCTACTACCACGGAGCGCTCTATAACGGCTTTGTGCGCACCAGGTGAGCCATGGAGGCGAGCAGCTGTTGCGCATGCGTGTGCGCGGACCCCATTGTGTTGACACCTTCTACCTCAAATGGTGATCCATGGCTTTCCCCGTGTTTGCTTTTGAGGCGCCTCAAATGGTGAGCCATGGCGTTCCCCGGGTTTGGAGCCCCTTCGATGGCAGCGCGGGGAGTGGGTTCGAGAAGCTGGTGCGCATGCCTGTGAGCATGTCAGTGCTGCGCATGCCTGTGAGCATGAGAGCGGCATGCCTGTGAGCATGAGAGCGGCATGCCTGTGAGCATGAGAGCGGCATGCCTGTGAGCATGAGAGCGGCATGCCTGTGAGCATGAGAGCGGCATGCCTGTGAGCATGAGAGCGGCATGCCTGTGAGCATGAGAGCGGCATGCCTGTGAGCATGAGAGCGGCATGCCTGTGAGCATGAGAGCGGCATGCCTGTGAGCATGAGAGCGGCATGCCAAGCACAACTCTCTTCTTCTGTTGTCCCATTCGGGTCTTTGATTTCACTCTCAATGAGTGCTGCACCTCCCGTTGCCCTTCCCAGGTTCACCTTTGACGCGCCTCAAAAGTTGGTTTCTTTGGTTTCACTCTCAAAGAGCGCTGCACCTCCCGTTGCCATGCCCTCCCAGGTTCAACGTCAGCAGGGACGATAGGTCCTTTGTGTTCAATCTAACATACGTGGCACAGATGGGGGCGAGTCAGGAGGTGCTGCCAGCATGGATGTTCAACACGAGTCTCTTGGGAGGCGAGGTGCTGAGCCGCCCAGACACACCCTTCCAGCTTGTCGCCTTTGGCGCCTCCCTGCATGATCTCACCCTAGTGAACTCAACATTGGACTACAGGAGAGCAACAAGTGCGTGGAGGAAGGACTCGAGTCACTTTCATTTAAGTTTCCATATTTTGTTGAAATACCTACTGTGCTCGCACTCTGGCAACACGCATGCTCTAAGAGCATCTCCATTCTTCCGCGCTAAGAGCATCTCCATTCTTCCGCGCTAAGAGCATCTCCATTCTTCCGCGCTAAGAGCATCTCCATTCTTCCGCGCTAAGAGCATCTCCATTCTTCCGCGCTAAGAGCATCTCCATTCTTCCGCGCTAAGAGCATCTCCATTCTTCCGCGCTAAGAGCATCTCCATTCTTCCGCGCTAAGAGCATCTCCATTCTTCCGCGCTAAGAGCATCTCCATTCTTCCGCGCTAAGAGCATCTCCATTCTTCCGCGCTAAGAGCATCTCCATTCTTCCGCGCTAAGAGCATCTCCATTCTTCCGCGCTAAGAGCATCTCCATTCTTCCGCGCTAAGAGCATCTCCATTCTTCCGCGCTAAGAGCATCTCCATTCTTCCGCGCTAAGAGCATCTCCATTCTTCCGCGCTAAGAGCATCTCCATTCTTCCGCGCTAAGAGCATCTCCATTCTTCCGCGCTAAGAGCATCTCCATTCTTCCGCGCTAAGAGCATCTCCATTCTTCCGCTCTAAGAGCATCTCCATTCTTCCGCAGTTTCTTGTGTGCTGTTCTTTTCATGCTGCTGCACTCCTCCTCGTTCCACATTCGTATGTCCACTTTTAAAAGGTTTTGATAGCTGCTGTCTCATGTGCTCTTTGCTGTGTGCTTCCCATGGTCCCCTCCTTGGCCCTTCAGCCTTGCGCCTGCTGCCAAGCATGCAGAGGCACTTGCAGGTCGCGCGGCGGGTGACCTTCTTTGGTCCATGGGCGGCCAGAGAGGACACCAAGCCACGCTGGCTGATCTTCAAGAGCAACAACGTGCGTGGCATGGCCTTCGAGAAGGAAGCTTCCAGGTAGGTGGTGCTTCAGAAGGAAGCTTTTCAGGTTGGGTGGCGCTTTAGCAGCATGTCAATCACCTCATGTCGGACTCACATTGCTACCCAACTTAACCGCATTGAACCACTACAATCGAGCATTTTTTCGACACCATTGCACTCAATGTGACTGGACACGACATAAGGACGAAGCGGACAAGGTGGTGCGATTGCCAGCTTCTTGCATAAGTAACATTAAAAACCATCTCCTTCTGAAATCATTGATATAGTGAGGTGGTAGGAATCTGCAAATCTTTTCATTGGACGGAATGCCCGTAAAGGTAACTCCTTGCTCCCTGCTTTTTTGCTACCCTCCTATTGGTTTTTCTTCTACGGTTTTCCATGTCAGGCTGCTGCCACTCCAAGGATATGAGAGATTTGTGCCAATGACCTTTGTAACGCTTCCTCGTCCTGACTTGTCGCTTGACAGCACGCATTACTCGTGGATAGTTACCCTCGCCATGCTGGATATCTGGTTCACCACCGCTTGCCTAGAAACATAATGATTTCTATAAGATCCCCTGCACCATAACCCCCCAAATATGCACCTCCAGGTGTCTCAAAACGATCTAGAGATAGGGGTATGGATGGGTGTGTTGGGAATGTTGTATAAAAATATTACGTGTGTTTCTTTTTTAACATATCATTAGAACCATAGTTGTAAATGCAACAGCTAGTGAAGAGTACTATCTTGGACAAAGGCGAGGAAAAGGGTGACATTACGCGGCAATTACTCCACGCATTGCCGCCATGCACACCGCCAGCAGCAGGCAAAAACACAATTCACAGCCGGGCTCCGATATGAGATGACCCAGAGCCACAAAGCGTGCGATGACGACGTGCATGAGAGTCGCTAGACGCGGCGACGCAAAGAGCCGCATGCGCCGTCGTGAATTCGTTCGGCGGCCAAGCAAAGCGACTGCCTTGTTCGTAACACGCTGGAATGCCATACTACCGGGTCCAATCCGGAATCTTGCGCAACAAGAACTACCTTTCATCTCTTCACGTCCTTACGAGCTTGACTTTAGTCGGCCTCTATAAAAACGTCTGAAGCTCAGAGCGACGATACTCGGATACTTCTTTAGGTTAATCTCCTAAGAACCGAAGCACCTTCATCCAGTTATTCCAAGGCTTCTGAAACACCAACCGATTTGATATTCCTGACCCCATATTTCCGATTCATATACCCGTGCACCGCAACCCCTCATCGTTGGCAACGATGCTCGCTTCCGTGTTTACCCGCCACTCTCTCCGCAACTCGTCCTTGTGGCTACGCCCGCCGGTGGCGGGAGCTCTTCGCTTCCAACCCTCCATGCTAGCCTCTAGTAGCGAGCATGAGGGGTTGCAATTGCAACACGCGAACGAGAGTATTACCAGGGTCGATGCGGCGCGCGGTACGCGCTCCCGTTTGTATCACAAGAACGTGGTGGATCATTACAATCACCCGCGCAACGTGGGCGCGTTCGACAAGCGCGATCCAGATGTCGGCACGGGATTGGTGGGCGCGCCGGCGTGCGGCGACGTGATGAAGCTGCAGATTAAGGTGGACGCGGAGGGGAGGATCGTCGACTCGTGCTTTAAGACGTTCGGATGCGGCTCCGCCATCGCGTCGTCCTCCCTAGGTGAGCCAGTGCGGCTTGTCTCCTCGGTAACCGAGTCTTAAAGGAAGCACTGGGGTGATGCCTGTGCACCGCTCAAAGCCCTTAGTTAGCACCTCTTGCTCCTTGGGAAGCGCACTCGTAACATACTTCTTTGATACCCCGTGTGGCTGTGATGAGGGCATGCGATGAGGGCTAATGTTAAGGGCAGGTGGTGAAGGTATGTGATGAAGGCATAGCAGATGCTGCGGTGCACATGCGACAAGATGTTCTAACGATATGTTTGCTCCTCGTTTTATTCGCTTCACAGCCACGGAGTGGGTGAAGGGCAAGCACGTCGACTCGGTGCTCGAGATCACAAACAGGTGAGTTCTCGCTCTCTCTCTCTCAAGCTCTCTCTCTCTCAAGCTCTCTCTCTCAAGCTCTCTCTCTCTCAAGCTCTCTCTCTCTCAAGCTCTCTCTCTCTCAAGCTCTCTCTCTCTCAAGCTCTCTCTCTCTCAAGCTCTCTCTCTCTCAAGCTCTCTCTCTCTCAAGCTCTCTCTCTCTCAAGCTCTCTCTCTCTCAAGCTCTCTCTCTCTCTCAAGCTCTCTCTCTCTCAAGCTCTCTCTCTCTCAAGCTCTCTCTCTCTCAAGCTCTCTCTCTCTCAAGCTCTCTCTCTCTCAAGCTCTCTCTCTCTCAAGCTCTCTCTCTCTCAAGCTCTCTCTCTCTCAAGCTCTCTCTCTCTCAAGCTCTCTCTCTCTCAAGCTCTCTCTCTCTCAAGCTCTCTCTCTCTCAAGCTCTCTCTCTCTCAAGCTCTCTCTCTCTCAAGCTCTCTCTCTCTCAAGCTCTCTCTCTCTCAAGCTCTCTCTCTCTCAAGCTCTCTCTCTCTCTCTCTCTCTCTCTCTCTCTCTCTCTCTCTCTCTCTCTCTCTCTCTCTCTCTCTCTCTCTCTGCTCACCTGATTCACTTTGATTCGTGGGATTGCCAGATGGTGTAGCTATGCGATGCCGTGCTGCGTCCTGCCTACTGTGTCCGGCTGAGCAGATGCATTATGTGAACCATGTGTGCTAGGCTAGCCTTACAGGGCCTCACAGGCCCTCACGGGTTCCATGCGTACTGTGTGTGGTGGAACGATCGGCAGTACAGTACTGTCTGTACTGTGCGTTGCTTGTTCTGGTGCTACTCACCACTCACGCACTCTCGCCCATTCACTCCCCAGCGCTTCTAGCCCCATCACCCCTCACCTGCCATGTGCTGCTTCTTCTCTGGGATGCTCTCTTCCCCACAGGGACATTGCGAGGCATCTGTCGCTGCCGCCTGTGAAGCTGCACTGCAGCATGCTGGCTGAAGATGCCATCAAGGCAGCCGTGCATGACATCAAAGCCAAGCGGCAGCAGCAGTAGAGGCGGCACGAGCAGAAGCAGTGAAGCAGCAGTGAAGAAGCAGTGAAGCAGCAGCAGTGTAATTGGTACCTGTTAACCTCCGCAAATGGAGCCCGCACTGCAGCATGCTGGCAGAAGATGCCATCAAGGCTGCCGTGCATGACATCAAGGTGAAGCGACAGCAGCAGTAAAGGAAGTACGGGCAGAAAGAGTGAGGAGATGTAGACGCTGTGAAGGAGGGGGTGAAGCAGCAGTAGTAGGGACCTGTGACATCTGTTTCCCCTCACAAACAGAGCCTGCATTGCAGCATGCTGGCTGAAGATGGTATCATGACAGCTGTGAATTATATCATGGTGAAGAGACAGCAGGAGCAGAAGCAGTGAGGGAGCATTACAACTTACCATATGAAGCAGCAGTGAAGGCAGTGGAGGAAGGCAGTAATGCTGTGTTTCTGCTCATTGCAGGTTTGAAGAATCTCTAGCGAAGCTCAGTTGCTTTCTAACAATATTGCATACCGGTAATGTCGTACAGAGTGTGCATTTTGTACATAGTGAGTGTAAGCTTTTAAAATACCAAGCTGTGCGTAAGTGTGCCATCACCTACCCTATCTCCACAAGTTGAGCGCCTTGCAAAACAGTTTGATTCTGCAACGAACTTGCTATCTTGCTGTATTGAACGTGGTGGAACTAGCCCATGAAAGGGTTGCTGTCAGCCTTTAATTGATTGCAAGAGAAAGGACTCACCAAACATGTGGCTATGGTTATACATATGGCTACAAACCACATACCGTGCATCTACTTCACCTAACCTAACCTAACAAGGGCAGAGACACCCACCCATGCAAGGAATCACCAGGAATTTGCTTCCTGACTGCTCTCCACACCATAAGGTGAACCACTCTCACCACCCAACCTCCGCCTTTCTCTCCCCTTCTCACTACGACCCAACCTTCCCACCTCCCGCCCTCCCTTCACCCTGCCTACCTTCACCCCATCCCCACCACTCAACCTCCTCTTCCTCCGCCGCCGGTACGCGCGCCTCACATGCGGCAGCCCCCACGTTGCCACCACATCCCCCTCTATCTCATCCGCAGGACTGTCCCCCTTCTCACTCCCCTGCCCCACACGTCTTAATCCCTCCTCCCCCTCCCCCTCCCCTGCACCCTCTTCTTGAAGCAACCCCACAGCGCCCCCACCCTTGCCTGTTTCTGCACCCTCCTTCCCCTCCCGTTCCCCATCAACCCCATTGGGGTTCGCATCAGACACCCTTCCTCCTCCATTGGAAGCTGGCGACAACTCCTCGTCATCAGCGTCGCCCTCATTCTCACCCCTCGCATCCTCATCCCCTTCACCCGTCTCCTCATCCCCCGTATCCCCATCCCCCATCCGCATATCGCTGGATCCCTCAGAACCACCTCTCACCGCACCATCACAGCCCACATCACCATCACCGTCCCCCATTCTGCCATTCCCCATGTCTTCGTGCCGTTCCCTCTCTTCCATCCCATTCCCATTCCCAATCCCAATCTCACTCCCACCCACAACACCCACGCCCACCGCACTGCCCTCGACTCTCACAGCAGCAACCACAGGCACAGCCCCAGCTCCATCCCTTCTCAACCCACGGCTCCCATCATTCCCCTCCCTGCCGGACTCATCCCCTTCAGAAGCTTGCCCGCCCACCAGCAGCAGCGCAGGGTTGGGGGTCTCTGATCCCTCTGGCAGACCTTCATAAGTCGGGGTTTCTGTCCCCGCTCCACCTTCACATGTAACTCCCTGCCTCTCTTCCACGCCATCACCGTTACCATCACCATCTCCGCCACCACAGCCGTCTGGTTCACCTCCCACTGTCGCCCCAGGTGCTGCTGCAGCTGGGGAAGTATTTGCACAAGGTGCCCGCTCCTGCTCCTGCAAAGGTGACCCCGCCTGCTCATGTTGCTGTTCCTGCGGCCGTTCCTGTGGCTGCTTCTCTTGCTGCTCCTGTGCTCGCATCACCCCCACCTGCTGCTGCGGCTGCTGCTGCACTGCCAGCTCTTGTGACGCTGAGAGCAGCTGCGTGGGGGGCAGCTCCTGTGTTTGCAGCGCCCTCTGTGACTCTGCCTGTGACGGCTGTGAGGGCTGCTGGGATGAACCAGGCACTTGCGACTGTGACTGCCGCTGTGAGGGCATCGGGGTTTGTGAGGCACCACCAGTGGGTGGTGATAGTAACGGCCCTTGCGACTGGTACTGACCTTGTGACTGAAACTGCCCTGATGACTGCTCTGGCCCCGGTGACTGAATTAGCCCTTGGGAGTGAACCTGCCCTTGTGACAGCAGAGCTTGCGACAGCAGTTGAGTCGCCACCTGTGTCTGTGTCTCTGTCTGCCCTGCCGCTACAGCTTCCCTCTGCCCATGCGTTTCCAAATGACCCTGCGTTTCCGTGTGCCATTGCGTCTCCGTTTCTGTCTCGGCTTCCAACCGTGCTCGTAAGGTAGAACCAGCGTCACCCTTCCCAGGGCTCCTTCCCTTTCCCTTACCCACAACCCCTACCACCCCCTCCTCTTCTCCTCGCCCTGCTGCTCCGTCCCTCTCCAACCCCTCTTCCCCCTCCGCACGCTCCCCTGTCTCCTCCTCGCCCCATGCTGTGAACCCCGCTTCCAGCACCCCTCCTCGTCCAGGTGACTCACAGGTCTCGTCCAGCATCCCTCCTGAGAACCCCTCCAGCAGCCCTCCTCGCCCCCCACTGTACTCCTGCGTCTCTGCCTCCATCAGCTCCTCCAGCCGCTCATCCAACGGCCCACCTTCTCTGTTCAGCTCATCAAACCGATTATCCAACGGCTCCTCCGTCTCCCCATTTCCTCCTCCTCCTTCTTCCTCTCCTTCGTCCCTCCCTCCATCACCCATCCGACCACCACATCCCCTCCCATCTTCTTCCGACCCTCTCATCCCCAATCCTCCCTCATCATCCCCTTCCCCCTCATCCCCTCTAAAGAGCTCCCTCCGTACAAGAAACAAGCCCTCCCTTTCCTCGATCCCCTCCGCCCTAGCAACCACACTCCCCTGTGCCACACCATGTGCCTCAGCTTCACCAGAAGGCCCCTCACCTTCTACAAGGCACGTATCACCCCCTCCCACCATCCCCCCCCCCACCACTCCTCCCCCCACCGCTCCCTCTCCCACCTCAGCTTCTTGAGTCATCTCCTCATCCTCCTCCTCCCCTCCCTCCTGCTTCCCCGCAGCTCCTTCCAGCCCCTCACTTCCCCTCCCCCCAACCCCCGCCTTCCCCTCCCCTTCCCCATCCTGCAGCACTTGAAACATGCGAGTCAGCTGCTGCTGCTGCTCCAGGTGCGCTCTCAGCATCTGCTGCTGCAACTGCTGCTGCCGCTGCTGCTGCGCCTGCTGCTGCAGCTGTGCCCGCACCACCTGCTGCTGCAGCTGCTGCTGCGACTGCCCCAGAGCCGTCTGCTCCTCGTGCGCCTGCTCCATCTGCTCCTGCAAGCACGCTATGTGGTTCGCTGTTTTCTCGAATTCCCTCTTTTGAGCGTCCCTGCTAAACGCACACAGGTAACGGAGGAAAGGGGGAGGAAGGCAATATTTGAGCCGATTAAGATAGCACCTGCTGCTGCGCCTGCCCAAGAGCCGTCTGCTCCTCGTGTGCCTGCTCCATCTGGCATGCTATGTGGTTCGCTGTTTTCTCGAATTCCCGCTTTTGAGCGTCCCTGCTAAACGCACACAGGCAACGGGGAAAAAGGGGAGGAGGACGATGTTTGAGTCGTTAAAAATATCAGCTGCTGCTGCGACTGCCCCCAGTGCCGTGCCGTCTGCTCCTCATGTGCCTGCTCCATCTGCTCCTGCAAGCATGCTATGTGGTTCGCTGTCTTCTCGAATTCCCGCTTCTGAGCGTCCCTGCTAAACGTGCACAGGCGAAGGGGAAAGCAGGGAGGAGGGGAAGGGGGATGATGAGGAGGCGGTGGGTAAAGGAGAGTGATACAGGCAGGTGCGTGGAGGACCAGAGGAGATAAAAAGAGGACGTGGGTTAGGCAGCAACATTCGTAAACCGCTGACACCCTACACCCTGCATCATACGTACCGCAGCATGATGCGCTCCCTGGCGCCCTGCAGCCGCCTCTGCTCCACCGACAGCCGCATCTGCACCTTCCGAAGCTCCCCTGCCACGCCACAGGCTCTGGCCTCCGAAGCTGCCAGCAAGGCCTGGAAGAGGCTCGGAGAAAACAGCCACAGGAAGACACAAAAATATATAGTGAAGAAGCTGAGAGTATGGCTGACTTGACATAAGGGGAGTGGATGGAGGGCAGTGGAAGGAAAGATGTGTAACTGTAATTTTCACACATTAACCAATAACGAAACCAAGCAAGCATGCACAACCGCACCTGCAGTTGAGCCGCTTCGGCCTCCTTCCCTGCAAGAGAAGCCCCCATGGCAGCCACTCGCTGCTGCAGCTGCACCGCTCGCCCCCTCTCCTCCTCCAGCATCCCCTCCCCCCTCCTCGCCCTCTCATGCGCCGCCACCACTGCTGCCCGCTCGCCCTCCTGTCAGATAGCATGTGTGTGCACGGGACGCGCAGAGGCCAGGGAGGAAGAGGAGAGAGGCGAGGGGGAGAAGGCAGAGAGTAGGGAGAGAGGAGGTGAGGGAG
Organism: Closterium sp. Naga37s-1; assembly: GCA_947471745.1. Taxonomy (NCBI): domain Eukaryota; kingdom Viridiplantae; phylum Streptophyta; class Zygnematophyceae; order Desmidiales; family Closteriaceae; genus Closterium; species Closterium sp. Naga37s-1. The sequence continues at coordinate 206,564 of CANJKZ010000337.1, read as the reverse complement.
GGATAATGAGGATGGCAAGCGGGCCACGGTGGGTTGAAGATGCAGTACAGCACATTGCTACAACATGAAGATGAGCGAACCAGCAGGAGTCTCACCAGCTTGGCAGAGAGCGAGTCAATGGCTGCCTGCCTCTCCTCGTTCTTAGCCTGCCATGGGAAGGAGAAGGAGAAAGAGAGAAAAGTGAGAAACCGAGCGAGATAGAGGTGCACACAGTGGCACTGACGTTGGCAAAGAGAAGAGAGACACAAGCAGTGGCATCAGTTTGGGCATGTTCAAGGCTGTAACTAAACGAATTCCAACAAGCCGGGTTGGTCGTGACACGGACCGTCATACCACTCACCACGAGAGCAGCAACCCTTTCTTGAAGCTCCTTCACTGCCCTCTGCGACCTCTCTGCAGTTGCTGCTAAATCAGAGACGCTTTAAAGATAGCTCAAAAGCCACACCACTCACCACGAGAGCAGCAACCCTTTCTTGTAGCTCCTTCACTGCCCTCTGCGTCCTCTCTGCAGCAGCAGCTGCCTCTGCTGCCGCGGCTGCCTGCACTCGCTCCACTGCTGCTTGCCTCTCCGCCTCCATCTCCCTCCTCTCCCTCCCCCTCTCCTCCGCCTCCCTCTCCCGCTCCCTCCATGCCCTCTCCACCTCCGCTTGCAGCCTGCACAGCAGAAGAAATACGACGATGTGAGGGGATGAGGAGGTGAGAATTCGAGGATGGGAGCAGTGAGTTACGTGTTTGTTCCTCCCTCTGGTACTGTAGGACGAATAGAAAGCCTGAATGTGGTACTGTAGGAATCCCCAACTGCACCACTCTTTAACCAGCACGCACCCTGTTTTCGCAGCTTCAGCCTCCGCCCGTGCCTTCCTCTCCACAGCCAATCGCTCGCCGACACCTGTCAGCTCCTCCTGCAGCCGCACCACCTCCCCCTCCGCCTGTTCTTGCCTGCTGACAGCGGCGTCTCTCTCCCTCTGCGCCTCCTGCACTCGCCCCTCCCACTCCTGCTGCACCTCCATCCGTGCACTCACCACACCCTGACGTAGGGATAGGTAGGAACAATAAAAACACCATTAGAAGATCGGCCTTTGAGCTTGAAAGATACTGGAAGGATCCTGCAGGGATAGTCGCCATCTTGACCCCACACACTCATTCCCCCCGCAATCACCTCCCCCACACACTCACCTCCTCATGCCGTCGCTCCTCCTGCTGTCGCTGACTCAGCATCTCGTCCATCCTGGCAGCCTCCGTATCCAGCTGCTGCCGGAGCTCCTCATTGGCCCGCCGCAGCTGCTTCATCTCCTCCAGAATTGCCACGTCAGCAGCAGGCAGTGCCACCTCAGCAGGCGAACCTGCTCCAACAGCAGCAGTAGAAGCAGCACCCGGGGCAGCAACAGGCGTGACTGGAGCAAGGGCACCTCTGCCACTGCCAGGCGCGGATGCCCCAGAACCTGCCCCAGAACCTGCCTCAGCATCAGCAGAACTATCAGGAGAAACCGAGCTCTGAACAGCACCCCTCGACCCTCGTCTCCGCTTCGGAACCCTTCCTGCTGCCATCCCCCCTTCGTCTGGACCCACTACTACGGCCTCTGCTCCCAACCCCGATCCTGGGAGCGGTGGCGGAGAGTGCATGGACAGTCGGCGCGCTGCTGCAGGGGAGGAGCGTGGAGGAGGGGGCAGCATCTGGCCTTTCACAGCGGGAGACGCCACAGGGGTGGTCGTGTGACTGGTGTCTGCCCCACGGCTTGGATTTAATGCCATGGGGCTCGAGTTAGAGGTCAAGGCGTGAGCCTTGCGCTTCACCAGCACTGTCGCTAGGTCTGCTCCGCCTGCGCCCTCTCCTTGCTCCCTCTTCACACTCACGCCGCGCATGGCGCCACTGCCTGCTACCTCTCCACCTGCTGCTGCGCGCCTGCCAGAAAATCTCCCTGCGGCAACAGGGGAGTGCAGGCCCTTAGCAGCAGCGGCGCCATTGGCAGCAGCGGCCGGAGAAGCAGGTGGTAAGAGTGCTCCTTCCACACGCAGGAAGACAAACGTGTGGGCGACCTCTGCACCGCATGGGGACAAGGCGAAACACACACACAAGGACAATGTTATGGGCGCCTCAGCAGTCGGCATGGAGACGAAATGAATCACATGCAGAGGGGCAAATGTGTGAGTGAGGGTGGTGGTCCGAGGGGGCAAAGGCAAAACGAACACTTTACGCCGCATAAACAACTCCATCTGCCGCCCACCCACCCGCCCATACACCTGCATCTGCCGCCCCACACACACACACCTGTGTCTGGTGGCCCCACGAGCGACAGCACATCGCCATGCTTGAGCTGCTGCGGGGGTCCGTTCCTCTGCAGCCGGGTTCCGTTGACGAACGTGCCGTTGGAGCTGAGAGGTGAGGGGGAGGGAAGGAGAGCATTGGGTGGGGCAGGGTGAGGAAGAGACTACTGATGCCTCAGCTGCTGCGGGGGTCCGTTCCTCTGCAGCCGGGTTCTGCTGATGTACGTGTTCCATTGGAGCTGGGAGGTGCCGCGGGGCGATGGAGCAAGGAAAGGAGAACAAAGGAATACTGATGCAGCCACGTGCGAGTGGATTGAACTTTATGTGCACATACACGCACGCACACGCATGCACCACTGACAGACACACGCACATATGCGTGCATGCATGCATGCACCGTTAGTGACTGCACGATGAGCAGCAGGCAGGGACAGCCCTGCCAGTGGACTCACCTCGTGTCCTTCACCACAACAACGAACGCCTCTCTGCTTCCCCCATCCCTCTCAGCTCCTCCTGCTGCTGCTGCCCCTCCTCCCGCCACTTCTCTCCCTGCTTCTCCCCCTCCTGCACCTGCTCTCGCTCCCCCTGCGGCTTCCTCCACCCCAGCAGGCGCTTCTCCCTGGGGGGAGGCGCGTGCCTCGCCCGCCTGAGGAGGCGCAGGGGCTTCCCCAGCGGCAGGGGGAGGCGAGGGGAGGCAGGAGATGGTGCAGTGGCGCGCGGAGACGGAGGGGCTGGCGAACTGGAAGGGCGGAGGCACCTGGCGGCCCAGCATCGTGTCGTGATTCACCAGCGGGATGAGCGGCCCCTGCATGCGATGGTCCATGGATGGAAGATCTAGAATCAGCCTGGGACGATGTAAAGGCTACAGCCTTTTGGATTAAAACAACGGGCTGTCGCTGCATATTGGCGGAGCGGTGAAGGAATGGGGAGGGCCGGAAAGGCGTCCACGTGGTGGCTGGCATACCTTCGGTCGCTGCTTCGCGTTTGCGTTAATTCCGTGGAGTACCCCCCACTGGCCACGTATGTAACACTTCGGCGGCGATTTCGCCAGCTCTTTCGCGAGCTCGTACGATGCAACCGGCGGTGAGGACGAGCACGACGGTACCCCCGCCGTTGGCGCTGCTGACGTGGCAGGCACCGCGGACCCTGGCGGTGGTTCCGGCTCATTCGCCATCCTCGCTAACGAGTGATCTAATATATGCCTACTACCTCGCGCTGGACCGGCTATCGATGCTGGAACGCTTACGGGTGATGATTCTATAACCGGCGTTCTGGGTTGTCGGGGAACGTTCAGACGTGATGCTATTCTGCTGAAAGGACTTGATTCATGAGCGTCGACCGACTGGCGTGAATGATTCGTGAAGCTATCGTCTGATGCTGATGGAAGAGAAGAGGAAGCGAACGGACGACGAGAAAAAATGGCCATGATTTACGCTAAACGGACGTTTTCGCTCTATTGGGTCGCGTGAAATAGTCTTGTGCCAAACTCGCACTCCGTTGAAATACATTTTGAGTACTTTCTGGAATCCAAGAAAGAAGCGTCAAGGCTGTCGAATTAGCGTCAAGGTGACGGAGAGCGGGAGGCCTCAGGGAGAAGCTATGCGTTGTGTTGCTTGCGCTGATGCTGAGGGGAGGTGTGAGGTATGTCCAAAGCTTGGAGAGAAGTGATTGCTATGACACCTGAATGCCACTGCTTGCATGTGCTGAATCGCAGAGAGCGAGGCTGGTGTCAGGAGTCGTACATTCATGAAGATCCCGTGGCGTGAAGCTAACGTCACTATCCTTTCCCGCCAATTTCTGGGTGTAGCGTCGACAGGATAGGAGATGTACAAAATGTTATAAACAAAAAACAATTAGCTTAATCCCTAATATATATTGTTTCTAACGAGGATGTGATGCGTCACATGGCTGTGCCATCCTCCGCCACCTGGACATAGCAAATCTTCCCATATCTCCAGCTTGGAAAGTTGTGCTCTCCGCCAATACCGAAATTCCACCTCTCACTAGCTCGCGGCGACGAGATGAACCATGAATCATAGTGACACAATCGAGGGCAGCGACCGGGAATGATCAGCCACTCTGCGGGGCGAATTTCGGTGATTTCCAAGTTTCAAGGCCAGAAGCAATCTGTTTCACTGTCATTCCTGATCGACAATTTCGAGGTTCAGCTCACTGAAGTCAGGATTCTCGATCCTGATTCTTGAGCAAACAACTGACCTTGAGGAAGAACCAGAGACACTTCACCTCTCAGAATCCGAGTTTCAGGAGTTTCTCTCAAGTGTCAGCCATGGCTTGCACCGCGTCGACCTCCGCTCTCTCGTGCACGGCAGTCGTCGCATTGACGCCACAAAGCGGCGCGACACGGTATGCCGAAAGCGATGCTCTGATTACATTAGAGACAGTTTATTCTCGTTAGTAGCCTTCGCTACGTGTATTGCAAGTAGTACCGCAGACACACCCGCCGTTTCATATATTCTTCGTCCATTTCCCGACCTGCAGGACAGCTGCAACTCTCAGCTGCAAGAACGCTTTCGGCAGCAGCCTTCGCCTGACAAGCCGCTCGCGGGCCGCGAGGCCTCAGTCGCAGCGCCGCGTTGCGGTGGTGTCACCGCGAGCGGTGGACATTCTGACGTGGGACGAGGCGAAGGAGGCGGTGGATAAGGACGGCTACACCATCGTGGATATTCGTGACGTCACGCAGTACGATCGCGCCAGGATCCCCGGGAGCGTTCACATTCCCGCGTTTATCCTAAACAACGACAATGACGTGGGTATGTCAATTTGCCATACGTTGTCCGCGCCAAAAAATCTAATGTTTCTTCCTTTTAATTTTAAACATTCTCCGAAGCGTTTCATCAATCAGTGGGGGTAACATTACTCGAGTTCAACACTTTCCGCGCATTCCCTTCTCTCCGCCAGGAACGCTGATTCGACGGGCGGCTCACACGAGCATGCCCGGCAATCTGTACGGGCTGGCGTTCACCAAGCCCAACCCGGACTTCGTCTCCACCATCCGCACCAAGTTCCCCTCACCTGACGCCAAGATCCTCTTCGTCTGCCAAGAAGGCCTCCGGTAAGTACATAAGTACGTCTCGATTATGCGTTCTGCTGCAAGTGTTCCTCAACGGAAGGCGAAGAAGAGAACGAGGAAACTTGTCCCTAGTTGAAAACCCTTGGTTTCCGTCGATTATGTGAAGCAAAATCTGAATTATTTACCATTTCAGGTTTTCAATCTGAGCCTTGATTTCGCCACCCTTATCCGCCACTGCTCCTCAGCTCGCTCTCCGTGGCGGCGGACCTGGAGAGGCTCGGATACAGCGACGTGGTCGTCACGTCGGGACTCAACAAGCTCAAGCCAGGTGAGCGGCGTTTCGCCAGAACCTAAGAATGACAAGCCTATCAGGGCGGAAATCCAAATCACGGTCCACTGATCACTACGAATTTCGTGTGTTTTATGCCTTGATGTTGTTCGGTTTGATCTCATTCTGCATCTGCTGTTCCGTCTACTCATTATGCTGCAGGAGTGTTCCCCAAGGAGGGCGAGAGGGAGCTTCAGAACGCAGGAAAGGGAGGGTTTGTTTCCATTCAGAAGGAATTCTCCATCATTCTCGGGTCTATCCTCATCTGTAAGTACCATGGCCTTTGCTGCATTGTATTTACAATGACAACTAACATCGTTCTGCCTTTCATTGCACTGAATGCGTTTGCTGATGTCACTTCGACACATTCATGGCGGAGCAATTGTTGTTGTTACGGTCTCCCCTTCCCTGTAGCCAAATGTGTCTTGTCCTCTCACAGATTGGCCCTCCCTTGCACTGCATGCGTCGCTTGCCTTCATCGCGTGCTCTCCAACCAATGTCCCTGCCACATCCCTGCAGGCGCCATTCTCTTCCTCAAGTTCTTCCCAGAGCAGGCTGAGGTCATCTTTGGCGGCCTGTAAAGCTCTCCAAGACACTGCGTTGCAGCTGGTCCTGCTCTCACCTTAGACTTGTACCGTACTAGTAGGAGATTTTGTGTATACTGAAGCAAGCAATGTACCTTATTCGACCAAAAGCCTTCTGTCAACAGCACTTGGCAGCCCACTTTGAATTGTACTTCTGGAAGATTGTGTCTACTGTGAAGCAATGTCTTCTGCCTATAGCTTGTTATCAACAGCAGTACGAAGCACCTCCAGACATTTAGAAACAACTCAGGAATGCTAGAGGAGAGGTTATGAGAAAAAGGATGACAACATGCGTCTATTCATGTGTTCCATTATCTTATTGTGTCCTTCGCTAGTGTACCTCCTCTGGCTATTCGAACAATGAAAAGTTATCAGATCAGTGGACCCAGCGCGTGTCAGAATATCAGATGCTCGGCCCAATAAGCGACGAGTAACAACAAAGGTTCGAGATGTCAGATTACAATTGTATCTCTAGGCTACAGTAGGGTCACTCCTTAGTGAGTACAACACTTTAGGATTAGGTTTCCCCTACTTGTACTCACCTCTTGCCTAGTTCTATTCTTGACATGTTATCAGAGTAGGAACCGTTCCTACATGGGCCCACCGTTCCGCCTAGTGGTAGCGCCACGCCCTACACAGTAGCCAGCGCGCTGGCGCCCCTAGCTCTCACTGTCGCGACCCTTGCAGCCCGTGCGCTGCCCCTGCGACCGCGCTGCCCCTGCAGCCGTGCTCGCCCCTACGACCGTGCTGCCCCTGCAGCCGTGCTCGCCCCTGCTACCGTGCTGCCCCTGCAGCCGCGCCTGCCCCTGTGGCCCGCGCGCTGCTCCTGCAGCCCGTACGCTGCCCCTGCAGCCCGTTCACGCTGCCCCTGCAGCCCGTTCACGCTGCCCCTGCAGCCCGTTCACGCTGCCCCTCCAGCCGCACGTCGCCTCTGCAGCCCGTCCGCGCGGCCCCTGCAGCCCGCGCGTCGCCCCTGGAGCCCGCGCGCCGCCTCTGCAGCCCGTCCTCGCGGACCCTGCAGCCCGCGCGTTGTCAAACATATGTTTATATATGTTTCAGTTTAGGTAGGCTTAGTGGGGTACTCTCTGTGGGGTACAACCCCTTAGGCTTTTCCTTGTTGTACCAACTCTCTCGATAGTTCAAACCACCTTGCCTAAGCTTTAACATGGCATCTAGAGCATAGGTCCTTAGGACCTAGGATTAGGGCCCACCGTTACCTATTTCGCCTCACTAAGAACGTACCTACCCGGCCTAGAGCCCGCGCGCGCCTCGGTTGCACGCGCGTGGCCTTTTTTTTCCCGCGCGTGCCTCTTAAGCAGCCCGCGCGCCTCGTTTTAGACCCACCCGCGACGCCCGTTCCGGCCCCGCCCGTGCGCCCCTTACGCCGCCCGCGCGCAGCCTGCTTAGGTTACGCCCGCGCGGCCCGTCGCTGCACGCCGCACGCAGTCGCGCGCGCTGCCCGCCGCACGCGCAGCCAGGAGCCGCGCGCAGCCTGTCGCCACGCGCAGCCGGGAGCCGCGCGCAGCTCGTCGTCGCGCGCAGCTAGCAGCCGCGCCCAGCCCTCAGCCGCACGCAGCAAGCAGCCACGCGTGCCCTGCTCGTGTGCCTGCCTGTGCGGCTTGCTACTGCCGAGCCCGCTGCCTTAGGGTTGCACGGCCTGCTACTGTCTAGAGCGCCACCTTAGGAGCTCGATTGCGGCCTGCTACTGCCCAGCACGATGCCTGTGTTGCCTACTGCCTACTGCCTCTGTCTGAGCCTGCGGTCTACTGCCTGCTGCCTCCTGTCTACTGCCTGCTGCCTCCTGTCTACGGCCTGCTGTCTCTGCCTTTGCCTGCGGCCGATATGACGACGCCTAATGTTCTTGCGTTCGAGCCTGACGGTCGCCCCATAGAGTTCGCAGTGTGGCTCGACGACCTGCAACTGTTCCTTCTGACTGATGCTAAAGAGGGTGTCTCACTGTTCGATTACGTGTCTGGCACTGCCGTTGCCCCTGCTGCCGATGCTCCTGCTCTCGAACGCTCACAGTGGCAGACTCGCGATGCTGCAGCACGCCTAGCTATTAGGAACCATCTGCCGATTCCTGAGCGAGCGCATTTCAGCCAGCACAAAACTGCTAAGACACTGTACGACGCTGTAGTTGCACGCTACTCGTCCCCGGCCACTGCAGCCATAGGTCGGCTCATGCTACCATACCTGTTCCCCGACCTTTCCTCGTTCACCACTGCTGAGGACCTCATTTCTCACCTGCGCGCTACTGACACCCGCTTTCGTGCCGCCCTTTCAGCCGAGTTCTGCGCCGCAAACCCCCCCCCCCGATGTACTTCACTCTCTATTTCCTCGTCACCCGCCTCCCTGACACTCTTAGCTCGGTCAGGGACCACTTCCTAGCGCTCGACCCCCCTACTCTCACTGTCGACGACTTCGAGAAGCACCTCCTAGCAGCAGAGAAGAACATTCTCGCTGTAGGTGCTGCTCGTGGCACTCCGCGTTCTCCCCTCTTTGAGGGGTGCTCCCCCTCCCCTCTCACCCCCTCCTACGCCTCCGCAGCTGCTGCTCACGACTACCTTGGTGCTGAGGAGGTCGGGGCTGCTTCCGCTCCTAGTGGGAAGCGTCGCAGCGGCAGGGGCGGCAAGGGTGGCAGGGCAGGTGGGGGCGGCGGTGGAGGTGGCGGTGGTGCAGGCGGCGGGGGCGGTGGAGGTGGTGGGGGTGGTCGTGGGGGTGGAGGTGGTGGAGGTGGTGGTGGGGGCGGCGGAGGCACTGGGGGTGGTGGAGGGGGCAGCAGCGGCGGTGGGGGAGGAGGGAGCGGTGGTGGCAGTGGTGGTCAGGGCCAGCAGCAGCCGGAGCAGCAGCAGCAGCAGCAGCGTCAGCGCCAGACCCCCACTTCCCAGCAGCTTCTTGACTGGTATGCCGGGTGTGGGGCTTCTGGGGGTCCTGGTCGCTGCCCCTATATCATCCGCACAGGTCCCCGCGCTAATCGCCAGTGCAAAGGGTTTCACACTGAGCAGCGCTGCTTCGCTCGACTTAGCGACGCCTGGCGCGCCAAGTTTCCTGATGCTACTGAGTTCCCCAACCGGGCAGACTTGCTTAGGCGTGATGTACCAATCTTTGATCTTGACTATGAGGCTATTCTTGCTGCTATGTATGCATTGACTGTTAGTGTTGAGGGTGACTGCTACTTGTGTGTGCCGCCTGACCCAGGTATTGCCCCAGGTATAGCGCCTGTGGCACTAGGTGCTTGTGAGTCTGCTCCCCCTGGTACTGCGTCCGCACAGGCCTTGCACACCTTCACACTTGACTCTGGTGCTTCCCGCTGTTTCTTTCGCGACAGCACCACAGTCACTCCCCTCCCTGCACCTGTTCCTGTCTCGCTGGCTGACCCCTCTGGGGGCCCAGTGCTTGCACGGTCTTCCACTGTGCTTCCGTGTCCAGCGGTCCCGTCTGGTGAGCTGTCTGGTCTCCACCTCCCCTCGTTCTCTACGAACTTGGTGAGCAACGCCGTCCTTCAGGATCACTGGGTTGACACCTTTACTCCTGGAGGACAGCGTGTGGCGATCTGCACGTGCTCTCGAACTGGCCGTCACCTGGCCACGTTCACACGTGCGCCTGGGTCTAGTCTGTACACCCTCACCACTGCGTCTCGCGACACCCCTTTGTCCCCCCAGCTGTACGCGTCTGCTCAGGTAGCTACCCAGTGTGAGTGTCGCCGCCTGTCGCACGACACTCTCCTGTGGCACCACCGCCTTGGTCACCCCTCCCTGCCTCGCCTTCGTAGCATGCACTCTCGCTACTTGGTTTCTGGCCTTCCCAGGTCTCTGCCTGCCCTCCCTCCCTCGCCTGCGCCGCCCTGCATTCCTTGCGTCGAGGGGCGGCAGCGCGCCGCTCCTCACTCCTCCTCGTTTCCTCCCACAGAGGCTCCCCTGCAGACTCTCCACATGGACGTGTGGGGCCCAGCCCGCGTCCGTGGACAGGGCCACGAGCGGTACTTCCTGCTGGTCGTCGACGACTACACGCGTTACACCACGGTCTTCCCCTTGCGCAGCAAGGGGGAGGTCCCTGATGTTTTGATCCCCTGGATCCGCGCTGTTCGTCTCCAGCTCCGCGAGCGGTTCCGGTCGGACTTTCCTGTCCTGCGTCTACACTCTGACAGAGGTGGTGAGTTCTCCTCAGACCTCTTGGCAGCCTACTGTGCGGAGCACGGCATCCGCCAGTCGCCCACACTGCTGTGGACGGGGAAGGTTGGCGATGCGTCGCGTTTCCGGGTCTGGGGTGCTCGTGCCTTTGTCCGCGATACCACTGCGGACAAGCTCTCCGCTCGCGCCATTCCCTGCGTCTTCCTTGGCTTTGTCCCTGACGCGCCTGGCTGGCAGTTTTACGACCCCGCCTCGCGCCGTGTCTTTCCGTCTCAGGACGTCACCTTTGACGAGTCCGTCCCCTTTTATCGTCTCTTTCCCTACCGCACTGCTCCTCGCCCCCCCCCGCCGCTCTTTCTCGCCCCAGGTCCTCCCCAGGTAGACCCCCTCCCCGCGCCAGGTCCTGCTCCTTCAGGTGTTTCTCAGGTAGACCCTCCCGTGCCTGCGCCTGTTGAGGTCACTGGTGACTCAGGTCCTACTGGGGGTGGTGCGGAGCTTGGGGGTGCTGAGCCTGGGGGTGCGGAGCTTGGGGGTGCTGAGCCTGGGGGTGCGGAGCTTGGGGGTGCTGAGCCTGGGGGTGCGGAGCTTGAGGGTGCTGAGCCGGGGGGTGCGGAGTCTCGGGGTGCTGAGCCTGAGTGTGAGGAGCCTGGAGGTCCTGAGCCTGGGGGTGCTGAGTCTGGGGGTGCGACGCCTGAGGGTTCTGAGTCTGCTCCTGCGCGGTCTCCTTGGAGTAGCCGCCTTCGTACGCGTGTGCCTCTCACCTCACAGCAGCTGCACGACTGGTACGGTCGCCGTCAGGGTCGTGCTTCTGGAGCTCGGGGCTCTGCCGCTGGAGGTACTTCTGCTGACACCGCTGGAGCTGGGAGTGGTGCTGGTCCCGGAGGTGCTCGCACTGGAGGTGCTGGAGCTGCTGGGGCTGGAGGTACTGCTGAGCCTGAGGGTGCTACTGCTGGAGACCCTGGGTCTGGGGGTGCTGTTGCTGGAGACACGGAGGCTGGAGACCCTGGGACTGGAGGTGCCGGTTCTGGGGGAGCTGCTGAGGGTGCTGGAGCTGCTGAGGGTGCTGGAGCTGCTGAGGGTGCTGGAGCTGCTGGAGGTGCTGGAGCTGCTGAGGGTGCTGGAGCTGCAGGAGGTGCTGGAGCTGCTGAGGGTACTGGAGCTGCTGGAGGCGCTGGAGCTGCTGCGGGTGCTAGAGCTGCTGGTGCTGGTGGCCCTGCACAGTCGCGCCTGTTCTTTGCTCCACCATCTCCGTCGTCTCTGCCACCGCCTGACTCCGTACTTCGCCAGGTTCTTAGCCTCCCGTCGTCTACTGGTCTTCCGTTACAGCCTGGCTCACCTCTGCCTGCTCCTTCTCCTTACGCTGAGCAGACAAGGGGCGTTACTGAGCGTCGTGAGCCTACGTCACGTCCTGTCTCACCGGTCCGTTCTAGTCGTTCCAGTCGTCGTGTTCCTCGTCAGCGTCCGCCGGCTCTCCCCGGTCCTTCCCTTGTAGTCCGTCGTCCTTCCTCTCCTCCGCAGCGTGTTCCTCTGCCGTCCCCTCCGGAGTCTTCTCTGCCTGTTGTTCTAGACCCTGAGTCTGACCGGTTTCGTGCTGAGCACTCTACTGTCACGCGTCTGCTAGCCACTGTTGTCACTGACCCGTCGTTTGAGTCTGCTGCTGCGTCTGCCTTAGTCGCTGAGCTTGTTGACTTTGCTGCTGCCTATCGTCTAGACTACGCTGCTAGTCTTGTTGCTGAGTCTGAGTCTGTCTGTCCTCCGTCCGTCGGGGGTGAGTGTGCTCTTGGCACGGACGTCCTTGAGGACAGGCAGGAGGACCTTGAGTGTTTTGCAGCCGCTGCGCCTCATCTTGTGTCCATGCTGCTTGCCCCTGAGGGAGACCCGGATGCACCAGACATCCCGACCCCGCGCTCTTACGCTGAGGCGATCGCGGGTGAGTACTCCTCTCAGTGGCAGACAGCCATGGATGCAGAGATGGCATCCTGGAAGTCCACAGGCACCTACGTCGACGAGGTTCCCCCTCCTGGGGCGAACATCGTCAGTGGCATGTGGATTTTCAGGGTGAAGCGGCCGCCAGGTTCTCCGCCTGTCTTCAAGGCGCGTTACGTTGCACGAGCAGTCAGCGAGAGGGAGTAGACTTCTTTCAGACCTTCTCCCCCACCCCGAAGATGACAACTCTTCGGGTGCTGCTGCACGTTGCCGCTCAGCGTGACTACGAGCTTCACTCTCTTGACTTCAGCACAGCCTTCTTACAGGGCAGTCTGCACGAGGAGATCTGGCTGCGCCGCCCTCCTGGCTTCACTGGGTCGTTCCCTCCTGGTACCCAGTGGAGCCTCAGGCGGCCGGTCTACGGTCTCCGCCAGGCGCCACGTGAGTGGCACGACACACCGAGGACGACACTTGCGGCTCTTGGGTTTGCTCCGTCGACTGCTGACCCGTCGCTGTTTCTGCGCACCGACACTTCGCTACCGCCGTTCTACATCCTCGTGTACGTCAACGACTTGGTCTTTGCCACTGCTGACACTGAGGCTCTCGCCCTGGTGAAGTCGGAGCTGCAGAAGAGACACACATGCACAGACCTGGGTGAGCTGACAAGCTATCTTGGCTTGCGGATCACCCGGGACAGAGCACGCCGCACCATCACACTGACTCAGTCACACATGGTGCAGCAGGTCCTTCAGCGCTTCCGCTTCACCTGGTCCTCGGCACAGCCCACTCCTCTGGCTACAGGTCACTCGCTCTCAGCTCCACCTTCGGACGAGTCCGTAGAGCCGAGTGGTCCTTACCCAGAGCTAGTACGCTGCCTCATGTACCTGATGACCTGCACTCGGCCTGACCTTGCGTACCCTCTTGGCCTTCTGGCTCGCTACGTGGCTCCTGGTCGGCACAGAAAGGTGCACATGGATGCTGCCAAGAGGGTACTACGCTACTTGTGCAGTACTTCGGGCATGGGGCTCGTGCTTGGAGGACGGAGCGACGTTGTCCTCACTGGGCACTCAGACGCTTCTTGGGTTGACGACCAGGCTACGCAGCGGTCGTCACAGGGTTACACCTTCAGCCTTGGTTCTGGTTCAGTTTCCTGGCGTTCTACACGCTCGTCTTCAGTTCTCGGCTCCAGTTGTGAGGCCGAGATCTACGCCACGGCTATGGCGGTACAGGAGCTACGCTGGCTCACCTACCTGCTGACCGACTTGGGAGAGCGGCCTCGTTCTCCTCCAGTGCTGTACGTCGACAACAAGGCCGCCATTGCCTTGTGCCAAGAGCACAGACTGGAGCACAGAACGAAGCACATCGCTCTACGTTACTTCCTGGCTCGAGAGTTGCAGCAGCGTGGTCAGCTTCGTCTTGCTTACGTGGCCACTCGGGCCAACACTGCTGATATATTCACCAAGGCGCTTCCGTCTGGTGATCATCAGCGTTTCTGCACTTTGTTAGGCCTTGTGCCCACGTTTCCTCACTTGCTGTAGGCTTTGATTGTACTGTGATTTATATGTATACCTGCATGCTTGCTCTTGTAGGTAGAGATCACTGTGCTGTTGTTGTTACATATATATCTCTGCATGTGAACTGGCCTTGTGGCCTGTTGCTTGTGCTCAGACTGCGTGGTGACGTTGTGATCCACCCTGAGCTTGCTTTGCACTTCTCGACTGGTCTTGTGACCCTCTGTTCTCCCCCACTTTGCCTATGGGGGTGTGTCAAACATATGTTTATATATGTTTCAGTTTAGGTAGGCTTAGTGGGGTACTCTCTGTGGGGTACAACCCCTTAGGCTTTTCCTTGTTGTACCAACTCTCTCGATAGTTCAAACCACCTTGCCTAAGCTTTAACACGCGTCGCCCCTGGAGCCCGCGCGCCGCCTCTGCAGCCCGTCCTCGCGGACCCTGCAGCCCGCGCGTCGCCCCTGGAGCCCGCGCGCCGCCTCTGCAGCCCGTCCTCGCGGACCCTGCAGCCCGCGCGTCGCCCCTGGAGCCCGCGCGCCGCCTCTGCAGCCCGTCCTCGCGGACCCTGCAGCCCGCGCGTCGCCCCTGGAGCCCGCGCGCCGCCTCTACAGCCCGTCCGCGCGGCCCCTGCAGCCCGTACGAGCTGCCCTTGCAGCCAGCGCGGCGCCCCTGCTGCCTCGCCCGTCGCGCTCTGCTGCAGCCCGCGCGTCGCGCCCTAAAGCAGCCAGTCGCGGCGCGCTCTACTGCCCCTCGCGTCGACCCTGCGCCAGCGCCCTGCCCTGCGCGCGCTGGCGCCCTGCCCTGCGCGCGCTGGCGCCCTGCCCTGTGCCAGCGCCCTGCCCTGCGCCCGCGCCCTGCCCTGCGCCAGCGCCCTGCCCTGCGCCAGTGCCCTGCTATACCCTAAATTTAATTAAATTGTTTATTAAAAAAAAAAAAAAAAAAAAAAGGACCCTAGGTGCTTCTGCCCTAGGAGCTACTGCCTACTACTGCCCTGCTGTGGCCGCGCGCCGCCCTGCTCTGGCCGCGCGCCGCCCTGCTGCTGTTACTACTGCTGCTGCTGCTACTCGTGCTACTGGGAGTGGAGGAGGTGCTGCTGGGAGTGCAGGAGGTGCTGCTGCCGCTGTAGGAGCTGGAGGTGCTGGACCTACTCCTGACCGTCACTGTCTGTCATGGCCACTTCCGCGGCAGTTGCTGCGGCCAGGGGTGGACAGCAGTGGGCACTGCTTCTCTCGGACGACCCCACCCCTCGGCAGCTTCGTGAGTGGGTTATTCAGTGAGGTCGTCCTGGTGGTGGAGGTTATCGTTCTGTTAGGACTGCCGCTCCAGGTGCTAGTGAGTCTGCTGCCGCTCCAGGTGCTAGTGAGTCTACTGCAGCTCTAGGTGCCCGTGCGTCTACCGACGCTCTAGGTGCTAGTGCGTCTACTACCACAGGTCCTGCCTCAGCTGAGGTCCTGCACACTTTCACGCTTGACTCAGGCGCGTCACGTTGCTTCTTCCGTGATTGCACCACAGTCACACCACTCACAGCACCTGTCCCAGTCTCACTGGCTGACCCCTCTGGGGGCCCAGTGGTTGCGAGAGCCTCCACGGTCCTCCCTTGTCCAGCAGTCCCCTCCGGCTCTCTGTCAGGTCTCCACCTCCCCACGTTCTCGACGAACTTGGTGAGCAACGCTGCCATTCAGGATGTCTGGGTTGATACCTTTATTCCTGGAGGGCAGCGTGTGGCGATCTGTACGTGCTCCCGGACTGGCCGTCACCTGGCTACGTTCACTCGTCAGCCTGGGTCTAGTCTGTACACACTGACCACTGCGTCTGCACAGGTGGCTGAGTCAGGTCAGGTAGCTGCGTCGAGTCGAGCGTCTGCGTCAGGGCAGCTAGCTGCGTCTTGCTCGTGCAGAGTACTCACGCACGAGACTCAGCGCTGGCACCACCGTCGTGGTCACCCCTCCCTGCAGCGTCTGCGCGGCATGCACTCCCGGCTCCTGGTCTCTGGCCTCTCTGAGACCCTGCCCCCCCTCCCGCGCTCACTTGCGCCGCCGTGTCTTCCTTGCGTCGAGGGGCGGCAGCGCGCCGCTCCTCACTCCTCCGAGTTTCCTCCGACCACTGCTCCTCTGCAGACTCTCCACCTGGACGTGTGGGGCCCGGCCCCCGTCGGTGGGACGGACCAGGAGCGCTACTTCCTGCTGGTTGTTGACGACTACACACGCTACACCACAGTCTTCCCCTTGCGTCGCAAGGCGGACGTCAGCGGTGTTTTGATCCCTTGGATCCGTGCTACTCGTCTCCAGCTACATGAGCGCTTTCATCAGGACTTCCCAGTCCTGCGTCTGCACTCTGACAGGGGTGGTGAGTTCTCTTCTGGCGTCCTTGAGACGTTCTGCCAGGATGAGGGCATCGCCCAGTCGTTCACGCTTCCGGCCTCTCCGCAGCAAAATGGGATCGCTGAGCGTTGCATTGGCCTGATCATGGAGGTTGCTCGTACCTCCATGATCCATGTGGCTGCTCCCCATTTCCTGTGGCCGTTTGCGGTCCGATACGCCGCGCATCAGCTCAACCTCTGGCCCCGTGTCTCTGCTCCAGAGACCTCGCCCACACTTCGTTGGACGGGACAGCCTGGTGATGTGTCGTCGTTTTGGGTCTGGGGCGCGCTCTCCCTTGTTCGCGATACCAAAGCGAGCAAGCTCTCTCCTCGCACTCTCCGCTGTGTCTTCCTGGGCTTCCCCACGGATGCTCCACCCTGGCAGTTCTACCACCCTGCCTCGCGTCGTGTTCTGTCCTCTCAGGACGTCACCTTCGACGAGTCGGTCTGTTACTACCGCACGCGTCCCACCCGGTCCCCCTTGCACCCCTCTTCCTGGTACCAGTCCCCCCCCCGGTAGACCCCCTCCCCCCACAGGGTCCTGCTCCCTCAGGTGTGTCCCAGGTAGACCCACCCCCCTTGGATGAGCCAGTTGAGATCTCTTCTGACTCCTCTGACTCACCTGAGGGGGGTGACGCCATCGCCGACGGCACGGCGACCACTCGCCACACTCCTCGCTTGGCGACCCCCCCGGGTTTCCCGCCACGGCCGTCTTCGCCGCCTCCGCAGCCTGCTGCTGTGGACTCTGGAGCTGAGACTACTGGAGTTGGGGCTGGGGGTGGTGATTCTGGGGGTGCCCGCTCTCCTCGTCTGGCTACCCCCCCCGGGTTCCCACCTCTGCCGTCTTCGCCGCCTCTGCAGCCTACTGCTGTGGACACTGGAGCAGAGACTGAGGGTGCTGGGACTGAGGGTACTGAGCCTGAGCGTGCTGGGATTGAGGGTGCTGGGACTGAGGGTGCTGAGACTGAGGGTGCTGGGACTGAGGGTGCTGAGCCTGAGGGTCCTGGGACTGAGGGTACTGAGACTTTGGGTGCTGACTCTGGGGGTGCTGAGACTTCTGGTGCTGACTCTGGGGGTGCTGCGAGTCCTTTTGGAGGTCCTGGAGCTGGAGGTACTGGAGCTACTAGGCCTGGAGGTCCTACTGGAGGTACTAGAGGTACTAATGGTGCTGGAGGTACTGGAGCTGCTGCTGGTGCTGGAGGTGCTGGAGCTGGAGGTACTAGAGGTGCTTCTGGTGCTGGAGGTGCTAGAGCTACCACTACTGGAGGTACTGGAGCTGGACAGCCACCGCAGCCTGCTCTACTTGAGACGCTCTCGCCGCAGGCGATTCGTGCGTGGGTCGTTCTGCGAGGCAGTCCTGGTGGTGGAGGGTACGGTCCTGTTGGTGCTGGAGCTACTAGTTCAGGAGGTGCTGCTGGTGCTGGAGGTGCTGGAGGTACTACTGGAGGTACTAGAGGTGCTGCTGGTGCAGGAGGTACTGGAGCTGCTGGTGCTAGGGGTACTCGAGCTGCTGCAGGTGCTGGAGGTACTGGAGCTGGTGGCACTGGAGGTGCTGGTGCTCCTGGTGCTGGAGCTGCGGGAGCTGCTGACCCTGGAGGTGCTGGTACTGCTGGTGCTGGAGGCGTTGGAGCTGGAGGTACTGGAGGTGCTGGAGCTACTGGTCCCGGAGGTGCTCGTACTGGAGGTGCTCGAGCTGCCGGAGCAGGTGGTACTGCTGGTGCTGGAGGTGCTACTGGAGCTGCTGGCACAGGAGGTACTGGAGGTACTACTGGTGCTGGAGGCGCTGGAGCTGGAGCTGGAGGCACTGGAGGTGCTGGAGGTACTACTGGTGCTCGAGGTGCTGGCGCTGTCAGAGCTCGTGGTGCTGGAGGTGCTGGTGCTACTGGTGCTGGAGGTGTTGCTGGGGGTACTGGAGGAGCTGCTCGTGCTGGAGGTACGGGAGCTACTGGTGCTCTTCGCCACCTTCTCAGTCTTCCGCCAGGTGCTACTGGCTTCCCTGTGGCAGGTACTACTCCTCCGTTGCTGTGTCCGCCAGCGGACCAGTCACAGCCACTGCTGCTACCACACTCCCCACTGCCTGCTCCTGCTCCTTACACTGCGGTGTCAGAGTCCCTGACTGATCGTCGAGAGCCTGAGACTCGTGCTTCCACCCCTGAGCGTCGAGAGCCTGAGTCTAGCTTTGACCTTGAGCCTGAGCCTAGAGCTGCTGTCCGTGCTCGTGTTCCTCGTGTTCGTCGTCCGCGTGCTCCGGCTGTCCCCGGCACTCACGATATGACACTCCGTCCTTCCTCTGTTCCTCAGCGTGTTGTACTACCGTTACCTCCTGCGTCCTCTCTGCCTGACGTTGCTGACCCTCCGTCTGACCTTGCTCGTGCATCCAGTCCGACTGTTACTCGCCTTCTTGCTACGGTTGTGACGGACCCTATGTTCTCGTCTCCTGCTGCGTCTGCCCTAGTAGCTAAGCTTGTTGACTTTGCTGCTGTGTACCGCCTAGACTACCTTGCTAGTCTTGTCTCTGACCCTGTCCCTGCCTGTCCTCCGTCCGTCGGGGGTGAGACTGCTCTTGGCTGTACTGCCCTTGGCTGTGACGTTCTTGAGGACAGACAGGAGGAGCTGGAGTGCCTTGCTGCCGCTTCACCCCATCACGCGACCATGCTGCTTGGCCCTGAGGGAGACCCGGATGCACTTGACATCCCCACCCCGCGCTCCTACAGGGAGGCGATTTCGGGTGAGTACTCCTCTCAGTGGCAGACAGCCATGGACGCAGAGATGGCTTCCTGGAAGTCCACAGGCACCTACGTCGACGAGGTTCCCCCACCTGGGGCGAACATCGTCAGTGGCATGTGGATTTTCAGGGTGAAGCGGCCGCCGGGTTCTCCGCCTGCCTTCAAGGCACGTTACGTTGCTCGAGGCTTCAGTCAGCGTGAGGGGGTCGACTTCTTTCAGACCTTCTCCCCCACCCCGAAGATGACCACTCTTCGGGTGTTGCTACACGTTGCAGCTCAGCGTGACTACGAACTGCACTCCCTCGACTTCTCGACAGCTTTCTTGCAGGGTAGCCTTCACGAGGCCATCTGGTTGCGCCGTCCACAGGGCTTCACTGGGTCGTTTCCTGAGGGTACCCAGTGGAGCCTACGGCGACCAGTGTACGGCCTGCGTCAGGCGCCCCGTGAGTGGCACGACACACTGAGGACGACACTTGCGGCTCTTGGGTTTGCTCCTTCTACTGCTGACCCATCGCTGTTTCTACGCACCGACACTACTCTGCCGCCGTTCTACATCCTCGTGTACGTCGACGACTTGGTTTTTGCTACTGCTGACATTGAGGCACTGGCCCTAGTGAAGGCAGAGCTGCAGGAGAGACACACCTGCACTGACCTGGGTGAGCTGCGGAGCTATCTTGGCTTGCAGATCACCCAGGACAGACCACGGCGCACCATCACCCTCACTCAGTCACACATGGTGCACCAGGTCCTTCAGCGCTTCCGCTTCACTTGGTCCTCGCCACAGCCCACTCCTCTGTCTACCGGCCACTCGCTCTCAGCTCCACCTTCGGACGAGTCCGTAGAGCCGAGTGGTCCGTACCCAGAGCTTGTGGGTTGCCTCATGTACCTGATGACGTGCACACGACCTGACCTCGCGTACCCTCTCAGCCTCCTGGCTCGCTACGTGGCACCTGGTCGACACCGAAAGGTGCACTTTGATGATGCGAAGAGGGTACTGCGTTACTTGTGCAGCACATCGGGCATGGGGCTCGTGCTTGGAGGACGGGGTTCGGTGGTCCTCACAGGACACTCTGACGCTTCTTGGGCCGACGACCAGACGACTCAGCGTTCGTCACAGGGTTACACCTTCAGTCTTGGCTCTGGTTCTGTCTCGTGGAGGTCCACTCGTTCTTCTTCTGTGCTTGGTTCCAGCTGTGAGGCCGAGATCTACGCCGGGGCCATGGCTGCACAGGAGCTACGCTGGCTGACCTACCTGCTGACCGACTTGGGGGAGCGGCCTCGTTCTCCTCCAGTTCTGTACGTCGACAACAAGGCAATGCTTGCCTTATGTCGCGAGCAGAGACTGGAGCGCAGAACGAAGCACATTGCTCTTCGCTACTTCCTTGCGCGTGAGCTGCAGCAGCGTGGTCAGCTGCGCCTTGCTTACGTGGCCTCTCGGGCCAACACTGCTGATGTCTTCACCAAGGCCCTTGGGGCTGGTGATCATCACCGTTTTTGCACTGCTCTTGGGCTTGTGCCCACTCTGCCTCACCTGTTGGTTGCTTGACTTGCTCTTGTTGTGCACTGCTATATATCTTTATACTTGCATGTTTTCTCTTGCTAGGTTGTGATCAGTGTACTGCCTTGCTATTATATACCTCTGCATGTGAACTGGCCTTGTGGCCACTTGCTTGTGCTCAGAATGCGTGGTGACTTTGTGATCCACCCTTAGCTGTATTCTCTTCTGCAGACTGGCCTTGTGACCGCTTGTTGTGTTTGCTGTCCCCTACTTTGCCTATGGGGGTGTGTCAGATTACAATTGTATCTCTAGGCTACAGTAGGGTCACTCCTTAGTGAGTACAACATTTTAGGGTTAGGTTTCCCCTACTTGTACTCACCTCTTGCCTAGTTCAATCCATCATTCCTAGTTCTATTCTTGACACGAGACAGAGGCTGTTCGCCATCTTCGCCAATTTTACCCATCCATTTGCCAAATACAGTCCAGTGGCAGGGAGTGCATGGCGTCAACCCCAGATCTGAATCGCAGCTGCTTGCATAAAATCTGTATCCACGGCCAGGATTCACTTCGCTCCTAGTGGTCGGAACAACGGCTTCAAATTCAAGCCATTGGGCTTGCCGCGTTCCAAACTGACACGATGACTCTGCGACTCCAGATCAGACGACAATCGACGGTTCCTATGTCACGAGGTCCAACGTTCACCAGCGAAATCCCGCAGCTCCCGCCTTTGTCAACGGATTCTCGCTGGAAAAAAGTCGGTGTTGTTCGTCTCGCGCAGCCGCTGAGGTGAACGGAGGGGACAAGCGAACAACAATATATTTTCGCTTCACTGACCGGTGAAATTGACCGCTTCACTGACCACTGTCAGAATCTAGAGACAGGAATGAATCAACTATGAAAGAGTTGGGTACAAGTATGAAACCCTAAAAGGGGCTGTACCCCATATTGACTACCCCACTACAGCCTACACATATATAACATGCATATACTTTGACACACCCCCATAGGCAAAGTGGGGGAGAGCAAGGGGTCACAAGACCAGTCAAGAGAAGCAAAGCAAGCTCAGGGTGGATCACAACGTCACCACACACACTGAGCACAAGCAAAGGGCCACAAAGCCAGTTCACATGCAGAGGTATATATGCAACAACATCAGCACTGTGATCTCTACCTAGCAGAGCAAGCATGCATGTATACAAATAGATCACAGTACAAGCAAAGTCTACAACAAGTGAGGAAACGTGGGCACAAGGCCTAACAGAGTGCAGAAACGCTGATGATCACCAGACGGAAGCGCCTTGGTGAATATATCAGCAGTGTTGGCCCGAGTGGCCACGTAAGCAAGACGAAGCTGACCACGCTGCTGCAACTCTCGAGCCAGGAAGTAACGTAGAGCGATGTGCTTCGTTCTGTGCTCCAGTCTGTGCTCTTGGCACAAGGCAATGGCGGCCTTGTTGTCGACGTACAGCACTGGAGGAGAACGAGGCCTCTCTCCCAAGTCGGTCAGCAAGTAGGTGAGCCAGCGTAACTCCTGTGCAGCCATGGCTGTGGCGTAGATCTCAGCCTCACAACTGGAGCCGAGAACAGAGGACGAGCGTGTAGACCGCCAAGAAACAGAGCCAGAGCCAAGGCTGAAGGTGTAACCCTGTGACGACCGCTGCGTAGCCTGGTCGTCAACCCAAGAAGCGTCCGAGTGCCGAGTGAGGACAGCGTCGCCCCGTCCTCCAAGCACGAGCCCCATGCCCGATGTACTGCACAAGTAGCGCAGTACCCTCTTAGCAGCATCCATGTGCACCTTTCGGTGCCGACCAGGAGCCACGTAGCGAGCCAGAAGTCCAAGAGGGTACGCAAGGTCAGGACGAGTGCAGGTCATCAGGTACATGAGGCAGCCCACTAGCTCTGGGTAAGGACCACTCGGCTCTACGGACTCGTCCGAAGGTGGAGCTGAGAGCGAGTGACCTGTAGCCAGAGGAGTGGGCTGTGCCGAGGACCAGGTGAAGCCGAAGCGCTGAAGGACCTGCTGCACCATGTGTGACTGAGTCAGTGTGATGGTGCGGCGTGCTCTGTCCCGGGTGATCTGCAAGCCAAGGTAGCTGCGCAGCTCACCCAGGTCTGTGCACGTGTGTCTCTTCTGCAGCTCCGACTTCACCAGGGCGAGAGCCTCAGTGTCAGCAGTGGCAAAGACCAAGTCGTCGACGTACACGAGGATGTAGAACGGCGGCAGCGAAGTGTCGGTGCGCAGAAACAGCGACGGGTCAGCAGTCGACGGAGCAAACCCAAGAGCCGCAAGTGTCGTCCTCAGTGTGTCGTGCCAATCACGTGGCGCCTGGCGGAGACCGTAGACCGGCCGCCGGAGGCTCCACTGGGTACCAGGAGGGAACGACCCAGTGAAGCCAGGTGGGTGGCGCAGCCAGATCTCCTCGTGCAGGCTGCCCTGTAAGAAGGCTGTGCTGAAGTCAAGAGAGTGAAGCTCGTAGTCACGCTGAGCGGCAACGTGCAGTAGCACCCGAAGAGTGGTCATCTTCGGGGTGGGGGAGAAGGTCTGAAAGAAGTCTACTCCCTCTCGCTGACTGAAACCTCGTGCAACGTAACGCGCCTTGAAGACAGGCGGAGAACCCGGCGGCCGCTTCACCCTGAAAATCCACATGCCACTGACGATGTTCGCCCCAGGTGGGGGAACCTTGTCGACGTAAGTGCCTGTGGACTTCCAGGATGCCATATCTGCGTCCATGGCTGTCTGCCAGTGAGAGGAGTACTCACCCGCGATCGCCTCAGTGCAAGAGCGCGGGGTCGGGATGTCTGGAGCATCCGGGTCTCCCTCAGGGGCAAGCAGCATGGACACGAGATGAGGCGCAGCGGCTGCAAGACACTCAAGGTCCTCCTGCCTGTCCTCAAGGACGTCCGTGCCAAGAGCACACTCACCCCCGACGGACGGAGGACAGACAGACTCAGACTCAGCAACAAGACTAGCGGCGTAGTCTAGACGACATGCAGCAGCAAAGTCAACAAGCTCAGCGACTAAGGCAGACGCAGCAGCAGACTCAAACGACGGGTCAGTGACAACAGTGGCTAGCAGACGCGTGACAGTAGGGTGAGCAGCACGAGCGCGGTCAGACTCAGGCTCTGGAACGTCAGGCAGAGAAGACGCAGGAGGGGACGACAGGGGAACACACTGCGGAGCAAAGGAAGGATGCAGGGCCATGAGGTGTGTGCCGGGGACAGCCGGCGGACGCTCACGAGGAACACGACGACCAGTACGACCAGTGCGGACAGTGCGAACAGGCGAGACAGGACGAGACGCAGGCTCACGACGCTCAGCAAGACCGCCTGTCAGCTCAATGTAAGGAGCAGGAGCAGGCAGCGGTGAGCCAGGCTGTAACGGAAGACCAGTAGAAGACGGGAGGCTAAGAACCTGGCGAAGCACGGAGCCAGGCGGTGGCAGAGACGAAGGTGACGGCGGAGCGAAGAACAGTCGCGGCGGTGCAGTGACACCAGCACCAGTAGCTCCAGCACCTCCTGCAGCTCCAGAACCTCCAGCGCCAGCACCCGCAGCAGCTCCAGAACCTCCAGCGCTAGCGCCACCAGCGCCAGCACCTCCAACAGCTCCAGAACCTCTAGCGCAAGCACCCGCAGCAGCTCCAGAACCTCCAGCTCCAGCGCCACCAGCGCCAGCACCTCCAACAGCTCCAGAACCTCCAGCGCCAGCACTCGCAGCAGCTCCAGAACCTCCAGCGCCAGCACCCGCAGCAGCTCCAGAACCTCCAGCTCCAGCGCCACCAGCGCCAGCACCTCCAACAGCTCTAGAACCTCCAGCGCCAGCACCCGCAGCAGCTCCAGAACCTCCAGCTCCAGCACCACCAGCAGTAAGACCCCCAGAGCCGGCACCTCCAGCTCCAGGGCCCCCAACCTCAGAGTCGACAGCAGCACCTCCAGGTCCAGCAGGACCTCCAGTCCCAGCAGCTCCAGTACCTCCAGTACGAGCACCTCCGGGACCAGCTGCTCCAGGAACTCCAGTAGAAACAACACCAGTAGTAGAGTCACCAGCTCCAGCGCCTCCAGCAGCAGGGCCCCTAGCACCAGCAGCGCGACCCTGACGGCTAACGTACCACTCACGCAGCTGCTGTGGGGAGAGAGGGACAACGCCGGCTCCAGTGCCTCTAACACCAGCACCTCCCGCAGCAGGGCCCCCAGCTCCAGCAGCTCGACCCTGACGGCTAACGTACCACTCACGCAGCTGCTGTGGGGAGAGAGGGAGACGACGACAAGAGTGCAGCGGCGAGGCACCAGCGTAGCGACTACGGAGACGGCCGCTCCAGGGAGACTGCTCACCAGACGCCTCAGCGCCCCCAGGTGCAGCACCCCCAGATTCAGTACCCCCAGGCTCAGCACCCCCAGACTCCTCACGCCCAGGCCCAGCACCTCCAGGCTCCGCACCCCCAGGCTCAGCACCCCCAGGCTCCGCACCCCCAGGCTCAGCACCCCCAGGCTCCGCACCCCCAGGCTCAGCACCCCCAGGCTCCGCACCCCCAGGCTCAGCACCCCCAGAAGCAGCACCCCGAGCAGGACCACCCCAAGCAGGACCTGAGTCACGAGTGACCTCAACCGGCGCAGACAAGGGAGGAGGGTCTACCTGAGACACACCTGAAGGAGCAGGACCGGGAGCGGGGAGGGGGTCTACCTGGGGAGCACCTGGAGCGAGGAAGAGTGGCGGGGGGGGGAGAGGGGCAGTGCGGTAGGGGAAGAGACGGTAAAAGGGAACCGACTCGTCGAACGTGACGTCCTGAGAGGGGAAGACACGGCGCGAGGTGGGGTGGTAAAACTGCCAACCAGGCGCGTCAGGGACAAAGCCAAGGAAGACACAGGGAACAGCGCGGGCGGAGAGCTTGTCCGCGGTGGTATCGCGGACAAAGGCACGAGAACCCCAGACCCGGAACACCGACGCATCGCCAACCTCCCCCGTCCACCGCAGTGTGGGCGAGGTCTCCGGCAAGGAGACACGGGGCCAGAGGTTGAGCTGATGCGCGGCGTAGCGGACCGCAAACGGCCACAGTGGGGGGCAGCCGCATGGACCATGGAGGTACGAGCGACCTCCATGACTAAGCCAATGCGGCGCTCAGCAACCCCATTCTGCTGCGGAGAGGCCGGAAGCGTGAAAGTCTGGCGAATGCCCTCCCCACGACAAAAGCTATGAAGAAGGTTGGAGGAAAACTCCCCACCTCTGTCAGAGTGCAGACGCAGGACGGGAAACTCCGTCCCGAACCTCTTGCGGAGCTGGAGACGGGCAGCGCGGATCCAAGGGATCAAAACATCAGGGACCTCACCCTTGGTGCGCAAGGGGAAGACCGTGGTGTAACGCGAGTAGTCGTCAACAACCAGTAGGAAGTACCGCTCGCGGTCCTGCCCACGGACGTGGGCTGGGCCCCACACGTCCATGTGCAGGGTCTGCAGGGGAGCAGTCGTCGGGGGAAACGAGGAGGAGTGAGGAGCGGCGCGCTGCCGCCCCTCGAGACAGGGAAGACAGGGAGGAGCAGGCGAGGGTGGTAGAGGAGGCAGAGTTTCTGGAAGTCCAGAGACAAGGAAACGGCGGTGCATGCTACGAAGGCGCTGCACCAAGGGGTGACCAAGGCGGTGGTGCCAAAGGAGGGTCTGGTGCGACAAAGCGCGACACGAGCAGGGGGCCGCTAGCTGACCTGACGCAGACGCACACGCAGCGACCTGAGGGGACACATTAGTCAGTGTGTACAGACTCGAGCCAGGCGCACGGGTAAACGTGGCCAGGTGCCGGCCCGTCCGGGAGCACGTACAGTGGGTCACGCGCTGACCTCCAGGAGTGAACTGGTCAACCCACTGGTCCTGGAGGTCAGCACCACTCACCAAGTTCGTAGAGAACGAGGGGAGGTGAAGACCTAATAGGGAGCCAGACGGGACCGCCGGACACGGCAGGACCGTGGAGGAGTGCGCAAGGACTGGACCCCCAGAGGGGTCTGCCAGGGAGACTGCAACTGGCCGACGGAGCGGCATGAGGGTGGTGCTGTCGCGAAAGAAGGAGCGAGAAGCACCTGAGTCAAGTGTGAAGGTGTACAAGGCCTCAGCAGTCGCAGTACCAGAGAGAGCAGACTCACCAGCACCTGGAGCAGAAGCCTCACCAGCACCTAGAGCAGGAGACGCACTAGCACCTAGAGCAGCAGCCTCACCAGCACCTAGAGCAGCAGGCTCTATACCTGGGTCAGGCGGTACGCACAGGGAACAGGCACGGTCAGCACTAGTAGGCAATGCATACATAGCAGTGAGAATAGCATCATAGTCAAGAGCAAAGATATCTACCCTCTGCCCAAGGAGCTCCAGCCAGGTGGGGAGCTCAGCCTCGTCGCCAAACTCGGTACGCCAGGCGTCGCTCAGACGGGCGAAGCAGCGGGACTGTGTGTGACCAAGCGTCCTGCAAGCCTGACCAGCCCGATCACCTGTGCGAATGACGTACGGGCAGCGAACGGTACTCCGAGACCCTCTACTCTGAGCGTACCACTCGTGAAGCTGTTGGGACGTAAGTGTCTCGCGTGGACGCCGCTGCAGCTGCAGCTGGCCACTGCCAGACGCTCCCAACTGACCAGCTCCAGAGCGACAGCTACGACGGCTAGCGCCACAACCCCAACTAGCGTACCACTCACGAAGCTGCTGGGGCGGGAGAGACTCGCGTGGACGTCGCTGGAGCTGCATCTGGCCACAGCCAGTAGCAGCAGTAGCAGAAGTGGCAGCAGTAGCAGAAGTGGCAGCAGTAGCAGAAGTGGCAGCAGTAGCAGCAGCAGCAGCAGCCTAGCAGCAATAACAGTGCGGGCAGGGCAGGTGCGGCAGGCAGGGAGTCAGGCAGGCAGGCAGGCAGGCAGACAGGCAGGCAGATGACGCGGCAGCGGTCGAACAAGGTAGGTGCTCACCAGTGGCGGGAAGGGCAGGCGCTCGCCGGGCAAGCAGGGCCGGCGCTCGGCGGGCGGCGGCCGGGTAGGCGCACGACGGCGGCGACGGCCCGGCCGCGACAGCTGCGGCAGAGCAGGGCCGCGTCGGCGGTAGAGCAGGTCCGCGACAGCTGCTGCAGGGCGGGGCCGTGAGGACTGCTGCAGGGCGGGGCCGCGAGGACTGCTGCAGGGTGGGGCCGCGACAGCAGCAGGAGGCTCCGCGGCAGCTTCTGCAGGGCGAGGCCGCGACCGTGTCAGGGCGCTCCGCGGCAGCTGCTGCAGAAGCGACGGCGGCAGTCAGGCAGAGGCGGCGTCCAAAGGAGGGGGGGCGCGTCGAACAGGGGCAGCCGCGGCGCGCGGGGCTGCAGCGCGACGCGCGGGCAGCGGACGCGACGCGCGGGGCTGCAGCGCGACGCGCGGGCTGCGGACGCGGCGCGCGGAGCAGCAGCGAGCCGCGCGCGGGCTGCCGAGGCGCGACTCGGGCAGCTTGGGCGACGCGCGGGGCAAAAATCGGGCCGCGCGCAGGAATCAGGTCTGCGCGCTCTAAGCAGCAGCAGACCGCGCAGTCAGCAGGCAGCAGGCAGACGGCGCGCGCAGCGCAGCACGTCACAGGCACAGTCACAGTCACAGTCGTGGGGTAGCGGTAGGTGGGCCCGAAAAAAAAAAAACGGTCCTACGGATCTACTGCTCTGAAACCATGTCAGAATCTAGAGACGGGAATGAATCAACTATGAAAGAGTTGGGTACAAGTATGAAACCCTAAAAGGGGCTGTACCCCATATTGGCTACCCCATTACAGCCTACACATATATAACATGCATATACTTTGACAACCACCGTTTCACTGACTTCACTGAGGGGATTCATGTGCCACGCGGACGATTTTCAACCAGCCATCGAAGTGGAATCCCATTTCTCTCTGTCATGGACGAAAACTGGCCTGACCGGACCGGAACCAATCATTCGCAGCCGTCGTTAATGTTCGTCGCAAACCCATCGCAGCCGGGTAACATGTATACCAATGAGGGAGTGGTACGGCTGCCGTGACGAAACACGCAAAAGGTCCGAACCTACGGCTGCGATCTGAGTTGCCAAAAACGTTTCAGACTATCCAGTGATTGTGGACGGTAGATCTAAAGAGGGTTGTGTGAGGAAAGGAGAGGAGAGGCAGTTGGTGACCCCTCCGCCTCGTTCCAGCGTGACCGTCGTCTCTCGCCTCATTCTCGCCTGAGGTCGCCTTCCTGAGATGGGGCCGAATGGGGGTGCAGCACCATTGGTCCAGCGTGGTCCACCATTGGTCGCCTTCCTGATATGGGTCACACCCACCACACGTGCCATGCGACGGGAGTCGATTAGAGCGGAAAAATATAAAGATTTGGTGCAACCACTCACATGCGTTTGCATCGAACGTTCATGCGACAGTTTTCAACGGCCACCCGCTCCCATAAGATGGTCGAAACCACACTGGGAGGGATCCGATAAAAGTTTAGGGTTCTCAGCCCAATTGCATTGTGGTATAAGTATGCGCGCCAGACAATGTTCATTTTTTGGTTCCGTGACAGTCAAGCGCGACTGTCGTTCTGACGTTCGGCGGCCGGGAAAGTTAACGTGAGGGAATTTCGCACGACCCTCAGCTGATTGCTCATGCGACGTCCACATTCATCGCCCACTTTACTGCCATGCCAGTGGCACGTGTTTCGTGCCACGTTGCTGGGGGAACTTCGGATGGGGCCGAATGGGCCCCATCTCAGGAAGGCGATCTGAGCCTCGGATTTCACAGCGCTTTCGCCTCTTGCTCTCATTTTCTCACGCTCAGCTTCTTCTGCTCGTTTTTGGGTTGCGTAGCAACCTTATACATTTGGTTTCACTTTTTGGGGAACTGACCGTGAACAGTGATTTTTCCCTGCCCGTTTGGGAAAAAAATACTGTTCAACTTTTTAGTTGCCCCAAAAATGTGAAACCAAATGTAACCAATAATTCCATAGTCGTCGATAAGTACGGCGAATGGAACAATTGGTTGGACACGAACGTGTACAAAAACAGACCCAAACGACAGCACACGAACTTGTACAAAAACGAGAAACACCAGTTGTGAGTGCTTCGAAGCTAATGCTAGAATGCATCGTTAATGCAACTGCGATTGATCTGGTATGGAAGAGGCAACCAAAGCTGCCCCACCAACGATCACAACCGCAATTGTATACACGAGGCACTTAGCACTCACCCCGAAACAGAGCCACACAATTACATAGCCTACATGTACGCACACACATACGCAGATAGAAAAACACGCAGAAACATACAGCTAGCATGCAAGCATAGCCAATGGAGTTCACCAATTAATAAACCATCGCTACCTTGCCCCCCATTCCCCTCCCTCCCTCCCTCCCTGATCTCCCTTAACCCTCCCTACACCCCTCCGTCCCTCCTTCCCTCATCTCCCTCCCACTCCCTCCCTCATCTCCCTTCTCAGCTCACGCGCCCTACACAAAGCGAAAACAGAGAAGTTCACACACACACGGCCTGTACACAGCAAAAAACAGAGAAGCAAACACACACACGGCCTGCACACAGCAAAAACAGAGAAGCAAACACACACACGGCCTGCACACAGCAAAAACAGAGAAGCAAACACACACACGGCCTGCACACAGCAAAAACAGAGAAGCAAACACACACACTGCCTGCACACAGCAAAAACAGAGAAGCAAACACACACACGGCCTGCACACAGCAAAAACAGAGAAGCAAACACACACACGGCCTGCACACAGCAAAACAGAGAAGCAAACACACACACGGCCCGCACACAGCAAAAACAGAGAAGCAAACACCTTAGAAGCCGACACACTAAACACTAGTGCAGAAAGCGACACTCGTTTGCATAAGTAGTCCCAGCTGCCCAAGCACCAGCAGAATAGATGCTAGTGCATATGCCCCAGCGTGCTCATAAAGCTCTCTCGTGCGTTCTCTCACGCACTCTCTCACGCACTCTCTCACGCACTCTCTCACGCACTCTCTCACGCACTCTCTCACACACTCTCACGCACTCTCTCACGCGCTCTCTCACA
This sequence comes from Closterium sp. Naga37s-1, assembly GCA_947471745.1. Classification (NCBI taxonomy): domain Eukaryota; kingdom Viridiplantae; phylum Streptophyta; class Zygnematophyceae; order Desmidiales; family Closteriaceae; genus Closterium; species Closterium sp. Naga37s-1. The sequence continues at coordinate 176,188 of CANJKZ010000337.1, read as the reverse complement.
CTCTCTCACGCGCTCTCTCACCTGCTCTTTCAGGGCTCTCTCACGTGCTCTCACACGCTCTCACGCACTCCCTCACGCGCTCTCTCACACTTTCTCTCACGCGCTCTCTCACGTGCTCTCTCACGCCCTCTCTCACGTGCGCTCTCACGGACGCTTTCACGCGTCTCTCACGCGCTCTCTCACGCGCTCTCTCCACGCTCTCTCACGCGCTCTCTCACGCGCACTCTCACGCGCTCTCTCATGTGCTCTCTCACGCATTCTCTAACGCGCTCTCTCACGCGTTCTCTCACGCGCTCACTCACGCGTTCTCTCACGCGCTCTCTCACGCACGCTTTCACGCACGCTTTCACGCGTCTCTCACGCACTCTCTCATGCGCTCTCTCACGCGCTCTATCACACGCACTCTCACGCGCTCTGTCACGCGTTCGCTCACGCGCTCTCTCACGCGCCCTCTCATGCTCTTTCTCATGCTCTCTCTCACGCGCTCCCTCACGCGCTCTCTCACGCGAACTCTCATGCGCTCTCACGCACTCTCTCACGCTCTCTCTCACACGCTCTCTCACGCACTCTCACGCGCTCTCTCACGCCCTCTCTCACGCCCTCTCTCACGTGCGCTCTCGCGCGCGCTTTTACGCGCTCTCTCACGCGCTCTCTCACGCGTCTCTCACGCGCTCTCTCACGCACTCTCTCACGCGCTCTCTCACGCGCTCTCTCACGCGCTCCCTCACGCGCTCCCTCACTTGCTCTCTCACGCGCTCTCTCACGCGCTCTCTCACGCGCACTCTCATGCACTCTCTCACGCGTCTCACTCACTCTCTCACGCGCTCTCTCTCACGCGCTCTCTCTCATGCGCTCTCTCACGCGCTCTCTCTCATGCGCTCTCTCACGCGCTCTCCCACGCGCTCTCCCACGTGCTCCCTCACGTGCTCTCTCTCACGCACTCACTCAAGCGCACTCTCACTTGCACTCTCACGTGCACTCTCACGTGCACTCTCACTCGCACTCTCATTCGCTCCCTCACGCGCACTCTCATCCGCACTCTCACTCGCACTCTCATTCGCTCCCTCACGCGCACTCTCATCCGCACTCTCACGCGCTCTCTCACGCGCACTCTCACGAGCTCTCTTACGCGCACGCGCACTCTCACGCGCACGCGCTCTCTCACGCGCACGCGCTCCCTTACGCGCATGAGCTCTCTCACGCGCTCTATCACGCGCACTCTCAGGAGCACTCTCACTCGCACGCGCTCTCACGCGCTCCCTCACGTGCTCTCTCGTGCGCTCTCTCGTGCGCTCTCTCGTGCGCTCTCTCGTGCGCTCTCTCGTGCGCTCTCTCGTGCGCTCTCTCGTGCGCTCTCTCGTGCGCTCTCTCGTGCGCTCTCTCGTGCGCTCTCTCGTGCGCTCTCTCGTGCGCTCTCTCACGCGCACTTTCACGCGCGCTTTCCTGCGTGTTCGCTCCCGTGTACACGCTCTCCCTCGCGCTCCGTCTCTCCCCTTCTTCAAATGAAAGTGCAATGCGAGAGGAGACCAATCTACACAAAAACTTTACGAGGAGAGCAAAGAAAACAAAAAAGAGGGGAGGGAGGGGGGGAGGAGAATTCAGTGGGGGAAGGGAGGATGAATGGACCGGGAACGCACCTGATAACAACGGTGCCTCAGAAAACAACCCGCGCTGGCGCACCAACCCGCGCTCGCGCACCAACCTGCACTCGCACACCAAGTCTCGCTTGCGCTCGTGCACCTGTCGCCGGAGGCGACGGCGGGGAGGGAAGGAGAGGCGACGGCGGGGAGGGAAGGAGAGGCGATGGCGAGGAGGTTTGAGAGGCGACGGCGGGGAGGAGGGAGAGGCGGCGGCGGGGAGGAGGGAGAGGCGGCGGCGGGGAGGAGGGAGAGGCGGCGGCGGGGAGGAGGGAGAGGCGACGGCGGGGAGGAGGGAGAGGCGACGGCGGGGAGGAGGGAAACGCGACGGCGGGGAGGAGGGAGAGGCGGCGGCGGGGAGGAGGGAAACGCGACGGCGGGGAGGAGGGAGAGGCGGCGGCGGGGAGGAGGGAGAGGCGGCGGCGGGGAGGAGGGAGAGGCGAAGGCGGGGAGGAGGGAGAGGCGACGGCGGGGAGGAGGGAAACGCGACGGCGGGGAGGAGGGAGAGGCGACGGCGGGGAGGAGGGAAACGCGACGGCGGGGAGGAGGGAGAGGCGACGGCGGGGAGGAGGGAGAGGCGACGGCGGGGAGGAGGGATACGCGACGGCGGGGAGGAGGGATACGCGACGGCGGGGAGGAGGGAAAGGCGACGGCGGGGAGGAGGGAGAGGCGACGGAGGGGAGGAGGGAGAGGCGACGGCGGGTAGGAAGGAGAGGCGACGGCGGGTGGGAGGCGACGGCGGGTGGAAGGGAGAGAGGACGGCGCGGTGGGAAAGAAAGGATGGCGGGGTGGAGGTAGAGGCTATGACGAGGTGGGTGGTTGGGAGAAGCAACAGGTGGGTGGGTTTGTCACGTGAAAACACACGCACAATCACGTGACACTGAGTGGGCTGAAAACAACTCACTATGAACCACACAAAATAGTGCAATGTTACAATACAAAGTAAAGAGAACATCATTGTTCACTATATAAAACAAAAAACGATCAATGTGTCTAGATATTAACGTATTAGAAACATCAATTGTTAAGAATCATAAACATCCACGTTGAAAAGAATAGATTGAACCATAAAAAAACGCTTGCAATATTCCTTGAACGGTAGGCCTAAATTTGACGCTTTTAAAAAACTGCAATTTTTTTTTTGTCAACTAAGAATGGAACATCTACGCAACCCTTCCAACGTTAACGTCGAGTCTTGTCTTAGAGCTCCTGCGACTGCGGAAAGGCGAGCCGCTAGTGAAGCTGTTTTTTTAAGCAAGCTCGAGGCAATGCTTCAGGTCTGGCCTCGTTTACGGGAAGAAAATTTCGGGCGTTGACGTCATAAGGCCTTCATAATTTGGAAACTACGGCGAAATTCTGGTCTTGCCATTGCCATAATTTCCACATTTGCGATTACGGAAGAACAAGCGCGGGAATGGCGATTTGGGAAAACAAGGTAAATCTGAGTGCATATGCTTGTACTTCGCGTATTCGAGTCTTATTTACCCGATAGAGCATACATCCATCGTATTTGGTGGTATGATGTGCTTACGTTTTAGCATCGAACTTGACGAGAGCTTGCTGGTTGCATGTGCAGGTTTCTTGCGGACTCCGCCTCGGAGGCGACATGTCACTTCAACTACCATCTGGCGCCATCTGCCTGTCTGTGCGATTTCGGCGAGTACGAGCGATTTTGGGGAGTGCGTGCGAGTTCAGATTGGCTCGCGTCCTTCGTCTGGCAGCTCAGGTATTTCCGAAAGCCACACCCACGCAGAGAGTCGATTTCGCAAATCGATTTCGCGGAACATGAATTCGCGAATCGATTTATGTCTCCCGTCTGAATTTCTCGTTTCAGTTTCGCGTTTCAATCTTGGGGAACTTATTCACTGATAGAATTTGCACATGCTTCTCACGTTTCAGTTTCCCGTTTCAATTCCGCGAATCAATTCGAGTTTTAGTTTCGCATCTAATTTCGCAGATCGATTTTGCATGTTACGCTTCACAGGTAACTTCCCTGGCGCACGCGTCTGTCCATCCACTGCAAGCCGCCGCGCGCCACCCCCCCGGAAGGGTGCCACGCTGACTCGCGACTTGCGATTTCGCCCCGTTCTCTGGCGTCACACGCGGCGCTCTCTACGTCTCCCACCCCAAGCTAAGTCTTCACCTCACCCACCCGCTGCCTCTGCTCCTGCCTTCTGCTCTGCCCGAATCCTTGACTGTCTGAAACAATGACTGCCTGAAACCTTTTTGACTGCCTGAAACCTTGACTGCCTGAAATCTTGACAGCCTGAAACCTTGACTGCCTGAAACCTTGACAGCCTGAAACCTTGACTGCCTGAAACCTTGACAGCCTGAAACCTTGACTGCCTGAAACCTTGACAGCCTGAAACCTTGACAGCCTGAAACCTTGACAGCCTCCTTGACAGCCTCCTTGACAGCCTCCTTGACATCCTCCTTGACAGCCTCCTTGACTGCCTCCTTGACTGCCTCCTTGGCTGCCTCCTTGGCTGCCTCCTTGACTGACTCCTTGACTGCCTCCTTGACTGCCTCCTTGACTGCCTCCTTGACTGCCTCCTTGACTGCCTCCTTGACTGCCTCCTTGACTGCCTCCTTGACTGCCTCCTTGACTGCCTCCTTGACTGCCCTCTGTCACACTTAAGAGACCTCCCTCCCACAAGGTAGCAAGGTAGCAGGTACGTGCTCAGGTATTTGGTTTAGTGTGGTTCAGCTGGTATGAGGTCTCTTGGGTGTGCCATTGCAGCAGTCCATTCATGCTCGCATCATTTCTTCTCTCTCTGCTCTCTCTTCACCCACTTGTCCTTGCTTCTTTCCTCACTACCCTCCCCACTCCTCAATTACACTCCGCTCCTCCCATCTCTCTGTCCTGATCTTCCCCCTCTCGTCCCAGCAGGTTGCTCACACGGGAGTGGCAGTGGCGGGGGACATGGAGTGCACAGGCAGCAGCTGCTCTCCACCCAACCCACCCACAGCTAAGCTAAGTACCCCGCCCTGCCTCTCTCCTCCCAACCCTCCTACTTGTGCTGCTGTTCATGTCTCGCTTGCATCATGCATCAAACTCCCTCCCTCACTGCCCTCTGTCACACTCAAGAGACCTCCCTCCCCCAAGGTAGCAAGGTAGCAGGTACGTGCTCAGGTATTTGGTTTAGTGTGGTTCAGCTGGTATGAGGTCTCTTGGGTGTGCCAATGCAGCAGTCCATTCATGCTCGCATCATTTCTTCTCTCTCTGCTCTCACTTCACGCACTTGTACTTGCTTCCTTCCTCACTGCCCTCCCCACTCCTCAATTCCCGTCCTCTGCTCCCTTCTCTCTGTCCTGATCTTCCCCCTCTCGTCCCAGCAGGTTGCTTATACGGGAGTGGCAGTGGCGGGGGACATGGAGTGCACAGGCAGCAGCTGCTCTCTCTCCACCCAACCCACCCACAGCTAAGCTAAGTACCCCGCCCTGCCTCTCTCCTCCCAACCCTCGTACTTGTGCTGCTGTTCATGTCTCGCTTGCATCATGCGTCAAACCCCCTCCCTCACTGCCCTCTGTCACACTCAAGAGACCTCCCTCCCCCAAGGTAGCAAGGTAGCAGGTACGTGCTCAGGTATTTGGTTTTGTGTGGTTCAGCTGGTATGAGGTCTCTTGGGTGTGCCACTGCAGCAGTCCGTTCATGCTCGCATCATTTCTTCTCTCTCTGCTCTCACTTCTCTCACTTGCCCTTGCTTCTTTCCTCACTGCCCTCCCCACTCCTCAATTCCCGTCCTCTCCTCCCTTCTCTCTGTCCTGATCTTCCCCCTCTCGTCCCAGCAGGTCGCTCGCACGGGAGTGGCAGTGGCGGGGGACATGGAGTGCACAGGCAGCAGCTGCTCTCCACCCAACCCACCCACAACCAAGCTAAGTACCCCGCCCTGCCTCACTTCTCCCAACCCGCGCCGCTATGTCATGCTCTAGTGTCGCTGCTTTGTCCCTTGTATTCTAGCCACAGATTGTGGCCGGCTTACAAGCTACACACACTGCCCCTCACGTCAGGTAAGCCCTCAGGTTCAGGTTCAGGTTCGGGTCCAGGTTCAGGTTCAGGTTCGGGTAATCCCTTACAGCCCCCTCAGGTTCAGGTTCAGGTTGAGATTCAGGTGAGCCCCTCAGGTCCCCTTGGAGTCAGTGGCCCTTCCCCTCTCTCGCCCTGCCTCTGTGACTCGCACTTGTCAACTCTGCTGGCTGTCAAGACTGCCCACTGACCACCTCCGCTTGTGTGCCTGGTTGAGGGGAGGGGAGTGGGGGTCAACACCGACACTTCCCCACGCCCCTCCTCTGTGGCCGTGCAGGTTCTTGTGGGGATAGGAGGGGAGCAGCACTGCCAATGGGAGAGTATGGGGTTGGGCTTGGCCTCTCAAGGTACGTCAGCCCCTGCCTTGGCCTCATCCCTCTCCCTTTCTGCTCTTCAATTCCGCCTTCTTGTTTTCCTCAGCCTCAGCTTGTTTTCTTGCCAGTCATGCCAACTCTCTCTCTCTCTTACTTCTCCCCTTTCTTCCCCCCGTACCAGGTCCCTTGGCATCGAGTGAAGACTGCAGTGGTGCTTCAGCTGCCTTGTGCTCGCTCTCACACAATCAGCTAAGTGCCCCTTCCTCCCTGCCCTCACCCTTGCCTGCTGCATCATCGCATTTGCTTTCGCGCCCTTCCTCTTGAAGCACTGCCACTGCTTAGGCCCAGCCCACATGCCACAGACCTCCCTACTTCAGGTAAACCCCTCACGTACAGGTAACCCCTCAGGTGCAGGTATCCCCTCAGGTGCAGGTAACCCCTTCAGGTGCAGGTACCCCCTCAGGTTGACCCCTTGGGGACTGTGGTTTGTGGCCTGGCCTCCACCTGTGGCCCCTCCCTGCTCTTGCCTTGCAAACTCTGTTCTCTCTCTTGCACTTTCACCCTTCATCCCCTCACTGCCCACTGACCAGCTCTACGTGTGTGCCTTGCAGGTGGAGGGGAGGGGCGGGGGTCAACACCGACGCTCCCCCGCGCCCCTCCCGTGTGGCCGTGCAGGTTCCCATGGGGATGTGGGGGAGGCAGCACTGCCAGTCGCTGCCACAAGGGAGAGTATGGGGGTGGGCTTGGCCTCTCAAGGTACGTCAGCGTCTGTCTTGCCTTCAACCCTCTCCTTTTCTGCCTTTTAATTTCGAGTCTTGTTTTTTGTCAACTTCAGTTTTTCTAATTTTTTGTCATGCCAGCTCACCTACTTGTTCTTTACTTGCCCCTTGTTCTTCCCCCCCGACCAGGTCACTTGGCAGCGAGTGAAGACTGTAGCAGAGGAAGCTGAGTAGCAGACCGGCAGCAGCAGCAGCAGCAGCAGCTGTGGGGGGTGGGGGGCTACAGGGCAGGCTAGGTTAGGTCGAGTCATGAGCTAGGTGTGGTATGGTAACATGTGTGGTATGGTATCTAGTGAGTTATGTACTTTTGATCCCCTCCTCTCTTTCTCTTCCACCACCCCTTGCAGCCTGAGGGAGGGAGGGAGCACTGGAGCAAGGCCGGAACAGAGGCGTCTCTCCTATCACCCCCCTTCCCCCTCCCCCTTCCCCCTCCCCCTCACCCGTTCCCCCTTCCCAGCACCCTGAAGCATCATGGCGCTCTGCATCACTGGTAGGAAGAGGTAAGAAGGCATGGGGTGAACGGGGGAGTGGGTGCGGGTGGGAAGCATGGGAGCAAGTGGGCAGTTCACTGCTACAGGGGCAGCATCCTCTGGGGTTGTGCCTTGTGCGCCGGGGTGTGGTGGGTGGAATCTGCGCGGCACGGCACTCGGTGCTCAAGTAACCGATCGGGCGTTTAAGGCTTAATGGACACCGTCAGAGTCGACCGGCCGGCGACTCTGGTTCGCGTCAGCTCTAGCTACGTCAGGGGTGGGATTTGAGTCTTGGGCTGGAAGTGCTTTTCCACTGCAACACCTTGCCTCTAAAGGCACAGCACCTGAGCGTGCTGTTTCTGAAAGGGAGTGGGCTGTCTGCTGCTCCTACTGCTGGCAGGTAAGGTTGGGAGGGGCTGGGTTGGCTGGGTGTGATGGTGGTGAGTGGCTGTGGGGATTGCAGTGGCACATGATGAGCCGTACGGCACTGATGCCACCTGTTGTTGCATGGAAGCATGATGCTCATTCTTGGATGGTTGGGGGCACATGATGAGTTGCACTGATGCCACCCTTGCATGGAAGCATGATGCTCATGCTTGGCTGGTTGGGGGCACATGATGAGTTGCACTGATGCCACCCTTGCATGGAAGCATGATGCTCATGCTTGGCTGGTTGGGGGCACATGATGAGTTGCACTGATACCACCCTTGCATGGAAGCATGATGCTCATGCTTGGCTGGTTGGGGGCACATGATGAGTTGCACTGATGCCACCCTTGCATGGAAGCATGATGCTCATGCTTGGCTGGTTGGGGGCACATGATGAGTTGCACTGATGCCACCCTTGCATGGAAGCATGATGCTCATGCTTGGCTGGTTGGGGGCACATGATGAGTTGCACTGATGCCACCCTTGCATGGAAGCATGATGCTCATGCTTGGCTGGTTGGGGGCACATGATGAGTTGCACTGATGCCACCCTTGCGTGGAAGCATGATGCTCATGCTTGGCTGGTTGGGGGCACATGATGAGTTGCACTGGGGTGGTGATGGTGGTGAGAGGCAGTGGGGATTGCGGTGGCACATGGTGCGTATGGCACTGATGCCACCTGTTGCATGAGAGCATGATGCTCATGCTTGGTTGGTGGCACATGATGAGCCGTATGGCACTGATGCCACCTGTTGCATGAGAGGTTTTGAGATTGAATGGCACGAGTGTGTGAGTGTAGGGAGCAGTGTTGGTAAATGGCAAGACTTACCTTTTTTCTGGCTGGTGAGGATGAGAGATGAGATTGGTGAGAATGAGAGGTGGCAGTGTTGAGAATGAGTGAGCAGTGGGATTCGTATGTTCAAATCTAAGACGTGAGTGCATGGTGACAGCGAGAGCAGATGGGGGGGTGGAGGTGAGCAAACGGTGAAGCTAGTGAGACTGAATGGCAACAATCATGAGAGTGTGGTGAGACTGAGTGGCGAGAGTGAGTGGTGAGAATGGCGAGTGGTGGAGGGGTGGGAGTGGCAAGATGGTGAGACTGTGTGAGTGTTGTGGGTGAATTGTCAGAGCAAGTGGTGGGATTCGATAATGAAGAGTGAGTGGAGCGAGTGTAGGGATAGGGGAATGAGAGTGGACAGGGAGTGAGTGGTGAGAGTGGCAAGGGGTACAACAGTGTGCAGTATATCTGGATTCATAATGGTAGCCGTGTGCATGCATGAGTACACCATGCATGCATGTGCATCTGCACCAAGCATAATTCGATTTGACAATTTTCATAATGCACCAAGCGTTGCTCACGATTCGGCCTTCTCTTGGAGATTTCTCTGGTTCAAGTGGCTGTTTCAGGAAGGATTTTCCTGATACCTTACCTACATGTAGATGACGGTTTCATAAAAAAAGCTAGCGGTTTAATTGTTGACATTGCCACTTGATTATGAATATTTAATTGCATTGGATTAGAGTACTACTCTCCGTTGAACTTTACCTTCACCTTCATGAACACGGGTATGCAGCCTCATTCTCATCTCTGACTGAACCACCCCAGTGCTCCCTCCAGGCTCCAGCTGCTTGGTGTGACGATCATGTTTCCCTTCAGCTCCCCTGCATCTTCACTTAATCCACCACCTTTTGCCAGTTAACATCTCTGCTGCATGCTGCCAGCCAGGCTACATGCACAACACAAGGACAGCTCTCCTGTAAGTAAATGCCACGAGACAACCAAGGCACGGCAAACAAGACTTTTACCGTGCGTGTACCACTCACACCTCACATGCAATGGTAGCTGCCTAATGGGTACCACTCAAAAGCAGCTTGTGGCGAGGGATAAGGGGGAGGAGCGAGGGAGGAAGGTGAGAGAACACGGGAAGGGAGGGAGCAACGGAAAGTGAGGGAGCAGAAGCTGACGAGGAGCGGAGGGAGCAGAAGCTGGTGAGGTGAGCAGCAGTGGAAGCAGCACTCAGGTTCGTTGCAGGCCCGGAAGAAGCACCCGAACCTCACGCTCCTCTGTGACTGCCATCAGCTTCGGCACCAGCAGCTCGATACCGGACCTGTAGGATGAAACACATGAGAAGCAAGAATGAGGAAGTGATGCTGGCACTGCACTGAACCACTTCATCCAACAATGAACAAATTTCCTAAGGGGTATTGAGTTGCTCCAAACACAGTCACCTGTCTACTAAACACACTCGCCTCTCGCCTGATTGCACTCACCCGTCTGCTGACGCACTGGCTGCCACATCAGCATTCTCTGGTATGCGCTGAGGCAGCTGCACCTCCCGTTCAAACGGGCCAACGGGGCAGTGCTCCCCCGGCCAATGGGAGCGCGACACGTGGCGGAACGTGCGGCCGGAGCGAGATACGGATGGCGGGGGGAAGATGGCAGCACAGGAGATCTGATTCGGATTGGCATGGGAAGGAAATGGAGGGAATGGTTGGGTGGAAGGGCAGGAGGAGTGAAGGGAGATGCAAGGGTCTGTAACAGTTCAGAAGAAGGGATTGTAAAGGGGGGTGATGGAGAGAAGGCTAGTTTGATGTGGATATGTAAGAAAGCATGTTGGGTGCATGGGTGCATGGGCACGTGGGCATGGTTGCATGGGCGCATGGTTGCATGAGCGCATGGGTGCATGCCAGCAGCACTGCGAGCCGCCAGCATCTTGCACAGTCCTCTCTCCCCAATGGACCACGCACCGCACCTTGACTATCCCAGCAGCACCGGCGTTGCGCCACGTGACTCGGAGGCGGGAGAGGTCGCAGTGGGGCAGTGATACCAGCAGCAGGTAGGCTGATGCATCCTCGTACAGCGTGCACGCGCACGTGGGTGGACCCACAGCCTGCGGCCCGGGCCAAGAGGAGCAAGGGGAGAACAAGAGAGACAGAAGCCAAATGACTTCAAGGCTGTCCCAGATTACAGGGGAGGTAGTGAGTGAACTGAACAGTGCCATTTCGAAGGGGAAGTGCCGCACCTGTGCAAGTGTGCCTGATGCCCCTCCTCTCCATCCCATGGCTGCTGTGGCAAGCTCAGGCCCTGGGTCCAATACTCTGGCCACAACCCCACTTGCTCCTGCTGCCTCCATTAATGCACCTGCTCCCTCTTCTCCTCCCTCCTCCTCCCTGATGCCCACTCCCCCACCCTGCTGCCGAGGCATCCCCTCGCCCACCACCCTGCCCGCCCTTCCTCCTGCTCCTAAGCTGTCGCCAGCAACACTCACTCCGTTCGGCATACTCCCGTTTCCACTTCTCCTCCCCTCTTGCCCGCGGCTCCCTCTGCCCCCGTTCACATGCTGGCTGCGGCTCAGATTTAGAGGGCTCAGATTGGGGTGGCTGAGGTTGGGGGATGCCAAGCCAGGGTCCTCATGCACACCCTCGCTATAGTCACGCGCTGACGCACCAACGCTTGTAGACGACAGCCCTGGCTGCGTTTCAGCCTCACTCGCAGCTTCGGCGGCAGGCTCGGTCCGAGGCGTGGTGCTTGGTTCGGTTTGAGGGGCGGCATCAGGCTCGGTACCCAGTCTGTGGCGAATGTCGGCTGTATGGCCCATGGGAAGCTGGGATCTTGACACCGATGCTGCCACTTGTGCTGATGATGCTACTGGTGCTGCTATTGGTGCTGCCACTCGTGCTGGCGCTGCCAATGCTGCTGGTGCGGGAAGCAGTGGTAGAGGAGCTGCTGCTTGGGCTGCTGGGTGGAATGTTGTCGCTGCCAGGGAGGCTGCTGTTGCTGTTGCTGCTGCTGCTGTTGCTGTTGCTGCTGCGCCTCGTGCTGGTGGTGCTGGCATTGATGACGGACTTGGTCTGTGGCGTCTGTGTACAATCTGCCGTTGTTGCTGCTGCTCCCATTGCTGCTGCTGTTGCTGTTGCTCTCGCTGCTGCTCTCGCTGCTGTTGCTGTTGCTCTCGCTGCTGCTCTCGCTGCTGCTGCTGCTGCTGCTCTCGCTGCTGCTCTCGCTGCTGCTGCTGCTGCTCTCGCTGCTGCTCTCGCTGCTGCTGCTGCTGCTGCTGCTGCTGCTGCTGCTGGTTTTGCCCCTGCTGCTCCTGCGGCTGCTGCTGCTGCTGCTGATGATGACGATGAGGATAAGAATGTTGCAGCTGATTCTGCCGTTGCTGTTGCCACGACTGCTGCTGCTGCTGCTGCTGCTGCTGCTGCTGCTGCTGTTGCCACAGTTGCTGCTGCTGCGCGTGTGCGGCTGCCACGCCTTGGCACAAACCTGTTCTCATAGCTGCATTTGACTCATCTGCCCCACCTCCCGCGCTGCTTGCCCGGTCCCTCTCCTCTGCAGCCACTCCAGCCTGACCAGCAGCAGCCGAAGCACTGTTCACTGCTGCGTTGGAAGCACGCATACCTCCTGCCGTACCTCCTGCCAAACCTCTTGCCATACCGTCTGCCATACCTCCTGCCATCCCTCTGCTATGATCGATCCCAACAGCCGAACGAAGCTGAGCAGCAGCGTCGTCAAGCATGGCAGTAGCGGCAGCAGGTCTGGCAGAATTGTCTGCAGCCCTGGCAGCAGCATTGCCAGGCGTGTCAGCAGCATCAACCGCACCAGCAGGCCTGGCAGCAGCATCGATAGGCCTGGCACCAGCCGCACCAACAGGCCGGGCAACAGCAGCAGGCAGCAGCGGGGCACCGACACACATGGCCCGCTTGCTTATGCCACCCAGAAGCGGGTCGTCTGTCCGTCTCCGCCGGCCAGATGTAAACACAGGTGGCTGCGGGCATGGATGGGGAGATGTACCCGTGTGCACTGACGCATTCAGCTGGGAGGAGGCACCAGCATGCTCCGAAGCAAGCACGGGAGCGGGGGATGCACTCATGCCCTGTGTGGGTGGAATGCTTGGTTGCAGGAACAAGCCTCTAGAGCACACTTGCTGCCCCTCCGTCTGTGCTGCCTGCACCTGCTGCCTCATAGTGACTCTCCTATGCCGCAAAATTTCTTCCTCTGCTCCTCCTCCATTCGCCTCCGCACCACCTTGCCTGCCCCCAATCCGCTCCTCTCCCTCCATCTCCACGCAGTTCCCCTGCCAGCCTGCTAAAGCATCCCTGTCACACTGCTGCTGGCCTTTTCCCCTGTGCTGCATGCCTTGAGGAGACAAGTCCCTCAGTGGCTGCTCGCATAAGCCAGCCTGCACCCGACTTGAAGTGGCAACGGTGGCAGGCGTGGCAGAAAGGCCTTGCTCGTTCAGCCTGTCAGTAGCCAATAGCTGCTCTGAATGTACCACCTCCTGTGCTCCCTGCTGCTGCTGCCGCCGCTGCTGCTGCATTCCCCGCTGAGGTGATCGCTGCTCCTCTTGCTGCTGCTGCTGAAGCTCCCTCCCCTGCTGCCTCCTCCGCTGCTGCTGCTGCTGCTGCTGCTGCTGCTGCTGCTGCCTCCCCTGCATCTGTCTCATCCTCGTGCCCTGAAGCCCTCCCGACTCCACCACCCACTGCATGCTCCCCTGCACGTCCCCTTCCACGCCCCCCTGCAAGGCCCCCTGTGCACCTCCCTGCGTGCCCCTAGCTTCCCCTGTCCACCCGCCCTCCACTGTCTCCCCTGTCCCCTCAACAACCACTGGCGCTGCCTCCGCAGCAGCAGCAGCTGTTACTCCTCCAAGTGCCTTCAAACCACCCTGCTCCACTTGCCCTACTGTCTCTTGCCGCTGCGCCGCTGCTCCTGCTGCTCCTGCTGCCCTTGCTGCCAGCGCTCCAACTGCTCCTGCTTCTCCATCTTCCACTGCTTGCGTATTTATTGCTGCTGGGATGACCGATGCTGGTGGTGGCGGTGCTGCTGCTGCTGCTGCTACTACTGCTACTACTGCTGCACCTCCTGCTGAAATTTCTGCTGTTGATGTTGGTGGCGATACTTCTGGCGCTGGTGGCACCAACGCTACTGCTGCTGCTGTGGCTAAGGCTGCTGCTGCTGGTGGAGTTGCTGCTGCTGCTGCCGCCGCTGGTTGCACAGGTAGCACCTGGCCAGTAACACCCGCACCAGCCACCCCACCAGCGCACTCAGCATTCCATGCACCAGCGCACATGGCAAGGGCGTGGCTTGGCAGGGTAGGAGGCGGCAGCAGGGAGCGCCAGAGCGTGTAGTCATGCGCATGGGGCGAGAGTGCGAAGCCCAGGGGTCGACCTGGCGTGACGGAGAGCAGAGAGAAGGGTGGGGAGAGAAAGGAGGGGAGAGAGAGGGGGGGAAGACCAGCAATGTGTGATTTGTTTGCCACTATTCATCCCATGGTTGTGCTCCTTTTGAGTATATCGCAGAGAGTAACGAAATAGGCAGCCATACCGAGCAAAACAGGCAATGTGTCCCAGCGGCTGCACCAGTGACCTTAAAGACGTCACAACAGGGGTGCAACACAGTACAGTAACAGCTCCTACCCACCCACCCGTTATCTCCTCCCAGCGCGTGCGGGAATGTGGAGGCACAGCAGAGAGGTCCGGGGAGGGGACGGGCACGATGCCGTGGATGCAGAGAGGGTTGGCGAGGCCCTTGTAGCGCCTCAACATGTGTGCGATACCTTAAAGGCACCCACGCACTCACCAGTTATCTCCTCCCAGCGCGTGCGGGAATGCGGAGGCACAGCAGAGAGGTCGGGGGTGGGGAGGGGCACGATGCCGTGGATGCAGAGAGGGTTGGCGAGCCCCTTGTAGCGCCGCCGCTGTAGGCGGTGCGTTCGCAGGAAGCCAGCCTTCTCGGGGAAGGGGAAGCACGGCTCGTCCACCCTGTTGGGGTATGGTGAGGGGGGGAGGGGGGAGGGGGAGTGAGTGGCATGTGTGAGAGTGATGCAGTGAAAAGGGGGGCTAGAGGCCTGCAGTGGGAGGCAACGCATGCGGTGGAGAGGGAGGTGCGAGCATGCCTGGAGTTGCCATTGATGAAGGAGCGCTGCTGCATCTTGCCCAGAGCATACTCTGGTCGCACACTGAGCACACACTGAGCACACACTGAGCACACACTGAGCACACACTGAGCACACACTGAGCACAAAATGAGCACACACTGAGCACACACTGAGCACACACTGAGCACACACTGAGCACACACTGAGCACACACTGAGAACACACTGAGCACACACTGAGCACACACTGAGACACACTGAGCACACACTGAGCACACACTGAGCACACACTGAGCACACACTGAGCACACACTGAGCACAAAATGAGCACACACTGAGCACACACTGAGCACACACTGAGCACACACTGAGCACACACTGAGCACACACTGAGCACACACTGAGACACACTGAGCACACACTGAGCACACACTGAGCACACACTGAGCACACACTGAGCACACACTGAGAACACACTGAGCACACACTGAGCACACACTGAGCACACACTGAGCACAAAATGAGCACACACTGAGCACACACTGAGCACACACTGAGCACACACTGAGCACACACTGAGCACACACTGAGAACACACTGAGCACACACTGAGCACACACTGAGACACACTGAGCACACACTGAGCACACACTGAGCACACACTGAGCACACACTGAGCACACACTGAGCACACACTGAGCACACACTGAGCACACACTGAGCACAAAATGAGCACACACTGAGGACACACTGAGCACACACTGAGCACACACTGAGCACACACTGAGCACACACTGAGCACACACTGAGCACACACTGAGCACACACTGAGCACACACTGAGCACACACTGAGAACACACTGAGCACACACTGAGCACACACTGAGACACACTGAGCACACACTGAGCACACACTGAGCACACACTGAGCACACACTGAGCACACACTGAGCACACACTGAGCACACACTGAGCACACACTGAGCACACACTGAGCACACACTGAGCACACACTGAGAACACACTGAGCACACACTGAGCACACACTGAGCACACACTGAGCACACACTGAGCACAAAATGAGCACACACTGAGCACACACTGAGCACACACTGAGCACACACTGAGCACACACTGAGCACACACTGAGCAAACTCGCATGCGCCTGCCTCACGTTGCACTGGCACGCGCACCTGGAGTTGCCGTTGATGAATGAGCGCAGCTGCATCTTTCAGTGCATGCTCTGGGCGCACACTGAGCGCCCAGTGAACGCACACTGAGCTCACAATGAGCGCACACTGAGAGAACTCGCATGCACCTGGAGTTGCCGTTGATGAATGAGCGCAGCTGCATCTTGCCCAGTGCATGCTCTGGCCGCACACTGAGCGCCCACATGTACGCATTCTCCACATCGTGCTGCACCATGAACGCCTCCTCGCCCCGCTGGTGGTGGGAGTTGCGGTGTATAGGAGGGAGGAAGGGAGAGGAAGGTAACGAGGCAGGTTGACGGGATACATTTACCCAGCTCGGTCGTGGGGTTGCAACGCGGGTTCAGCAATGCGGCGATACAAGCATGCACGCACACGAGGCCTCTCCGCATGAGAAGGGGTGGACGAAGGTTCAACGGCCATGAGAAAGTGGGGTAAGGCGCAGAAGGAGCTCTGGGCAAGGATAGAGCGCACCTGTTGGGAGAGGGTGGAGGCGTAGTAGTGGGAGAAGAAGAAGTGTGCGCCCCACACTCGGTCCTCCCGTGCACTGTACCGCCTCGGGATGCCACTGCTGCTGCGGCCGACGGCGGCGCTACCCGTGGGAGTAGCAGTAAGAGCAGCGACACCAGTGGGAGCGGCACGCAGTGTGCCGCCACTACCGCCAGTGCCGTCACAGCGGCCAATTGCAGCATGACACGTGTCCACGTCCCTTGCTGCCGCTGCTACACGAGCACGCACGTTCCTATTGGCGTCTGCTCCTGCACCCAGCTCAAGAGATGCCGCCCTCCCTGCTTCTTGCCACGCGCTGCTGCTCGAGTTCCCTATGGCTTCAATGCCTGTCGCTGCCCTTCCTGCTGCCGCTGCTGTGGCTGGCCTCCTCACGCCTGTTGTTGTTGTCACTGCTGCTGCTGCTTCTCCTGCTGCTAGCGGACTTGTTTCTGTTGCTGCTGCTGGTGTGGGTGTTGTTGCTGTTGTTGCTGCTGGTGCTGGTGCTGCTGTTGTCGCTGCTGCTGGTGCTGTTACTGTGACTACCACTGCGTCGTCTGCTCCCGGAGCTGCTGCCAATGCTGCTGCTGAGGCAGTTTCACCTGTTGGTGGTGGGGAAGGGCAGGGAGCAAGGCAGGTGATGGGGCGCGGCGGATGGATGGAGGCAGGGCGAGGGGACGGTGCAAGGCGTGGTGCTGCTGGTTGCTGCCAGTAAGCACCAGTGGCGGACGGAGTGAGCTGTGGCTGCTGTAGCCATTGCTGCTGCTGGCTGGCCTGCAGGTGCTCCTGCTGCTGCTCCTGCTGCTGCTGCTGTGGTTGCCCTTGCACTTGCACCTGCTGCCGCTGCCGCTGCTGCTGCTGCTCCTGCTGCTGCTGCTGCTGCTGCTGCCGCTGCTGCAGGCTGCCCCCACTTGGAAGCACCACGTGGCACGTGCTGGTTGCGTGAGTGCACGCGGAGCTGCTGCCCGCCACACCCTCCGCAGCCCCTGTGGGCGACCCATTCTCCCTGAGATCGCCAGATCTGGAGAGAACGGTGGGCCTGGAGGGTATAGGCTCTCTGGCGTCTGCAGTCAGTGCAGCAACAGCAACAGGAGCAGCAGCAGCAGCAGGAGGAGCGGTGGAGGACGGAGGGTGGCTGTCAAGGCTGAAGATCAGCCTCGGTGCGAACCTGGTTGCCGGGGCACCAACCGGAGCTATTTCAATGTCTAGGTTCGGCGCCGGACCTACATCCCACCAGAGGGCCATTCCGCCAACATCCCCCCCAGTATCCCCTCCAGTATCTCCTCCACCATCTCCGCCACTATCCCTGTCAGCATCAGCACCTGGTTCCTCCCTTTCCGTCCCCCCGGCGCCCTCCGCGGACCCACTCCCTGCGCCCTGCTGGAAAGTCCTCAGGATCCCCGCGCAAGCTGCCCCAAGCTCGCCGTTTCCGCCAAGCTCGCCACCCCTACCGTGCTCTCCCATTCCCGTTCCGCACTGCTCCCTCTCCGCGCCAGCCCCGTTGTGGCCTCCATTTTCCTCCGCGCCACTCCCATCGTCCCGTCCACCCCCACCAATGCCACTCTCCCCACCAACCGCACCGTCAATTGCAGCAGCAGAAGGAGCACCAACACCAGGAGGAGGAGCATTTGTAGCGGCCGCTGCACCAGCGTCAGTGGGATCAGTGGGATGAGCTGGATGCGCGGCATTGGCGGGGTGAGAGGCAGCAACGGGGTGGTGTGCGGGAGAGGCGGCGTCGAGATCGAGGTCGAGGCACATGGACATAGACATGGACATGGGGAGGGGGAGCGGCAGGTTGATGTCCGGCGGATGCAGGTCGTACGGCAGCCGGATCATGCGCGTCGCAGCGTCACACGGAGCGTCGCACGGAGCGTCGCATGGGGCATCGAAGTTCATGTTGGGGGTTTGGAGGTCGAACGCGCTCCGCGACGGAGGGCCGGACGAGTTCTCGCCGTAGTTATCAGTATTCTCATTGTTGCTGTTGCTGTTGCTGCTGTTATTGTTCTCTGTTACTGGCGGCTCTAACGGAATCCGTCCGCATTGACGTGCGCTGGAAACGGGAAACTCGTGCTGGTTTTCGGACAGAAAGGGCGCGGCGTTGTGGGACTGGAAAGACGACGCGGACTGCACGTTAAACGCGAGGGGATACGGATTACCGCCAAGAAAGGGAGCTGCGTGCGGGGTCTGAAGGGTGGGGCACGCTTGAAGGTTAGGGAAAGCTTGAAGAGTGGGGCACGGTTGGAGGGTGGGGTAGGAGTGGCGGATATCGAAGGAAAGGCCGGCGGGGAGGTTCTGCGAGCACACGTCGAAATTCATGTCCAGAATTTGCAGGTCGAACGCGTTCCGAACGGAGTCCTGGTCCTGACATGCTCCCTCCCGCCCCTGCCCGTGGCTCTGCCCCTGTTGCCCCGGTGCATCGTCCCCCTCCTGCTGCTCCAACTCCCACTCGAGGTGCATGGCGCACGGAGGAGAGGGAACAGGACAAGCGCATTAGTGGCTGAAATGGGCGGGGAAGCGAGCATCTGTCGGAAAGGAGTGGCAGAATGGAAGGGGAGCGTGTTTTTGTGGAAGTGCGAGATGACGAGAACGAAAGTGTTGTCGTTGCGAGCAAAGCTCCGCACTTGCTGCGGGGTGTCAGCGATTTGTGTTGTGTGAAGGACGTATGGACGGAGGTCCTCACGCTAAAGGCTTGTCCGCGATTATGTTAGTTTATTTGGATATCTCAACGCGCTTATGAAGTAAACTACGTCAAAATTTAATATGTAAATATATAAGAGCTCCTCAGGTCCATATTAGGATGTCTGTTGGAGCCATACCTGCCAGCCAGCAATATACGTCAAGCACACAGTCTAGTCATATAGGAGCAAAACTATAGAATCACCTCCTGCAGGAGCCATAACTCTTGAAAGCCCTAAACCTGATGTTAAGGCAGTCTGTGTTGCCGAGTTACTGTACTCCAAGCCACCAGCAGTCCTGTGCACGTTATGCGACTCAAGATGTCTTGATAGTGCAGCTGGGAACCTGTCAGACGCCTGGAGTAGTTCATACGAAACCTGTGGTCCACATACGAAATCAGGTATGCACAGCAATGTACACATCCTGTCCCTTGCCCCCAACAAACACCCCCACCCCCCATTTTCCCAGAACCCCCTTCCCCAAACCCCTCCCGGCCCCCACCACCCAACCTCCAGGTCACCCTTGTTGGTACAATCTTCCCCATCCCACCGCACCCCACCTCACCCCACCCCAACACCACCCTATGAATGTTTTTTTTGTGCTGTGGCTGTGCCTGTCCGCTTTGCCTTGCCCATATGTGCAGACAGACACTCAGCTGGAAGCACCCTGAGGTTGTGAAATGCACTGTCTGCTGCCTGGCATACACAGTAGGGCAGGGGTAAAGGGAAAGGCAGATGTAGGGAGGATAGAAATGAAGCGCGTGGAGCAGAACGGTTTGGACACTAGTGCAGGCGGCTGTGTAAGTCATCAGCAAGACAACGCAGGGACCAAACGAGGTTGGCACGCCGCACTCGTGGAGGTGTAGTTTGAGTCGACTCAAGGGACACGTAGGCACGTCGTAGACTCACCTTCTGTACAGTTTGGTCTGCAAAGCGCAGACGGCACGATGCTGCTGCACCTCCCTCTGACCCCCTCGCTGCTGCGCTCTCCACGGGACTGCTGCCCTGCACGCTGCCAGGAACCAGACCTGTGCTGCTGCCAGCACCCGTGTCATGCATGCCTGCATCGTTTCCAGGAAGGGATCCGCCAGTGCCTGCTGTAGTGTGACCGCCCTGAGAGGGAGTGGGTGCAGGAGGAGGATGAGCAGCCTCGGCTGCTGTCTCCTCCCTCTCATCACACAAGCCCTTCTCCGCCTCCTTGCCAGCTGAACTCTCCACACCATCCCTGCCCTCTGGTGTCCCTTCACCCCCCTCTCGTGCCGCTTCTCCCTCCTCTGATGCCTTCTCGCCGCCCTCTGGTGCACCCTCAGCGTCTGCCATAGTGGCATCTCCCTCGTCCGCCACACCCATTTCTGTCTTCTCTTCTCCTGCCACACCACCGTCCTCATCCTCTCCACTGCTCGCTGCGCTCCCTTTCTGTGCAATGGTTGCCTTGTGCCGCGCCACCATCATGGCCACGATCCAGTCAAACACCTGCACATGGAGGAAAAATCATCATCGTGAGAAAGCATACACCGCGAGCACCAACATTGACCACACATCAAGTACATTTCCTCCTGACACACAAGGTCTGAAAGGAGCACACGTGATTAATTGGGCAGATTAAGAGCACATTCAGCCTGACCTGAGCAAGGCCGTAGCGGGGGTGCTCCAGGGCGTTTTGAGGACCGTAGCGCCCTGTGCCCTGGCATTCCGGGCAGAACACCTCAGTCAGCGGCAGCAGCTTCGCTCCCTCCAGCGCCTCTGCGCCCTCAGGCGCTGCTGCTGCTGCTGGCACTGCTCCTTCTGCTGCCACCGCTGCCTCTAATTCTGCCCCTTTACCCGGCACGCCCGTGCTGGAAGCTCCAGCTGCTCCAGACGCTGGTACAGGCGCTGCTGCAGGCGCGTTACCGTTCTGCTTGCCTGGCTTCTGTGCTGCAGTGTCAGATGAGGTGCGCTTGCCCAGAGAGTGTGCCGCAGCAGGTGCGAGGATAGGTGCAGAAGGTGGGGCCAGGAGGGACGCTGCAGCCGAGGCAGCAGCTGTTGCCACGATGGCCACCACTGCTGCATCCTCACTGGACACTGGCCCTGCGAGAGTCAAAGGAAGCGAGAGTCAAAGACGCCCACATGTCAGTATGCCGTCGAATAGTCATGTATAACAATGGTACAGAAAATTCGGAATATAAAGTAGGCTGGAAGCCAACAGAAGGAAAAAGGGCACCTGTGGCAGCAGCAGCAGCCAGGGCAGAGGTTGCAACAGCAGCAGCGGTGGCGGAGGAGTGGATAGCGTCTGGAATGCCAGCCCACGCCCATGCGTCGGAATGAAGCTCGTCACTGCTTGCACTGCTCACATCAGCATCCGCACCCTGTCTCACAGGCTCAGGCGCATTGGACTGAAGAGCATCTCCTTGCCGGTCAATCCCAATTGCCTCAGCAGCAGCAGCACTGGCAGACACAGGAGCATTACCGCCAGCCTCAGCAGCAGTAGCAGCAGCAGCACCTGTGACCCTGCCAGCAGCAGCAGCGGCAGCAGGTGTTGCAGCGCCACTGGCGCGATGGCTTGGCCTCAGGGAAGGCGTGTGTGCCTTGTGGTGGCGGTGCATGGAGGAGAGGAGGTGCGCCACGTCCGCTTCGAGCGGGCAGCACAGGGCGGGCGGCACACTGGTGCTGGCGACCGCGGAGCAGAAGACCACCCAGTCCTCTATGCAGTGCGAGTGGAATATGTGGAACTTCTGCTCGCCAGAGAACGCGAGTATGGACAACATGGACATTGACAAAACACAGAAAGAAATTAGATTCTGAAATACGCAAGGGAAAAGGGAGAATGGGTGGGAGGAGTGGGAGCATGGATGAGTATCACCTTGTGTCGGTTCCTGCTGCTGCAGGCAAATTGTTTCAAGCGTGCATTCCACAGGGCGCCAACCACCTGCCCTTCCGTCATAGGTAGCTGGCACAGGAAGCACACTCTTGTTGCCGACGCCCCTGCACCGGCTCCCAGACCTCCTTTCCGTCTCTTCGCTGGCACTGCAGCTGGTGCTGTGGCGTCTCCAGAGGCATCGACCCCTGCTTCTGGCACTGGAGCCGCAGCCGCAGGTGCGTTCACAGCTGGGTCGTCTTCAGCTCTTCCAGATGCGGCCTCGTGAGGCCCAGGAATGGCAGTTGAGTCGTCGCCACTGCAAGCTCCACGTGCTTCTTGCACATCCGCATTGACTTCAGTTGGCTTTTCTGTGCAATGTGGCTCAGCAGCAGACGTGCCTTTCGGTTCCTTCTCCCTGTTACCATCATCGTCATCTTGGAGAACATCCTTATTGTTGCCTTCTTCCGGTTGCTTCTTGAGCTCCTCTGGATGTTCAGTGGGAACATCTGCCAGCAGCGGTAGCTCCTCCTTCTGGCTGTTCTTCTCACCAGGACCACCATCGGACCATTTCAGCAGCTGCTTCTCCCACTTCCCTCGGCGACCAATCAGATTCGTGAACTTGAACAACGCGAGAGCGAAGTCCTCAGGTCGGCTTGGCTCATCCGATTCTTCTTCTGTTTCCGGAACAATATCAGGTGCACCCCCCTCAACGCCAGTAACTGCAACATCTTGACCATTGGCTCTTTTTTGGCGCTTGGAGCCACCACCAGCAGACTTGACGACATCACTGGAATGAGGCGCTTTACGCTTGGAGGAAGAAGACACGGCGGCGTTTTTTCCTGCAGAAGCGGAGACGGGTAAACTTCAAGTTGCGAGAAGGTAGAACCGGCAGAAAACATGTGGGAGCATGAAGCCGTTGCTCGCGGATTGAGCGGAAGGCTCACCTTCCCCAACGAGCTTCCACGGTGGCGTCAACTTGGAGGTTTTTTCCCAAGGCGGACTCCCGGTGACGCTGGACGGTGGTGAGGTGAGCGGTGTAGCTTCCGCCTGTTTCCGCTTGTGCTTCTTCCCATGTATATGGTCGATCAGGCTCGCATCATGGTAAGCCCATACGCTGCATTCAACACAAAAAAAACAAACTCGGTTACACGAAATGTCACAGTTCTCCAAATACATTTCGGCAAGAGCGGTCATGGGAGCAAAGAATGAGACCGAAAGGAAGTAGACGGCGCGGCTTACTCGCACAAAGTGCAGTAGAAAATGATGCGTTTATCGTCCTCTACCACCAGCACTCCTTCTCCCTTGTACAAGCTCTGCAGATGCGATGCAAGCGCTGACGCCAATTTCTTGTTCTCAACAGGCTTCTGAGCCGCCGTTTGCGGAAGCGCAGCCTTCGGTTTCTTCTTGCCATCCTGCTTCTCGGCTTGCTTGGCTCCTCCAGCCGGCTTTCTACTACCCTTCATCCTACGGTCAGACAGCGTGCCTCGCAAAATGCCTTTCACTCCTGAACGAGGTGTCGACTGCTTGGAGGCTGGGCCTTCCGCACCTCGTGCGGAGAACATGGCGACTGTTGATTTCTGAACCATGTGTAAACCTTCGTTAATGATTGGTTTGTTGAAGATACACCAGACATCAAAGCTGACTAAACTATCTGTGATAAGAACAGTTGTGCTTTGCCACCAGTCCTCCAACTGCAACCGACTAGACTCTGAAAGGTGCACTACAGCGGATATTCGACGGACAAAAGCGAAAGATTCTTGTGTGAAGAGATGAAAAGTTTCAGAAGTGAAGTTGCTTCTTGTGTGGAGCACGCAGCGCGGTTGGAAGCGTGCCTGTCAGAGAACTACTGAACCAAATGAAACCCTTGTTTCGTCTTGACCAACTGCTGTGAAGTCACGGGGGCGTTGTGTGTGACCCGTCCCGTCTCCCCTCCCTCTCGTTCCTTGCATTCGAGCATGCCTGCTTGGCCTCCTTCATGACAACCTCAAGGCAAGACCTGACCAACCAAACCCGTCATGCCTCGCACTGCGAGGGAATGAAAGGAATCGTAGCTGGGCGACGATGCCTTTGCGACAGTTACCACCACAGGAATCTCTGTAGAGAGGGGTTGCGAAAACCCTAACCCGAACCAGGTCAAGGGGCACTCGCCACGTAGGCGGAGGACCACAAGTGATGACGTGGGACGCGAGGTGGCCGGCGCGGCGATTGGGTCTTCTTCACTCAGAGTGGATGGATGGATTCCGCAAATTCGAAATGGACCTGCCCTAAGACTGATAGGCTAGTTGGCTCGCGAAATGTTCTCATCTCAACGACACTGGTTACGTCGTCCAATCGAAAGGCCGATTTCTCGCTAGGATTCATACAGCCACCAGATTCCTCCACACCCATTCGGCACTAAAATCTGCTTGCGCGTAACAGCACGCTTATCGGTTCCAGCAGTATTGAGTCACGCAACGCAACTCGTCCTGGTGACGCTTCCTGTATTGCTCCACCAACTTCAATCAGCTTTCCCAAGGCATTCAATCATTCAATGTTCCTTGGAAATCATGGGGGAAATTCGCGAAACACCGTGAACGGAAATGGAACCCTTCACATTCGCCACGCTCCAGAGTCCAGCAAGCCCGATGCTCCGACCAGCTTCAGTCTTCATTATGCCAACAGCATTTCATTATCGAAAATGCCTTGGCGCGGACGAGTTTGGACAATCTACTAGGGATTCTCGTAGACTTCCCCGCTGGCATTATCTCCATCTTTGCAAGTCCGATCGCGTCCGCGCTACCGTTTCCGCAGCAGCTTCGCGTCAGGGGGGTGATACAATGAAGGAGCACGCAAGAAATTGTGGAATGCGGGAACAAAGTCACGAAGCCTTGAAGCAAAGCGCGGGAGCGTGGCAGGATACTCCCGAGAAGGTCTTCGCAAAATCCGGTTGGTCAGGCGTGCGTCGCGCGGCCGTGGCAGCGGTGCATCGCTCGTGTGACGCGGCGGAGCACTGGGAACCGTGGCTCGGCGCGGTGCTGGAGGAGGATTCCAGGCGCAGGTGAGCAGTTGGCGCAGGCGCTGGAAGAAGAAGCGAAGCTAGGGTTGGGGTTTGCGGTACAAATCGTTGACGAAAACTGGAGCTTTGAGACGGGGGAAGAACCGTGAACCGTGCCAGGTCGGGCCAATATCAGGATGAGGGCGTGTCAGGTCGGGCCAATATCAGGATGAGGGCGTGTCAGGTCGGGCCAATATCAGGATGAGGGCGTGTCAGGTCGGGCCAATATCAGGATGAGGGCGTGTCAGGTCGGGCCAATATCATGACTCATGCATGCAGGGCCACATTGATAGAGTGACATAATGATGGTTACGGTATTTGGAATTCAGGGGTTCCTGCTGGACACTTCACCCACGGAATTCCTCCATGTAGCTTTCCCTGTGCAACCCCTCTGCCCTGTCCACCATCCTAGCCGAATGCTAGACGAGCTCACAGCCGCCCTGACAAGGGCGGGTGCCCCACCGGAGGAACAAGAAGGGGAGGCGGTGGGTTGGGGACGGGAGGGAGTGGGTAACGAGGAGTCTGGCGTGGTTGAAAGCGAAGGGGGTGAAGGCAGGGGTGAGGGGGAGGAGGCAAGAGCATCGGACAGGGGAGGCGCCGCGACATTGTTTCCGATGCTGCTGGGTGTGCCAGTGGCAGTGAAGGTGTGACCCCCTTTGCGATTATTACCCGGCCGCTCTTTTCTCTGGATTTTTCTCAGATCCCTTGGCACCAGGCAGGCACCAATCCACTTTGCAAAGCAGTCGTAACAACAGGCGACTGGATCATGCAATGCAAGGGATTGCAGGGACAGCATGTGTGAATGTGTCCCCTGGAACGTTCCCATGCGTGCGTGGCAGCAGGATCTGATCCACGTGGATGGCTTCTCCACCAGAGCAGGCGCGCTGCCAGGCTTCCCTGCACTGGACTCCGTATTGCAAATGCGGGAGGGCGAGGTGCGTGTGGGAGTAAAGTGAGGGAGGGGAGACGAGTCTCTGGAAGGCAAAGGCTGCGTGCAAGTTACATTCGCCTATCGTACCACATGGGTGGGTGGATGGATGCGTGCGACGGCCCCTGTCAGTTGGTGTTGTGTTGCAGTATTCCACACGGACTTGTTGCCTCTACTGTTGTTGCAACAAGTCTGTGTGGAACTGGGTTATGGCGTTTCTCACCATCTTCCTTTTTGGGGGCTTTTCATTCTGTCTGCTCGTGATCTGCAGATTATCCAACGGCTGAGGTCAGCTGGTGCACTCATTCTGGTCAGTCCATTCACATCGCACCCAATCTCGTGATAATCTGACGTTTTCACATCCCCTACCAATGTCTCCTCCTTGCACGGTACAGGTTCACTCACGTGTAGGATTTCACCAGTCTTGCAGTATGCGCTGGCCTTTTCTGTGCTATTCAGCTTTGCGTACCTTACCCTCTGTCCCCTCTCCTCAGCATACATTCATTCCCAATATATGCATGCAGCCACGACAGAATTCGCACCTTCCTCTCCTCTCCTCTATCGTCCTTTGTCCAGGGCAAGGCAGCCATGACAGAATTCGCCTACCGCCACCCGACTCGCACACACAACCCTCTTGCTCCAGTTGAGTCTCCTCCAACCTGGAATCAGCATCAGTGAATCTTCCCATGCCTGAGCCCAGTAGCGCCATCACACTACCACCACCACACTTCCTTCCATCATCATTCCCTCAATGTGCCCGATCTTGTCCGCTCTGTCTCTTGTCCGCACTGTCTCCTGTCCGCACTGTCTCCTGTCCGCACTGTCTCCTGTCCGCACTGTCTCCTGTCCGCACTGTCTCCTGTCCGCACTGTCTCCTGTCCGCACTGTCTCCTGTCCGCACTGTCTCCTGTCCGCACTGTCTCCTGTCCGCACTGTCTCCTGTCCGCACCGTCTCCTGTCCGCACCGTCTCCTGTCCGCACTGTCTCCTGTCCGCACTGTCTCCTGTCCGCACTGTCTCCTGTCCGCACTGTCTCCTGTCCGCACTGTCTCCTGTCCGCACTGTCTCCTGTCCGCACTGTCTCCTGTCCGCACTGTCTCCTGTCCGCACTGTCTCCTGTCCGCACTGTCTCCTGTCCGCACTGTCTCCTGTCCGCACTGTCTCCTGTCCGCACTGTCTCCTGTCCGCACTGTCTCCTGTCCGCACTGTCTCCTGTCCGCACTGTCTCCTGTCCGCTCTGTCTCCTGTCCGCACTGTCTCCTGTCCGCACTGTCTCCTGTCCGCTCTGTCTCCTGTCCGCACTGTCTCCTGTCCGCACTGTCTCCTGTCCGCACTGTCTCCTGTCCGCACTGTCTCCTGTCCGCACTGTCTCCTGTCCGCACTGTCTCCTGTCCGCTCTGTCTCCTGTCCGCACTGTCTCCTGTCCGCACTGTCTCCTGTCCGCACTGTCTCCTGTCCGCTCTGTCTCCTGTCCGCACTGTCTCCTGTCCGCACTGTCTCCTGTCCGCACTGTCTCCTGTCCGCTCTGTCTCCTGTCCGCACTGTCTCCTGTCCGCACTGTCTCCTGTCCGCACTGTCTCCTGTCCGCTCTGTCTCCTGTCCGCACTGTCTCCTGTCCGCACTGTCTCCTGTCCGCACTGTCTCCTGTCCGCACTGTCTCCTGTCCGCACTGTCTCCTGTCCGCTCTGTCTCCTGTCCGCACTGTCTCCTGTCCGCACTGTCTCCTGTCCGCTCTGTCTCCTGTCCGCACTGTCTCCTGTCCGCACTGTCTCCTGTCCGCTCTGTCTCCTGTCCGCACTGTCTCCTGTCCGCTCTGTCTCCTGTCCGCACTGTCTCCTGTCCGCACTGTCTCCTGTCCGCACTGTCTCCTGTCCGCTCTGTCTCCTGTCCGCACTGTCTCCTGTCCGCACTGTCTCCTGTCCGCACTGTCTCCTGTCCGCTCTGTCTCCTGTCCGCTCTGTCTCCTGTCCGCTCTGTCTCCTGTCCGCACTGTCTCCTGTCCGCACTGTCTCCTGTCCGCACTGTCTCCTGTCCGCACTGTCTCCTGTCCACACTGTCTCCTGTCCGCACTGTCTCCTGTCCGCACTGTCTCCTGTCCGCACTGTCTCCTGTCCGCACTGTCTCCTGTCCGCACTGTCTCCTGTCCGCACTGTCTCCTGTCCGCACTGTCTCCTGTCCGCACTGTCTCCTGTCCGCACTGTCTCCTGTCCGCACTGTCTCCTGTCCGCTACTGTCTCCTGTCCGCACTGTCTCCTGTCCGCACTGTCTCCTGTCCGCTCTGTCTCCTGTCCGCTCTGTCTCCTGTCCGCTCTGTCTCCTGTCCGCACTGTCTCCTGTCCGCACTGTCTCCTGTCCGCACTGTCTCCTGTCCGCACTGTCTCCTGTCCGCACTGTCTCCTGTCCGCACTGTCTCCTGTCCGCACTGTCTCCTGTCCGCACTGTCTCCTGTCCGCACTGTCTCCTGTCCGCACTGTCTCCTGTCCGCACTGTCTCCTGTCCGCTCTGTCTCCTGTCCGCACTGTCTCCTGTCCGCACTGTCTCCTGTCCGCACTGTCTCCTGTCCGCACTGTCTCCTGTCCGCACTGTCTCCTGTCCGCACTGTCTCCTGTCCGCACTGTCTCTTGTCCGCACTGTCTCCTGTCCGCACTGTCTCCTGTCCGCACTGTCTCTTGTCCGCACTGTCTCTTGTCCGCACTGTCTCTTGTCCGCACTGTCTCTTGTCCGCACTGTCTCTTGTCCGCACTGTCTCTTGTCCGCACTGTCTCTTGTCCGCACTGTCTCCTGTCCGCTCTGTCTCCTGTCCGCACTGTCTCCTGTCCGCTCTGTCTCCTGTCCGCTCTGTCTCCTGTCCGCTCTGTCTCCTGTCCGCTCTGCCTCATCTTCTGCCGTTTTGCCTCGCCTTCTCCCGCTCTTGTCACCTTCTCCCGCTCATCATCTCCTCCATCTACTCCCTCCCAGTCCTTCACGCCTGGAGGCTCCAGCAGCGGGTCAGCAGCAGCTGTTGCAGCAGGCATCTGTCCGCTGGCCCTCGGTTAGTCTCCCTCCTCCTGCTCCCTCCCCTTGCTCTCTCCTCCCTTCACCTCCTCTCTTCTGCTTCTCCTCTTCCACACCTACCTCTCACCCCTAATGCCACCTCTTGTCCCCGCTCTCCCTCTCCTCTGCTGCTGTCTCCCCTCCCTCAACAACCCCCTCCCCACTCCGCAGCATCACAGACGTGTGCATCCATCTCCCGCCCTGCAGCTTTCACAGCCACAGTGGGCTTTAAGCCATCGCACCACCGCCTCCCCGCCTCTGGCTGTGTTTCGGTCAGCACCCCAGCCCAACCCTCTCTTCCTCTCGCCCCCTCGTTCTCCGCCGCACGTGCTGAGTACATGGTTGTGATAAACACCGTGCTCAAATGGTCTGTGGCTGATGCAAGCTTGCGTGCATGCATGCACTCGTCCACCTCACTCGCATCACCTGCTGCTCGCTTTTGAGAAGGCAAAACACTGCATGACCCACTTGGAAGCGCATACGCTCTATGTCCCCCCATGCAGCCATCGCACTCCCTGGACCAGTTTGGAGTCATCTCAGCCTCAGTGCGCTGGGCGGCACTCTGTGTATCTTGACAACCTCATCCCCACCCCACCCCCACACTCTCCCCCCAGTGCAGCCATCGCCCTCCCTGGACCAGTTTGGAGTCATCTCAGCCTCAGTGCGCTGGGCTGCACTCTGGGGACAGGCCGTGGTGCCCCACTGGCGCCCCCCAACCCCCTCTGCGGCAGTGCACGGTAAGCTGCACTCGCCTTCTCCCCATCTCCTCTGCCCTCGCCTGTAACCCATGTGCCTGTGCCTTTTCGTTTAGAAGCACCTCTGGGGCAGTGGCTCCCGCAACCACCATCACCGCTGTTGACCGCACTCAACTCGACTCCTCGTCCCTGCTCCCTCTCCTGCACCTCACCTGCCTGTCTATCTGCCTGCAAACAACCCCTCCAGAGCCCCGCTGTGTGGCAGTCCCTGAGGGGCCGCTGCTGGAGCAGTGTGAGCGGGGCCCAGCGTGGGAGGCGTTTCAGCAGCTGCTGGTGCAGATGAGGGCAAGCAGGTGTGCGGGGTTTGAGGGAAATAGGTGATCTGCACCATACCATTATCCCTGTCACCTCCCTCCCTCGTCTCTTGTCGCTTATCCATCCATCCATGCTTCCTCTCCTCCCATCATCCCCAACATCTCCCTGCAACGTTTCCTTAATGGCTGCCCTGCCTGACAGTGCATGGAAGGTGGTGTCGCTGCCCTGCCTTGACGACTTGCAGCGGATCAAAGAGTAGGATCCAGCCATGCCACGCCACGCCTGCCATGCCATGCCATGCCACGCCACACCTGCCATGCCATGCCACGCCTGCCATGCCATGCCATGCCACACCTGCCATGCCATTCTGTGCTGCACTTCACACCAAAATAGTGAGACACACGCCATGTGACGTGGTGTCACACAGAGATATTCCACACTAACTATCCGTTCCATCACGCTTCACCCTGCTACATGCCTCTCTGCGCCACACAAGCTTTTTGCCACACGCATAGGAAAGTGCTCACGGATCTCCTCCCTCGCCATCGCAGGTCCCACCTGGCTCTCATGGCGTTTGAATATGCCCGCTTTATCGATTCCCTCCACCTGCCTGACCTGCCGTCTCTTGTTTCCCCGCCTGTAAGCACAGCGCACACCGCACACCACCCACCACCCACCACCCACCACCAGTGCTACAAAACAAATGCCTGCTGCTGTTATGTTCACCCCACATGCGCCATGCCTGTATGCGCCTTGCAGAATCTCCTGAGCTAGTGTCACGGGTGGAGCATGCATGGTGTGCGAGCATTGCAGCATCAGCATCAGCATCAGCATCAGCATCAGCATCAGAATCCCATCAGCATCAGCATCAGCATCAGCATCAGCATCAGCATCAGCATCAGCATCAGCATCCCATCAGCATCAGCATCAGCATCCCATTAGCATCAGCATCAGCATCAGCATCAGCATCAGCATCAGCATCAGCATCAGCATTAGCATCAGCATCAGCATCGCATCAGCATCAGCATCAGCATCAGCATCAGCATCAGCATCAGCATCAGCATCGCATCAGCATCAGCATCAGCATCAGCATCAGCATCAGCATCGCATCAGCATCAGCATCAGCATCAGCATCAGCGTCATCGTCAGCATCAGCATCAGCATCAGCATAAGATCAGCATAAGCATCAGCATCAGCATCAGCATCCCATCAGAATCAGCATCGCATCAGCATCAGCATCAGCATCAGCATCAGCATCGCATCAGCATCGCATCAGCATCAGCATCAGCATCAGCATCGCATCAGCATCAGCATCAGCATCAGCATCAGCATCAGCATCATATCAGCATCAGCATCCCATCAGCATCAGCATCAGCATCACATCAGCATCAGCATCAGCATCAGCATCAGCATCACATCAGCATCAGCATCAGCATCAGCATCAGCATCAGCATCCCATCAGCATCAGCATCAGCATCCCATTAGCATCAGCATCAGCATCAGCATCAGCATCAGCATCAGCATCAGCATCAGCATGAGCATGAGCATGAGCATCACATCAGCATCAGCATCAGCATCAGCATCAGCATCACATCAGCATCAGCATCAGCATCAGCATCAGCATCAGCATCACATCAGCATCAGCATCAGCATCAGCATCAGCATCAGCATCGCATCAGCATCAGCATCAGCATCAGCATCAGCATCAGCATCAGCATCAGCATCAGCATCGCATCAGCATCAGCATCAGCATCAGCATCAGCATCATATCAGCATCAGCATCCCATCAGCATCAGCATCAGCATCAGCATGAGCATCACATCAGCATCAGCATCAGCATCAGCATCAGCATCAGCATCACATCAGCATCAGCATCAGCATCAGCATCCTATCAGCATTAGCATTAGCATCAGCATCAGCATCAGCATCAGCATCACATCAGCATCAGCATCAGCATCACATCAGCATCAGCATCAGCATCAGCATCAGCATCAGCATCGCATCAGCATCAGCATCAGCATCAGCATCAGCATCAGCATCATATCAGCATCAGCATCCCATCAGCATCAGCATCAGCATCAGCATCAGCATCAGCATCAGCATCAGCATCACATCAGCATCAGCATCAGCATCAGCATCAGAATCCCATCAGCATCAGCATCAGCATCAGCATCAGCATCAGCATCAGCATCAGCATCAGCATGAGCATGAGCATGAGCATGAGCTTGAGCATCAGCATCAGCATCAGCATCAGCATCAGCGTCAGCATCAGCATTAGCATCCCATCAGAATCAGCATCGCATCAGCATCAGCATCAGCATCAGCATCAGCATGAGCATCAGCATGAGCATCACATCAGCATCAGCATCAGCATCAGCATCAGCATCAGCATCACATCAGCATCAGCATCAGCATCAGCATCCTATCAGCATCCCATCAGCATTAGCATTAGCATCAGCATCAGCATCAGCATCGCATCAGCATCAGCATCAGCATCAGCGTCATCGTCAGCATCAGCATCAGCATCAGCATAAGATCAGCATAAGCATCAGCATCAGCATCAGCATCCCATCAGAATCAGCATCGCATCAGCATCAGCATCAGCATCAGCATCAGCATCAGCATCGCATCAGCATCGCATCAGCATCAGCATCAGCATCAGCATCAGCATCAGCATCAGCATCGCATCAGCATCAGCATCAGCATCATATCAGCATCAGCATCCCATCAGCATCAGCATCAGCATCACATCAGCATCAGCATCACCATCAGCATCAGCATCACATCAGCATCAGCATCAGCATCAGCATCAGCATCAGCATCAGCATCCCATCAGCATCAGCATCAGCATCCCATTAGCATCAGCATCAGCATCAGCATCAGCATCAGCATCAGCATCAGCATCAGCATGAGCATGAGCATGAGCATGAGCATCAGCTCAGCATCAGCATCAGCATCAGCATCAGCATCACATCAGCATCAGCATCAGCATCAGCATCAGCATCAGCATCACATCAGCATCAGCATCAGCATCAGCATCAGCATCAGCATCAGCATCGCATCAGCATCAGCATCAGCATCAGCATCAGCATCAGCATCAGCATCAGCATCAGCATCAGCATCAGCATTAGCATCAGCATCAGCATCAGCATCAGCATCGCATCAGCATCAGCATCAGCATCAGCATCAGCATCAGCATCAGCATCAGCATCAGCATCGCATCAGCATCAGCATCAGCATCAGCATCAGCATCAGCGTCATCGTCAGCATCAGCATCAGCATCAGCATAAGATCAGCATAAGCATCAGCATCAGCATCAGCATCCCATCAGAATCAGCATCGCATCAGCATCAGCATCAGCATCAGCATCAGCATCAGCATCGCATCAGCATCGCATCAGCATCAGCATCAGCATCAGCATCAGCATCAGCATCGCATCAGCATCAGCATCAGCATCAGCATCAGCATCAGCATCATATCAGCATCAGCATCCCATCAGCATCAGCATCAGCATCACATCAGCATCAGCATCAGCATCAGCATCAGCATCAGCATCACATCAGCATCAGCATCAGCATCAGCATCAGCATCAGCATCCCATCAGCATCAGCATCAGCATCCCATTAGCATCAGCATCAGCATCAGCATCAGCATCAGCATCAGCATCAGCATCAGCATGAGCATGAGCATGAGCATCACATCAGCATCAGCATCAGCATCAGCATCAGCATCACATCAGCATCAGCATCAGCATCAGCATCAGCATCAGCATCAGCATCACATCAGCATCAGCATCAGCATCAGCATCAGCATCAGCATCAGCATCGCATCAGCATCAGCATCAGCATCAGCATCAGCATCAGCATCAGCATCAGCATCAGCATCAGCATCAGCATCAGCATCAGCATCGCATCAGCATCAGCATCAGCATCAGCATCAGCATCATATCAGCATCAGCATCCCATCAGCATCAGCATCAGCATCAGCATGAGCATCACATCAGCATCAGCATCAGCATCAGCATCAGCATCAGCATCAGCATCACATCAGCATCAGCATCAGCATCAGCATCCTATCAGCATCCCATCAGCATTAGCATTAGCATCAGCATCAGCATCAGCATCACATCAGCATCAGCATCAGCATCACATCAGCATCAGCATCAGCATCAGCATCAGCATCAGCATCGCATCAGCATCAGCATCAGCATCAGCATCAGCATCAGCATCATATCAGCATCAGCATCCCATCAGCATCAGCATCAGCATCAGCATCAGCATCAGCATCAGCATCAGCATCACATCAGCATCAGCATCAGGATCAGCATCAGAATCCCATCAGCATCAGCATCAGCATCAGCATCAGCATCAGCATCAGCATCAGCATCAGCATCAGCATGAGCATGAGCATGAGCATGAGCATGAGCATGAGCATGAGCATGAGCTTGAGCATCAGCATCAGCATCAGCATCAGCATCAGCATCAGCATCAGCGTCAGCATCAGCATTAGCATCCCATCAGAATCAGCATCGCATCAGCATCAGCATCAGCATCAGCATCAGCATCAGCATCAGCATCAGCATCACATCAGCATCAGCATCAGAATCCCATCAGCATCAGCATCAGCATCAGCATCAGCATCAGCATCAGCATCAGCATCAGCATCAGCATCAGCATGAGCATGAGCATGAGCATGAGCTTGAGCATCAGCATCAGCATCAGCATCAGCATCAGCATCAGCATCAGCATTAGCATCCCACCAGAATCAGCATCGGATCAGCATCAGCATCAGCATCAGCATCAGCATCAGCATGAGCATCAGCATGAGCATCACATCAGCATCAGCATCAGCATCAGCATCAGCATCAGCATCAGCATCACATCAGCATCAGCATCAGCATCAGCATCCTATCAGCATCCCATCAGCATTAGCATTAGCATCAGCATCAGCATCAGCATCAGCATCAGCATCAGCATCAGCATCACATCAGCATCAGCATCAGCATCAGCATCAGAATCCCATCAGCATCAGCATCAGCATCAGCATCAGCATCAGCATCAGCATCAGCATCAGCATGAGCATGAGCATGAGCATGAGCTTGAGCATCAGCATCAGCATCAGCATCAGCATCAGCGTCAGCATCAGCATTAGCATCCCATCAGAATCAGCATCGCATCAGCATCAGCATCAGCATCAGCATCGGCATGAGCATCAGCATGAGCATCACATCAGCATCAGCATCAGCATCAGCATCAGCATCAGCATCAGCATCAGCATCACATCAGCATCAGCATCAGCATCCTATCAGCATCCCATCAGCATTAGCATTAGCATCAGCATCAGCATCAGCATCAGCATCAGCATCAGCATCAGCATCAGCATCACATCAGCATCAGCATCAGCATCAGCATCAGCATCAGAATCCCATCAGCATCAGCATCAGCATCAGCATCAGCATCAGCATCAGCATCAGCATCAGCATCAGCATGAGCATGAGCATGAGCATGAGCTTGAGCATCAGCATCAGCATCAGCATCAGCATCAGCATCAGCATCAGCATTAGCATCCCATCAGAATCAGCATCGCATCAGCATCAGCATCAGCATCAGCATCAGCATCAGCATCAGCATCAGCATCAGCATGAGCATCAGCATGAGCATCACATCAGCATCAGCATCAGCATCAGCATCAGCATCAGCATCAGCATCACATCAGCATCAGCATCAGCATCAGCATCCTATCAGCATCCCATCAGCATTAGCATTAGCATCAGCATCAGCATCAGCATCAGCATCAGCATCAGCTTCAGCATCAGCATCAGCATCAGCATCAGCATCAGCATCACATCAGCATCAGCATCAGCATCAGCATCAGAATCCCATCAGCATCAGCATCAGCATCAGCATCAGCATCAGCATCAGCATCAGCATCAGCATCAGCATCAGCATGAGCATGAGCATGAGCATGAGCATCAGCATCAGCATCAGCATCAGCATCAGCATCAGCGTCAGCATCAGCATTAGCATCCCATCAGAATCAGCATCGCATCAGCATCAGCATCAGCATCAGCATCAGCATCAGCATGAGCATCAGCATGAGCATCACATCAGCATCAGCATCAGCATCAGCATCAGCATCAGCATCACATCAGCATCAGCATCAGCATCAGCATCCTATCAGCATCCCATCAGCATTAGCATTAGCATCAGCATCAGCATCAGCATCAGCATCAGCATCAGCATCAGCATCAGCATCAGCATCACATCAGCATCAGCATCAGCATCAGCATCAGAATCCCATCAGCATCAGCATCAGCATCAGCATCAGCATCAGCATCAGCATCAGCATCAGCATCAGCATCAGCATCACATCAGCATCAGCATCAGCATCAGCATCCTATCAGCATCCCATCAGCATTAGCATTAGCATCAGCATCAGCATCACATCACATCAGCATCAGCATCAGCATCAGCATCAGCATCAGCATCAGCATCAGCATCAGCATTAGCATCAGCATTATCTTGGGCACATCTCAATGCACCACTCGCATAGCATATGTTCTCATAGCCTATGTTCTCATAGCCTATGTTCTCATAGCCTATGTTCTCATAGCCTATGTTCTCATAGCCTATGTTCTCATAGCCTATGTTCTCATAGCCTATGTTCTCATAGCCTATGTTCTCATAGCCTATGTTCTCATAGCCTATGTTCTCATAGCCTATGTTCTCATAGCCTATGTTCTCATAGCCTATGTTCTCATAGCCTATGTTCTCATAGCCTATGTTCTCATAGCCTATGTATGTTCTCATAGCCTATGTTCTCATAGCCTATGTTCTCATAGCCTATGTTCTCATAGCCTATGTTCTCATAGCCTATGTTCACGTACTATGTAGCTCATTCAGTCCATTCATAGCCCATGTGATGGCCTGTGTCCTCTCTCCCTCGCCAGCTCATGGAGCTAATCTTGACTGGGCGAGGGGTGACAGAGGAGGAGGCGGCAGCAGGCAGGGCGTCGTGTGTGGCACTGCGGCATGCACTGCAGCAGCAGCTGAGGCAGGCTGGGGCTGAGGCCGTCATCGCCCCTGCTGCCACCGGCTTCACTCCACCCGTGCATCAAGGTGTGGGGAACAGAGGGGATCTATCAAAGTCATAACTTATATTGCTCTCGTCTCTACAATGCTTGCTACGGTACCTCTCCTGTCACTCAGGCGTGTGGTTGTGGTTGCCATGAGTGCCTTGAGGTGGATGTTGCCCCTCTCGTCCCATACGCCCGCACTCCCCAGCAGGCACGACAGGAGACCCTATCATGTCCATCCCCTGGAGCCACTCCGGTCTGTCCACTGTCACCATGCCAGTCGCCCTGAGTGATTTTTGCATGACTCCAGATGTGCCTGTTATGTGTCGCCCCCATCCTTTCTTATGATCGCACTCCCTCGCACCTGCCCCCACCAGGCACGACAGGAGATCCCATCATGTCCATCCCGTGGAGCCATGCTGGTCTGCCCACTGTCACCATGCCAGTCGCCCTCACACCTGCTGCAGCTGCTGGCAGCACTCGCGACGGTGGTTCAGTGCATGAATTCAGTGAGGAGAGTAATGAAGAGTGCAGCAGGGAGGGCAGCAGGGAGTATCTTTCAGTGGGAGTCACGCTGGTTGGGATGTGGAACAAGGATGAGACACTGTTGGACGTTGCATTGGAGCTTGAACGCTTTCTTGATTGCATTTCACCATTGTGAACCAATATAGATTATCCGGGAATGTTACAAAACCATGCATACCGTAGATTTTTTTTTCCTTGCTCATACAACTGCAGGGCTGCTTCCTCAATCAACTTTGCGTCCGTCAATAACATAGATTGCCTACCCCCTGCAGGTCAGTCCTGCAATCCCACAGAAGTGCGCCAAGCCTCCACACACCCACCTGTCAAGTGTGTGTACGCCGTCCCCTCGTACTTGATCTCAATCCCTGGGATCTCCTCTCCTTCTTGACCCACTAGGCCATTGGAGTTGGCGCTGCGGGGAAGGGGAGTAGTGTTATCCGCATCAGCACCAGCAGCAGGGGCAGCAGTGATGGCAGAAGCTCCCGAGGGCTGTGTGGCAGCGAGTGAAGCAGCTGGGGGAAGGGCTGGGTGGGAGTGACCTTCACGATCCCCATCTGTCCCATTATGCTCGGCTCAGCTGACCTGGCTCTGTTCTGGGGCGAAGGTAGTTTGGGCTTGGAGAAGTGTGCTTGCAGGTCTCATTTGTGATCAGGAGCTGCTTAGGATAGTGTAGTAGATTCCCTTGTGTAATTACCGTCTCATTGGTCCACTCCACCCTCAAAACTGAGCATTTCCATCCATGCAAGCAATTGTTGTAAAGGTATTGACGGTACACAATGGAACATATACCAGTAAGTTGCTGCTGGGCTGTGCTTTAATGAATGACATCAAAGTAACGTTGGACTGGTACTGCTTCTACTCAAAGAGACACACTGCTGAGAGTGCGTAAGAGAGACCAGTGCTGAGGTGAGGCAACTAGCAACTACACATTGGATCCAAATCTGATGGTGGGATCACTACCAGAGCAGCAGGTGTGCAGGCAGTGCCACGTACCACACCCCTTCCTCCTCTTTCCTCCTCCCTCAAACGCATGCAGATTGCACGCCACACCATGGCATGCCACACCATGGCATGCCACACCATGGCATGCCACACAATGCCATCTCACACCATGGCATTCCCCATCGGAGCACTTCACATCCCGATTAACAATGCCATGGCAGAAAGGGCGAGCATCTGTGGATCTGAAGATAAAGCGGTTGACACTTCAACCACCTAGCAGTTGACACTTGGAGAACTTAGCTTGCAACTAGGGAGATAGGGGAGGAGATTTTAGGGGAGGAGATTATGCAGACACATTTGTCAACATGTTTAATGAGCTTTCACCCGTCCAATCTTCAATCACTCACCTCAGATGTGATCCCTTTCACTCACCTCAGATGTGATCCCTTTCACTAACATCAGATGTGATCCCTTTCACTAACATCAGATGTGATCCCTTTCACTCACCTCAGATGTGATCCCTTTCACTCACCTCAGATGTGATCCCTTTCACTCACCTCAGATGTGATCCCTTTCACTCACCTCAGATGTGATCCCTTTCAGTCACCTTACACCAGGAAGATGGGGGGGGAGCGGGAAAGGGAGGGTGGAAAGGGGAGGGCGGAAAGGGGTGGGGGGGAGGGGGCGGAAAGGAGGGAGGGGTGTTGAGGGGGGGGGAAGGGAAAAAATGGGCGCTTTCCCCTTTCGCCAGTCCTCTCCGTCCATTCCCCCTCTTCTCCCCTCCGCTCCGCCCACCTTCGTCTTTCTTCTCCCCTCCACTCACCTCCCCTCCGCTCCCGTCCTCCCTTTTTCCCGTCTTGCGTCCAGGCTGGGACCATCGACACGCACTCAAGTCCTGGAAGAAGATGAGGGGAGCGCAGAAAGGGGAGAGGAAAAGCGGAAAGGGGAGGGATACTTAAAGGGTAGGGGAAAAGCGGAAAGGGTAGGAGAAAAGCGGAAATAAGAGGGGAAATGGGCGCTTCCCCCTTCCTCCAGTCCGTCCATTTCCCCCTATTCTGCCCTCCGCTCACCTCCACCTACCTCCACTCACCTCCCGTCCTCCTTTTCCGCGTCTCGCGACCAGAAAACAGTCAACGATCTGAAGTCACGAGGGGGAAGGCGTAAAGGGGAAGGCGAAGGGGAAATTACCGTCGCCTCCACTCACCTCCTTTTCCGCGTCTTGCGTCCAAGATACCGTCGACGCTGTGAAGTAGACAAAACGCGCTGTCTAATTGACGAAGCGCGAGTCGCTACTGATGCGTCAGAAATCGACGCTACTAATTCGTCTGCTACGAATGTTACTATTTCGCCCGCTACTACCATGTGGATAGAAGTCATATCTGG
Organism: Closterium sp. Naga37s-1; assembly: GCA_947471745.1. Classification (NCBI taxonomy): domain Eukaryota; kingdom Viridiplantae; phylum Streptophyta; class Zygnematophyceae; order Desmidiales; family Closteriaceae; genus Closterium; species Closterium sp. Naga37s-1. The sequence goes on along the minus strand of CANJKZ010000337.1, from coordinate 136,526 downwards.
AGCGCGCAACTTAGACTGTCTTACTGAGACTGCGATATTTATTCAGATCTGATACTGCTAGCATACCAATAGAAGCGTAAAGCGATTAGAAATAAGCACGACCGAGAGCGTGAGCTACATAAAATATTTCGCTGTCATGAAAAGCTGTACTTAGATCGACTACCGCGCAGAGATCTGTCTTCATAAAAAATAACTATCGAGACTAACGAGATGCGTGGCGAAACTACTACTAAATCCAAGTTAGTGTGTGAGCTAATGGAAGTCACATACATCTGGGAAATGGCGGGTGAAGTAATGGTGGCAGGTTCGGAGTACCAGGTCCGGTGGTCGTGCCAGGGTGTCAAAAACATCTTCATTCCATTGGCTCGCGTAATTGTTTTCTCATCCATCCATTGTTATTCCAGCTGCCCGAGCAGGTACAGGAGGATGAGAGTGAGCCAGCTGACTTTTCCTGAACCAAAGCCGTCCCGCACCTCACGCAAAACCCACGCGGCTCAAAAAACTTACGGCGCAAACCAACTAAAGATAGCGCCACGTCAACCACCTCTTAGAAAGCTCGAGCCTATCCTTGCTGTTGCACACCAGCGTGCGCAACAAACCTCCCCAACTACCAATCCTCGCCTTTGGCAAACGCGTTTGCATACGGACAAGTCAATCCGATTTGTATAACCCGAATGTGCAAAATGAAAGTGCTGTATTTCTTGGGTTGAACTGGATGGACAAGGCGGCAGCACAATTTCAGCCACCTCAAACTGTTCTTCACGCGCGGCTCGACGAATGACCCCCTGGTCCCCTGCCACATTGTCGGCACCGCAGAATATACCACACATTCACATAAGTGGTCCATCACACAATCCACCACACCTTCCCACCGTTGCGGTCGACTGCACCACCACTATCCATCCATTCACAGCACACTGTACTTTTTCGCACCGCGCGCATAGCCTGGTGCCAGGAATCAGGAATTCCCTCCCACACGGCGGCAGCACAGCATGGTGTCTCAAAACCGCATTTGGTTTCAATTCCCTCTCGCACGCCGTCAGAGCCGCCGTTCAGAATGGCGGATTTGTATCCACCAATCAGCAGCAAGCTTATCCTTCTGTTTCAGCAGCTACCTTTTGCTTGCATCTCCCTCGAGCATCTCATCCGCTCCATGTTATCTAGCGATGATGCGTTTGTGTAGTTCTTTTTCTCGAAGCTCCAATCCCAATGAGCTCATCCGGATAGTACACGGGGAAGCCAAGGCATGCGGCGGCGTTGAGTTAGAGAGTCGGGTGTGGGGTGGGTGGGTAGATGTCGTGAGGAGTGAGCTGCTAATTGCCTTGGCTGAACTGTGTACTATACCGAGATTTCCGCGGCAACCTTTTCACCGCGAAATCTGCACCGCCATATCTAAGTGGCGCGAGCATATCTGCAAGGTCTTCATTACACGAACTTCACGCGAAGAATATATGCGGCAAAATTCTCGCAACGAAGTCTATGCGCCGAGCACAGAAAGGACTTCGAGAGCTTCAAAGTGAAGCACGGCGCCTCTTCTGCTGACTCAAAATGCTGCTTTTGCGGCCTCTCCCGTCGTTGCGGCGATTCCAGTCTTCACCAACACAATGACGGCCACCTGAATAGAAGACCGTTGTGTGACCTGAAGCCGATTGCTCTCAAGCTTCTACAAGCGGGACGCACTCAAGCCCAACCCGAAGTGAAGATTGCCAATTGGCGATCACTCACCGTCGCCGCTAAAGGCGCTTCTTGTTGAAGTAAGTCATGCCGGATCATTGTCGCTGGTCTTTTCTTCGGTTCTTCTTTTTACCAACTCTTCTTTTCAGACGCAAGCCATGCCGGAAGCGGATAGGAGCTTCGACCGTCGCTGTCGTCTTCATGACGGAAGCACTCAAGCATAACCGGAAGAACGCCTTCAAGCATAACCGGAAGAACGCCTTCAAGCATAACCGGAAGAACGCCTTCAAGCATAACCGGAAGAACGCCTTCAAGCATAACCGGAAGAATGACTTCAAGCCCAGCCCGTCACCAACTGTTCGCCAACCGTCACCAATGGCGGACTTGTGGACTTGGTTGGGGTACGTAAACCGAGTTGGACTTTAGATTTAACTTTGTTGAGTCGTACTAATGAGTTTCCTTTTTTCTTTTCAGGCCTTTGCGACCTCATTGGCGACCGTCTATGTGACCTCTTGGCGACCGTCTCTGCGACCTTGGCGACCGTCTATGGAACCTCATTGGCGACCGTCTATGCGACCTCTTTGGCGACCGCCTTTGCGACCTCTTCGGCGACCGTCTCATGCTCACAAGATCGCGAAGCTTTCAAGCATTGGCGCCGCTACGGATGCATTCAAGGTCGCCTCGCCGACCGTCGCCAATGGCGGACTTTACGCCAATGGTTTGGGGTACGTAAATCACTTCAAACTTTTGCTTCGAGTAACTTCGGTTTTTTTTTTAACAAGTACTTGTATCTCGCCTTTTTCCTTTTTCAGACCTCGGCGACCTTCTTTGCGACAGTCATGGCCATTGTCTACGCGACCTCATTGGCGACCGTCTATGTGACCTCTTTGGCGACCGTCTATGGAACCTTATTGGCGACCGTCCATGCAACCTCATTGGCGACCGTCTCATGCAACCTCATTGGCGACCGTCTCATCCTCACAAGATCGCGAGAGGCGCTACGGAAGCTTTCAAGCATTGGCGCCGCTACGGATGCATTCAAGGTCGCCTCGCCAACCGTCGCGTCGCCGACCGTCGCCAATGGCGGACTTGACGCCAATAGTTTGGAGTACGTAAATCACTTCGAGCTTTTGCTTCGAGTAACTTCGGTTTTTTTTTTTTACAAGTACTTATATCTCGCCTTTTCCCTTTTCAGACCTCGGCAACCTTCTTTGCGACAGTCATGGCCACCGTCTATGCGACCTCTTTGGCGACCGCCTCTGCGACCTTGGCGACCGTCTATGGAACCTTATTGGCGACCGTCTATGCAACCTCATTGGCGACCGTCTCATGCAACCTCATTGGCGACCGTCTCATCCTCACAAGATCGCGAGAGGCGCTGCGGAAGCTTTCAAGCATTGGCGCGGCTACGGATGCATTCAAGGTCGCCTCGCCAACCGTCGCCTCGCCGACCGTCGCCAATGGTGGACTTGACGCCAATAGTTTGGAGTACGTAAATCACTTCGAACTCGGCGACAGTCATGGCGACCGTCTTGGCGACCGAAGATGGCCGAGACACGAAAGCTCCGCAGTCACCGATGCAGTCACGATGCTCCTGACGCCAAGTCCTGACGCCGGATGGCGGCCATGCGGACCCATGACGCTTCTTCGGGCGCGTCTCACGGCGGACGGCTCATCGGAGGCGCTTGGCAACGCTTCGATTCGCTACAAGCTGCGCCTCTCGCGGAGGACTCTCTCTGACCTCGTAAGTTTCAGTTTCAGTTTTCGTTGCCTTGTCTTCCGGATTCTAACTACTATGTTGTGTTCTCTCTCTTTTAGTGCAAGGAGGGGCTGAAGCGGGAGTCAACGGTGGCGGCGGGAGTTCAAGCTACCACGGGGGACTCCCACTCTCTCTCTTTGTAAGTCTCAGTTTCAGTTTTCATTGCTTTTATTTTCCGGATCCTAACTACTTTCTTGTGTTCTCCCTCTTTTAGTGCAGCAGGAGAAAAGCGGAGTCAACGGTTGCGGCGGGAGTTCAAGCTACCACGGGGGACTCCCTCTCTCTCGTAGTAAGTTTCAGTTTCAGTTTTCATTGCTTCTATTTTCCGGATTCTAACTACTTTCTTGTGTTCTCCCTCTTTTAGTGCAGCAGGAGAAAAGCGGGAGTCAACGGTTGCGGCTTGAGTTCAAGCTACCACGGGGGACTCCCTCTCTCTCTCTCTCTTTGTAAGTTTCAGTTTCAGTTTTCATTGCTTCTATTTTCCGGATTCTAACTACTTTCTTGTGTTCTCCCTCTTTTAGTGCAGCAGGAGAAAAGCGGAGTCAACGGTTGCGGCGGGAGTTCAAGCTACCACGGGGGACTCCCTCTCTCTCTTAGTAAGATTCAGTTTCAGTTTTCATTGCTTCTATTTTCCGGATTCTAACTACTTTCTTGTGTTCTCCCTCTTTTAGTGCAGCAGGAGAAAAGCGGAGTCAACGGTTGCGGCGGGAGTTCAAGCTACCACGGGGGACTCCGTCTTTCTTTGTAAGTCTCAGTTTCAGTTTTCCTCGATTATTTTTTCCGGATTCTAACTACTATGTTGTGTTCTCTCTCTTTTAGTGCAGAAGAAGGCGGAAGCGGGAGTCAACGGTGGCAGCAGGAGTTCAAGCTACCACGGGGGACTCCCTCTTTCTTGGTAAGTTTCAGTTTCAGTTTTCCATTATTTTTTTCTTCTGGAGACTAACGTTTTGTTGTGTGCTCCATCGCAGGAGCGGCGTGAGCGGGAGACAACAGCGCTGGTAACGACGCGAGAGGTCAACGGCGTTGACCGAGCTTGGACGGCGCTGGCGGGGAGCAACGGCGCTGGCGGCACTTCACAGCTTTCCTCTCCTCTCTTCTTCCAGTGCCCCGTGTCAGGTTGAGAGACAACAAGTACGGGGATCAACTTCAACTCGTCTACGACGTTAGACTAGACTCGTTACAGACGGACACGATACAGACTTGCGTAGAACCGACCACGGAACAGACTGATAGACTCGAACCGAAAAGCCCGGCACGGTATGCCGCGGTTGGGTGGGTTTCGACGGGGTCTGCGGTTGGGTGGGTTTCGATGGGGTCCGGGGTTGGGTGGTTTCGATGGGGACCGTGGCTCACTTTTTAAAGCCGCGGTGCAACTATCTTAGGAACAGTGACAAGCCGGGTTTTGTCTTGTTCCGTACTGGTAGTCAATTGGCCAGCGAGTGTGTAAGTTGTGTTGCGATGAAAACATCCAAGGCGAATGTCGCGAACCTCGAAAGGAAAAGTGGGGGGGAAGGGGTGGGGGGAAGGGAAGGGGGGAACACACACGAAACGGGAAATGGGACCACATCAACACCCCCATACTCCCTTTCGCTGATTGTTCTGCCAATAACACCTCCACATAGCAAAACGATAAACCTTATGTTTCATAAAAGCTTTGCAAAATACATATTTCACTTACAAGGTTTATTTTGGTTTATTTATCCATCCATTTGCAAGAGTATTATTTATAATGGGGAGAAAGAACATCAAATGTACAGACATGCAAGACTTGGAATGTCATATTGAAATCCTTATCATGCAAAGGATCGCAAGCAAACAACATGGCATAATCCAAGGAGAGCCGATTTTTACACTACGATCCACTATTGGTGCAGCTGTTCATTTACAGGGAGGAGGGGGGAGGGGAAAAGGGGAAGGAAACGTTGCGCATTATTGAAGAATTTTAGGTAGGGAAATTGAAGAGAGCATGGAAACTGAGATATGATAGACAGCCTTCAGTGGCCAAGCAAAGCTGGTACTGTCGGCTGGGCTGGACGAGAGAACGTAGTGGAAAGGGAAGGGACGGTAGTGGGGGAAGGCGAGGGGCAGGGGAGGGGGGAAAGGGATGGCTGAGAGAAGCGTGAATGGTGGGAGAGGACAGTAGGAAAGGGAAGGGATGTGAGAGAGGGGGAGGAAAGGTGGGAGGGAAGGACAGGGGGAAAGGGAGAGAAGGACAGGGGGAAATGGAGAGGAGGACTGGGGGAAAGGGAGAGGAGGACAGGGGGAAAGGGAGAGGAGGTCAGGGGGAAATAGAGAGGAGGACAGGGGGAAATGAAGAGGAGGACAGGGGGAAAGGGAGAGGAGGACAGGGGGAAAGGGAGAGGAGGACAGGGGGAAAGGGAGAGGAGGACAGGGGGAAAGGGAGAGGAGGACAGGGGGAAAGGGAGAGGAGGACAGGGGGAAAGGGAGAGGAGGACAGGGGGAAAGGGAGAGGAGGACAGGGGGAAAGGGAGAGGAAAACAGGGAGGGCACTGCCCAAGAGAAGTTGATGCTGAGGACCGGGCAAGGGATCGGAAAGGGGGAGGCATTGGAGAGGGGGAAATTGGATTATTCCGGGAGGTGACATGGTGGGACGCGAGATGCTTCGCCACCGTCGCACAGATGCTTCGCCTCGCTGCTCGCTATCGTCGCCCTGGTGCTTGCTATCGTCGCCCTGGTGCTCGCTATCGTCGCCCTGGTTGTCGCTATCGTCGCCTTGATGCTCACTATCGTCGCCCTTGTGCTCGCTATCGTCGCCCTGGTGCTCGCTATCGTCGCCCTGCTGCTCGCTATCGTCACCCCGCTGCTCATATCGTCGCCCCGCTGCTCGCTATCGTCGCCGCACCGCTCGCTATCGTCGCCCCGCTGCTCATATGCGACCACCGATATCTAGCTATCGTCGCCCCGCTGCTCGCCACCGTCGCACCCATTCCTGCCTGTCGCTACCGTTGCGCCTTTGCTACCGCAGATACGTGAGGAATGGAGGGGCGGGAGAGGAATAAGGACGGCAACGGAGGAAAACGAGCGCAATGCGCTTCGAATACGACAAAAAGGTGTTTACGAGGTACGAAATTGCGCAGATATTCGTGAGCACATCAATAGACCATGAAACGCGAGAAATCTTAGCGGAAATGGCTCTGCGTAGCTCGGAAAACGCACTTCAAGTTAGTAAGAACCTAGTTCAAGCGTGAAAGTTTGCCAAGTTTGAGTTGTTTTGAGTTCAAGTTTGAATTTTCAAGTTTGCTGCATGCGCTCCCCCTCAACTCGTTGAGCGGAGCTTTTCCCCGAGCCCTCCCCCGTTTCCCCCCCACACACATCATACTGCGAAGGACTTTTCCGCGCGCCCTTCCCCCGCTGGCAGAAACCTCTCCCTGCTCGCTTTCCTGTGTATAATTGGTTACGCGGCTTTCAAACTATAATAGTTTGAACTGGAGCCCGGATATCTGCACCGCGGCTTTAACGTATGCCAGGTAAGCTGCAGGTTGTCTGACATCATCGCGACTCGAGGATTCCCACCTGACGTCTGACAGCAGTACATCCGAGGCGGTTTTCTGCCCGTGGCAGGACAATTCATAATCCCCCCCCATAAGTACTCATTCTTTTCTTCCCTTCCTTCCTCCCGCCCCAAACCACCCCCCCCCACCCTCCAACAGGTGTCCCGTGCGAAAAACCCCCACCTCAACGCGGTGCACGGTTGAAACGCTAGAGGCCTCGCCTCTAGCGGCCAAGAGGGGTCAAGACTCAAGACTCAAGACTCAAGAAGTGGAGCAGCAGCAGAGGGTCGGCCTGTCGTCGTACAGAACCAGAATTTGAAGCTGGTTGTAGTCTCTAGTTGGAGATCGCTTCCTTGTATGTGTGACATGTTTTATATTAATTTCTTTCATCTTGACCTGACACGGAATACAAATCCCTCAGCGGAATTACTTCGGAAGTACTAGACTCAGACTCAAGCACGATCGAACAAACAGAAAGCACCATTGTAATTGTCGACGAGCAATTTCTTCCTAGGAATGGCGATTATAACTCTCAAGATCTCAGTGAGCAAATACTCTTGCTTGGCGATCGCACGCTTTCTAACCTCATCAGCCGCACGCTTCTTACATGGAGATTGAATCTTAACATTTCCAGCGTCGTTTACTCCTCTAGCCTTCTTTTCTCTTCTTGGAACTTCTTAGCAATAGCTGGGAGCAAAAGCAACAGCTTGGTGCGTTGCTCCTCTCGCCTTACGACGTCTCAGCTTTGCAAGATAAGCAACAACTGATGTATCTTGCCTTTTCCGAAACGAATATGTCTCTTCTGAAATTTAAAAAAAATTAACGTCTGTTCGGCGAGTTTCACTGCTGGTGTCAGCAAGGTTGCGCGTGTGACTTGTTCTCGCGAGCAGAGCCGCTGCTGGGAGCGACGAGCGAGGTGATGGCGGCGCTAGGGCTGGCGCATCTGCTGGTGGGGCGGTCGCACGAGTGCAAGTTCCCGCCGTCGCTGCTCGCGCTGCCGTGCGTGTCGTCGCCCGCGCTGGGGCCGGATATCGAGCAGCAGAGCTGTGCGACGGTGCACGACAGGGTGAGTCGCAGAGCTGTGCGACAATGCGCGACAGGGTGGTTGCAGAGCTGCACGATAGGGTGAGTCGCAGAGCTGCGCGATAGGTTGAGTCGCAGAGCTGCGCGATAGGGTGAGTCGCAGAGCTGCGCGATGCGCGACAGCGTGAGCAATGGTGAGGGGGGGGCGAATGGCGGCACTATTTTGGCCAGCATTCATTGCAATCGGAACGTTTTCCAGTTCCCCCCCAATCTTCCTCCCCGCGCCCACTTCCCCACTTCCACTTCCGGTTTTACAGCTCATGGAGCTCGTCACAACGGGGCACAGGGTGACCAAGGAGGGTCGACTTAACAGTTTCGAGTTGACTTGAAAGACTCTGACGCCCCTTCTTTTCCGCGCCAACTCATGGAGCTGGTCACGACTGGGCGGGGGGTGACAGAGGAGGAGGCGGCAGCAGGCAGGGCGTCGTGTGTGGCACTACGACGGCTGCTGCAGCAGCAGCTGAGGCAGGCTGGTGCTGAGGCCTTCATTGCCCCTGCTGCCACCGGCTTCCCTCCACCCCTCCATCAAGGTGTGAGGAACTGTCGGAAGTGACCAAACTATTGCTCTGGTCTCTATTGTTGCTGAAACTCATGCTTGCCACCACTCCTGCTAGTCAAATGTGTGGCTGCCATGAGTGCCTTGAGATATGGTTTTTGAGACGTCTAAAAAGTGATGCTGCCCCTCTCGTCTCATGCGCCCACCCTGCTCACCTGGATATGGTTTTTGAGACATATAAAAAGTGATGCTGCCCCTCTCGTCTCATGCGCCCACCCTGCCCACCTGGATATGGTTTTTGAGACGTATAAAAAGTGATGCTGCCCCTCTCGTCTCATGCGCCCACCCTGCCCACCTGGCACGACAGGAGACCCTGTTATGTCCATCCCCTGGAGCCATGCTGGCCTGCCCACTGTCACCCGTGCCAGTCTACCTCACACCTGCTGCTGGTGGTTCATCTGGGAGTGCTGCTGCTGGCAGCTGCACACATGAGGGTGGTACTGCTGATGAGAGCAAAGGGGAGGGTAATAAGGAGTATCATCCAGTGGGGGTCACGCTCATTGGGATTTGGAACGAGGATGAGAGATTGTTAGACGTTGCAATGGAGCTTGAACGCTTCCTTGATCGCACTTCACCATTATAAACCCTGTTGTACCGTAATTCAAAATTTAATTCTTTGTTGAGGCGCTTCCTCAACTATCCAATCTATTCTGCGTCGATTCTGCACATACGCCCCAACTAGTGCAACATCTCCCGCTGCTGCATCTCTGGCTTCTCCTCACCCAGTACTGCACCCTTGAACTCTTGCTGCTCCAACAACAAGCTTGCTGTAGGATGGTCTAGCTTCCACCCTGCTCTTCTCCCATGCCCCCTGGCTCCACGGCCGCACGCTCGTGGTCCGAAGCACGGCAGCAATGAAGGAGATTGCCTCCCCCCAGCAGGTTAGTCCTGCCATCCCACAGAAGCGCGCCAAGCCTCCACACACCCGCCTGTCAGGTGTGTGTACGCCTTCCCCTCATACTTGACCTCAATCATCGGGATCTTCTCTCCTTCTTGACCCACTAGGCCATTGGAGTTGGAGCTGTAGGGGCAGGAGGGAAGGGGAGCAGTATCATCCGCACCAGCACCACCAGCAGGGGCACCGACAACAACCGCACCATCAGAGTGGTTCGATGCGGTTCTGTGTGGTTGGAAGCGGTGAGCATGCAGCATCTCCAGCATGATCTCAGCAGAGTCAACAAGGGTGGGCCCTGAGTTGTTGAAGTAGCGGTCCCCATCCGCCACAAACACCGCATCCCTCTGCACCGCTCTCAACCGGTTCCACTGCGGCAAATCCTCAGAGGTCAAGAGCTCCTTCAGAATGGCCTCCTTTGAAAGGCCACAGCACATGGTGATGATTACGTCTGGATCGAGAGAGACAAGGGCCTCAAAGGAGAGTATTGCAGTACGTTCCCCAGGCTGAGAAGGGCGGGGGGAGGGGTAGGAAAAGGGGGTGGGTGGCAAAGGGGCAAATACAAGGGGGGTTGGGCTGAGAGAAAGGAAGTGAATGGTAGGGAACGGAAAACGGTGTGGGCCGATGGAGAAATGGCATTCAAGGGTGGAAGGGGGGGAGGAGGGAAGGCTGCAGTCATCGCAGGCACACCAAGAGCGCACGGGAAAAAGAACGGCTGTGTTTCCCACCCCCCCCAGTCCCTTGCCTTTCTCATACCGCTTCACATGTTTCCCATAAACCTTCCCCCCATGCAGCCTCCTCTGAGTCTCACCTTCCCCGAGAGGCTCTCCCCGCCAGCGCACGCGACGATCTCGGGCACCCAGTACCCCGCGCCCATCAGCGGCCGCACCCACTGCAGGCACACCACACGCGGGCGCGCGCACGCCCCCTCCGCGCCCCGCGGAACCTGCGCGCGCACGCGCGACCAGCGCGCCTGTAAATTTTCCACAAGCGCGCGGCCCTTGTCGCTGTGCCCGACCGCCGCGGCGATCTGCAGCATGTTGTCCCACACGTCGGACGCGCTCATTGGTCGCAGCAACACCACGTGGCACGCGCGCCCCGCGTCGTCGCGCTGCGCGAAGTACTCCGCGCACGCCGCCTGGAGGTCCGATGCAGTCACGGCGCACACGTCGCACGCATCCTGCGTTATAATCACATCCGGCTGCAGCCGCCGAATCGCCTCCACGTCCACGTGGTACCGCGACAGGCCCTTGCGCACGCGCTCCGACAGCTGCGATTCGGTTTTACGCAAGGGGGAAAAGGGAGAGGGGAGAGGGGGGAGGCTGCGATCCACCCTGTCTACGCAAATGCGGTAATTTCACGCTAGTGGTTGAATGAAACTGCACTATGCATTTCCGAAAATATCTACGCCACCTTCTCTTGCCCGCTGCTCAACCTCTTGTCGCAATCGCACAGCTCTGCGACTCACCCTGTCGTGCACCGTCGCACAGCTCTGCTGCTCGAGATCCGGCCCCAGCGCGGGCGACGACACGCACGGCAGCGCGAGAAGCGACGGTGGGAACTTGCACTCGTGCGACCGGCCCACCAGCAGATGCGCCAGCCCTAGCGCCGCCATCACCTCGCTCGCCGCTCCCAGCAGCGACACCACCCGCAGCGCCCTGCCCGTATCTGTCTGACCCTCCCTATCGCTATCGTTCGCCATCGCGCTGCTGCCGCCTTCGTGGTGTTACCCGCGCTCACGAACCGTTACGAGCCAGCACGCAAACAGAGAATTTCTAGATTCTTTCGACGCGAGGAGTCAGTGATGCTAAGTCGAACGGCGGCCGCGATCGAAGAGCGCGCCGTCCGTGCGACACGCTTATGGAGAACTGTGATCAGGTGTGTGGTGTGGTCCGTAGAATCACCATAGAAAAAGCATATCACAGTTGGGGATTTGCGCCACCCCGAGGCCCATCTATAGAATCCTTGGGGACGAGTGTTTTCGCGGATTCAAACGTGGCGCTGTGGGATGATGACTGCAATAACCAGGGTGCAATGCGGTGAAGAGCAATTGTGAGAACTTCAGGTACCGTATATTTGCAATAGGGGTGTTATTCGGTACAAAGTGGTACTATTGATTGTGACGCTAAAATCTAAGGCGCCACATGACTGTACATGCTAATCCATTCTAAATAAACCCAGGTCAATGATAGAAATAATAATAAATATTCTTGAAATCCATTGAATTTGGATTATTCTTGCCATCCTCTTGTGAAATATATTATAACCTTAAGTCAGGCTAACAAAAGGGATGATCAGGTTGTAATACTATACAGCACATCAAGAATGTTCTAATTTGTACGTGTATCTTGATTCTCAGCCGTTCAAGCAATCTTCTTTGCAACGAAACTCTCCATTCTGCTTGGCCCAAGTGCCGCCATATCCTCAACCCACCGCCATTAGGTACCTCTCTTTCCGTCCTATTCCTGTTCCTGCTCCGCGCCTCCCCTCCACGGCGCGACACCATAGGGAAATCTTAACGAATAAGCTTATATATCTTTTGCCGCAACTGCCCTTAGTATTCACATTTTTCGACGACCGTCTCTCTGCGATTTTGCTGCGGGGTGGGAGGTTTAAGCCTGTCGACTCGAATCGCACGTCCCCATTTCTCCTTCCCCGTTTTCGGCGCTTTAATTAAACTCAGCGCATCATGCGGCCACCGCGCGGCGGAGGTTTCAGGGGGAGGGGCGGCGGAGGATTCGGCGGTCGCGGCGGGGGTTTCGGCGGAAGAGGCGGCGGGCGAGGCGGCTTTCAATGGGATGAGGGGCCGCCGTCCCACGTTGTGGGTAAGCAGCGACCTGTTTTTTGGGGGGCGAGGAACGGCGAGGAACGGCGAGGGGCGACGAGGGGAATGTAGGGAACGAATAGTCAGTGAGTTGGCTGAGTCGTCTTAGAATCGCTCGTGGCGGCGGTTTATGGTGGTGGGCCACGAAGAAAGTGTAAAGAGGCGATTGCGGGGGAGGTCTGATTACAGTGTTTATTGCGGGAGGTGATGTGGCCCTGTTCGCTTCGTCTCGTCTGCGCCCTTATTCTCTGTGCCTCCTTGCATGACGCTCACCCCCCGTGCGCCGCTCCCGTGCGTCGCGCGTGCAGAGGTGTCGACATTCATGCACGCGTGCGAGGGCGAGGCGGTGACGCGGCTGACGGTGGGCGAGAAGGTGCCGTACTTCAACGCGCCCATCTACCTCGAGAACAAGACGCAGATCGGCAAGGTCGAAGAGATCTTCGGCCCCATCAACGAGCCGGTCAGTGCGGTTGAATGCGGTGAATAGGGGCTGAGTGCGGTTGAGAGCGGTGAAGGGAGGTTGAGTGCGGTGAGGTGGGGCGGTGACGCGGCTGACGGTGGGCGAGAAGGTGCCGTATTTCAACGCGCCCATCTACCTCGAGAACAAGACGCAGATCGGCAAGGTCGAAGAGATTTTCGGCCCCATTAATGAGCCGGTGAGTGCGGTTGGGTGCGGTGAATAGGGGTTAGGTGCGGTTGGATGGGGATGAGTGCGGTTGGATGGGGCTGAGTGCGGAAGACGGTGGGCGACAAGGTGCCGCACGTTAATGTGCACATCTACCTAAGACGCAATAGTCTCCCCCCCCCCCCCCCCGTCCCCCTTCATGCAGTACTTTTCAATGATCATGCAGCGTCCTACTTGCCTCTCCCTTCCCTCACCGCGTCTTTTTGCCCCCTGTTGCACTCCTTCCCTTTCTCCCCCCTCCTCCCCATCCTCTCCTCTCCACCGTGTCCAGTATTTTTCGATAAAGATGCAGGAGGGAGTGGTGGCGACGTCCTATTCGCCGGGGGACAAGTTCTTCATCGACCCCATGAAGCTGCTGCCGCTGCAGCGCTTCCTGCCGCAGCCCAAGTGAGTGTAGAGGAATGCTGTGCGGTGCTGGGTGGTGTGATTGGATGGTGCACTGTGCACATGGAGTTTAGAATGCGTTCAACCAAATTTTGTCGCGTTCCATGTCTCGTATCCTTCGATCCCTTGTGCCCTCCCTTTCTCTTTCCTTTTCTCTCCTCACCCAATTATCTCTCCATTTGTCTCCCTCCTCTCTCGCCTCTTCCACCTGTTCTCCCCTCATGAGTGCAGGGGCGCCAGTGCAGGGGGAAGAGGGGGCTTTGGAGGCCGGGGAGGCAGGGGGGGCCGTGGAGGGGGCCGAGGGGGATTCAGGGGAGGGGGAAGGGGCGGAGGAGGTGGGTTCAGGGGGAGAGGGGGAGGGGGAGGCTTCCGGGGTGGAGGAGGGGGATTCAGGGGGAGGGGTGGGGGTTTCCGTGGTGGTCGTTTCTAGGGTGGCTAGCCCATGCCTGCATGTATTATTGATTCAAGCTGTTGGGTGTAGCGGCATGTGCATACACCATGGGTGGATCAAGATTTCCACTGTCCATGTCTGTAGTCAACTGTAAATGCGAATTCTGCTGATATTGCTAGTAATTTGTGCCAAATAACCACTGGTAGAGCTGTTTCATATTTTCCTGATTTTGATAAAGATGATCAGTAAAATAGACCTGTGGATAACGCGGCCGTTCGAATCGAGAACGATACACACGGAAAGCAGCCCACCATCACATGCCAGTACACAGCAGCAAGCAGAGCAGAATCGTGAATCGTGCATACTGCCCTGACCGCAGACGACTCCACCTTCCCCAAGGTCACCAGGGAGCACACTCACAGCGCCAGTTCAACCTAGCGGCCGCTCTTCGCGCCACCCCACCCGCGCCAGTAGCACCCTCGCCGTCACGCGCGCCTGAACCCGTCCCTCACGCCACGCGCGCGTGACGATTTTCGAGGCGCCTCAAAAGTCGTCTTATCGCGCGCGACGCCATCCCGCCCGCCGCCATGGACGCTCCCCCCTCCCCCTCCAACGCGTCCGTTCCGCGGTTCCTCTTCGTCTCCCCCTCCGCCTCCCACCGCGACCACCCGCGCGGACCCCCTTCCCCGCCCTCCCCCTCCGCCGCTGCAGCCTTTCCGCGCTTCTCCCCTTCCCGCTTCTCCCCCGCCCGCTCCATCGGTGCGCGCCGATTGCGCTGTCTGTCCGCGCGGGGGAGTGGCGCGGGGGAAGAGGAGCATGCGGATGAGTACGGGGGGAGCGATGATTCCGGGGACGACGGCGGAAGCATGGGGGGAGGGGATGACTTGCGGAGAGACGGGGGAGATGCGGAATATGCGGACTATTATGCAAGTGGGCGGGTTAATTCGCACCCGTTAGAATCACACCGCACGCCTAGTCACTCCCCGGGCTTCAGTATTCCTTCCGCGCAGCAAGCGCGCAGCAGCAAATCGGTAGGCGACACGTCAGCAGAACGGGAGGGCTCCGACGAATATAACCAGCCCAGTCGAGACGACGATGATCCCGAACGAGAAGCGGAGGCTCGGGAAGCAGCAGGGTTGGGTTTGGGGGACGAGGAGTGGCTGGGTGTGTCGGGGCATGGGGGAGGCGGCAGCGGGGGAGACGGAAGGGGGGGCGGCGGCAGCAGGGGAGGCGGAAGCGGAGGGGGCGGAAGCGGGGGAGGCGGTGGAGCGCGGGGGGCGCTGGAGGTGGCGATGGAGAGCCGGTCGCTGGCGAACCAGCTGCTGCGCGCCGATGAGGAGGGCCGCCTCCGCTGCAAGTGCGTTCCGCGCGGGGGGAGGGGGTGGGGAAGGGTGCATGGGGGTGGCGGGGAGAGGGGTTGAGGGATTCGGCGAGGGGTTGGGGGTTGGGGGTGGCGGGGGAGAAGGGTTTCGGGGGTAAGATGGGTTTATGCAGTGGAGAGGGGTTCCGGGGAGAAAGAGGGGTGTAGTTTTGGGAGGGCTTTAAGCGGCGGAGAGGGGCTTATGTGACATGGGGTGTTGAAAGGAAGCTTTGACTTGAGTTATGGTTTGCCCATTCCTAGTGGGAGAAGGTGTAAGGGGAGTTATGGTTGGGGGTTCTGAAGGGTAGGGTTACCCCACTATGACACCCGTGCACATATTTGTGTGTGTATGTGTGCTTGGGGGGCGTTCATGTGCATGTGTGCGCAGGCTTGCAGCGCAGCGGTGGCCCCAGGACGCTGATGTCTTTCAGAAGATTGACGAGTACTACTATAAGGGGTATGCCTACCACTATCTCACTGGCTCCAAACACTTGGGTTTCCAAAGCCGTTGGACTAATGTATGGAAGCTCTGTCTCCTTCGCCCTCCCGCGCACACATGTGCATCAATTCAGGGTGGCTGTTCATGTGCGTGTTGCCACTGTGTGCCCCTGACCATCGTGTGTCACCATGCCCCCCATATGCCCCCCATATGCCCCCCATATGCCCCCCATATGCCCCCCATATGCCCCCCATATGCCCCCCATATGCCCCCCATATGCCCCCCATATGCCCCCCATATGCCCCCCATCCCCGCTATGCCCCCCACCCCCCCTATGCCCCCATGCCCACAGCACACTACTGGAGTCGGACGTCAGAGCCGTCACCTCGCCTTCTGCCCTCCAGGTATCCCACCCACACCTCCTTCCTCCCTCACCGCACACCTCTTACCTGCCTCACTCTACCCCTCTGCCTTCCCTCTCCCACGCCTCCCATGCCTTCTATCCTCTCTCTCCCCCTTCGTCCCCGACACTGTCGCAAATCCTCACTCTCACACCACCCCTCTCTGCACCAGCTCCCCTTTTCCCAACGCTCGTTCTCACCATCTGTCTGTTAACTCGCGTTTGTTTCCTCCTAAATATTAAACTTAAAGCCCAGCATTCATTCTTCTAGGTTCAAACTTACCATCCGTGTGTTTTTCAACCCTGTTTCCTCCCTTCCTCCCCCACGCCCCTCTCCCAATCCCGTGCAGGACATGTGTCGCTTCCTCGCCTCCTCTGCCCGCCTGCAGGCAACAGAGCCACCTACTATGCCTGCAGGGCACAAGGGCAGGGGGACGGGCAGGGGGACGGGGGAGGAGGAGGGGGGCGGCAGGGCGGGCAGAGGGGGGAGGGGGAGAGGGAGAGGGAGAGGGAGAGGGCAGGGGGTATCGGGAAGGGGAATGCAGTGTGGTGATGGGGAGGGGTGGGAGGGGCGGGTGGTGGGAGGGGCTCTAGAGGCAGTGCTTCGGCTGAGTTCCCTGCTCTCCCTCTCACACCCTGTTGTTACCAATGCTGCTACTGCTGCTGCTGCTGCCGCCGCCAGCAACGCCAGAGAAGCAACAGGAGGTGCAGCAGAAGCAGGAGCAGCAGCAGCTGGAGTAACGGCAGGTGATGCAACAACAGCAGGAGGTGCAGCAGCAGACGCAGAGCAGCAGAGCACAGAAAGGGACGACCCTTGGGGTTTGTCCGCCTTCTTGGGAGGAGGAACTGCCACGCTGGCAGCTGACGTGGATGCCAGACAGCATACAGCCAATGAGAGGCCGCCAGCTGGCTGGGTGGGGGGGAGGAAGCGATCAGCTGCTGACGCGTTTGACAGAGGGAGGGAGGGGGGGTGGGAGACACAGGGGAGGATGGATGGGAGATGGAGGAGAGGGGAGGGTGGAGCAAGGCGAGCAGCAGAGGAGAGGGAGAGAGTGAGGGAGGAGGAAGAGGAGAGGAGGAGGGAGGAGAGGGAGGCGGTGTGTGACGAAGCAGCCACCCTGGCGTGGAACATGATTGGTCGAGCGCTGCTTGCGAGTGCGAAGCAGCAGGGGGTCAAGCTGCTGGGCAGAACCGAGTCTGCACTGTTCCAGATCACTCTGCCGCCCAATCTGGACAACTCAGGTGCGTGTCGACGACAGCAGACCGCTTAGCACAGCTTCGGTCGTTTTCAGTACTGCGTGGCTGAAACCTCTTGCTGAATCCTGCCAGTGCTCCTACTCAAACCCCTCCATCCATCTTCCCTCCCCACCCCGCCCGTGTCCTGTGACCCTGACCTACTCAGATCCGAGCATGGAAGCACAGAGGGAGGAGTATCGCCGCTTGTGCACCCACATTGGCTCTATATAGATCAAGGCAGGCGGGTCACAGCACAGTCACAGAATGATGGCTTTGTGGCTAGTCCCAATGTCAGCCCTTGCCCTAGCCCATCATGGAATAATCGTGCGTGTGTGCCCAACAAGTGGTTCTGCGTGTTTTATGTACGGCACCATGCCACTTTCCCACCTACTGCTACTAATTCGCTACTACCCCAGGTATTACTGCTAGCGGCAGCTGCATAAGGTGCCGCTTTGGTGCAGCTATCAGTTGAATGAGAGTGCAATAAGTTATCTATGAGTGAGGGCAATAAGCTGCCACAGCATAACTACCGGTACTTGTTACAAGCCATACTGATTATTGGTCCCAACATGAGCCCCCCCCTGCAAAATTGCAAATACTCATGATGCCACATTTAGGCCATGAGCTTCCATGATCCACATGCACCAGCACCCAGCGCACTTCTCTATCTCTCTGCTCTAACCACGAAAGCACAAACACGTGCACACACCCATCCAGCCCTCCTGTTTGGCACGCGGCCTTACGACGAGGCCTCAGCAGCAGCAGCAGTGGGAACTGCCGGGCTGCCAAAGCTCCTCTCCCGCTCCCACGCCACCTGCGCCATCATGGTCAGCGCAGACCGCGCCTCCCGCTCCTCCCCCACCTCCCGTGCAAACGACACGCGCACGTCCATCACCCTCGCCGGGAAATCTGCCGCTGCAGCAGCCCCGGGCATGGCGGGGCGAGCGAGCACGCGGAGGTCAAACCCGAGGCGGTCCACCCAGATGAGGGAGGCGTCGTCCACCTGCAGGTCTGGGAGTGCGGCGAAGGCGGCGGGGAAGCGGCGCAGGTCCTGCCAGTGCTCGCGGTTGAAGTCCGCCACTATGCCCGCTGCCACCTCGCGCAGGGGGTCTGCATCGGCATTGAGGTAGGCCTCTAGGGAGATCCACTCGCCCTCCTGTGGGATGGAAGGGTGGGGGGCAGAGCAGTATGGCATGGGTTTGGATGGCGGGGGAGCGGCGCAGGTCCTGCCAGTGCTCGCGATTGAAGTCGGCCACTATGCCCGCTGCCACCTCGCGCAGCGGGTCGGCGTCCGCGTTCAGGTAGGCCTCTGGGGAGATCCACTCGCCCTCCTGTTGATGAGATGTGGGGGTGGTGGTAGGCAGAGCAGTGTGAGGTTGGTTTGACTGAATGGGTGTGATAGGTGCTGCCATGCGTAACCCCTTATCACTCTACCACTCACACTCACACCGCCACCTCCCTCCACCCTTCTCCTCGCCCCGATTGGAGTCTGGTGCCACGATCACGTGAATAGAGCGGAGGGGGAAGAGTCATCAGTGCTCCATGGGCAGCTGTTCTGCATGCTACCACTCACGCCCACACCACAACCTTCCCACTTTCCTCCCTCACCTGGTCGGCGTCGGGTGCCACGAGCACGCAGTCAACGTCCAGCAGGAAGAGAGCGGAGGAGGCAGAGCCGTCGCTGCTGCCATGGTAACCGCTTTGAATGCTACCACTCACACCCACACCACCACTTTCCCCTCCCCTCCCTTCCCTTCCCCCCCTCACCTGGTCGGCATCGGGTGCCACGAGCACGCGGTCCACGTCCAGAAGAAAGAGAGCGGAGGACGCCGAGCCGCCGCTGCTGCCCGCGTCGTCCTCACTGTCGGGGAAGCGCCGCCTCCACGCCGCCTCCAGCTTCTGGTGTAGGGGGGAGCGGGAGGGAGTGGGGGTGTGGTAACAGGGAGGACAGATGACAGTCAGGCAGACCGGTGGACGTGCTGTGCGAGGCTGTGTGGCTAGATGTGTGAATGGGTGGCTGGAAGTTGACGTAAATGTACCAACTTCTTGTTCATTGCTGTTCTGCTTTCTGCGTGGTGTTGACTGGGATTAAAGGCAGCACAGGTACATGTGCATGTCATGTGCCTTGACGCTTCCTTGTGCGTCAGCCACGGTTTCTCTTGACCCACCAGCCACCATGACCGTTGTTGACCCAACATGACCACCGTTGACCCAACATGACCGCCGTTGACCCAACATGACCGCCGTTGACCCACCAAGACCGCCCGTTGACCCATCATTGATGTGATTGACTCACCACGAGCGTATTGCCGTCGTGTGCCTTGGTCAGCCGTCCGTGCAGCGACACCTGCGGCTTCTGCTGACCTGGCAGCTCGATCTGTCCAATCAGCATGGGCATGAAGGGGGGCGGGGGTTTGGGAGGGTGAGTACCTTGACACCACAAGAGCTGCAACTGTGGGCCGTGGGAGTGGAATGGCTGGTGGAAATGCGGTGGCTGGGAAGCGGTTGTTAGTCTTTAGGCACATGTTGCGCCCCGAACAGCGTGACCATCCCATTCAAATAAACGATGCCATTGCCTCCACCCGCATGCCTCCCATTTAGCGTTGAACGTGTGGGCACATTCCTTGAATTCGCCTCCCCCTACCCCCACTCCCCTCTATCTTGAGGTGTAAGCACTCCTCTTAACTCCCCGCTACCTGGACGCGTAAGCACGTCTCGTAATCTCCACCCTACCTGCACGTGTAGGCACGCCTGCGCGTCGTCAGCGAGATTGGCGGCGGCGCGGCTCGAGTCGGCGAGCAGCACGATGGGGCGACCCTCGGGGTCGGGCGCGAAGAACGCGTGGCAGGTCAGTGGCCACGTGGCAGGCAGCGGTTGATCGTCGCCCGCGAGCGTGTTGCCCGCGCCGCCGTGCGCGAGCGTGTTGCCCGCGCCGCCGTGCGCGAGCGTGACGAGCGTGCCCTCCGCCGACAGCTCCACCACCGTCTGCGCCAACTCCGCCGCGGACGGGCGCACCGCGGGAGGGGCGGAAACTGGAGGTTGGAAGGAAAGGCGAGATGGGGAAGAACTGAGTCCTACTAGGCGCTAGCTCCGCAAACGACTGCGCAATTCAGCAATTAGCGGCGAGGAAAGGTTGAAGGAGAGTGGGAGGTTGGGGGGTGGTGGGGCGGCGGAGAGAAGGGGGAGGGGGAGGGAAGGGCTGCTGATTTGAGGTGGGTAGGGCTTCGGGAGTTTGGAACGGTAGAAGGGTGGATAGGAGCATGGAGCAAGGAAGACGGTCCATGCGGCCTGGTGGGCATGGTGCGGCATGCAAGGGCCGAGATGCGAGGAGGGTGCGTTCGCGGGGTAGGGAGGCATGACGGGGATCCTATGCGAGAGAATAGTGGTGCAAAGCTGAGAGAGCCTGCCATCTGCACTTACCAGCTTCCGCTGCTGCCGCTGCGCTGCACCTGACAGCCCTCACCGCCGCTGCCGCTACGAGCTGAACCAGTGTAGCGATGGGATGGGAGGAAAGAAAATTCATAAGTGGTTGAGACAGAACTGAATTGGTCGCAGGAAAACCATCTTACATGGTTTCAAATGTCACGGAGCTGTTCAGCAGCAGTGCATGTGAGCAATCGCAAGATATAAATTTGCGTCGACTCAAAAGCTCCACAGTAGCCGGTGAATGGGGGCGATCACGCGTCGCGAAATACATTAAATTTGTGCGCGGTGCTTCAAATCCATACCTGAACTCCCGTGGAGTCCACCTTCTGGCTGCCGATCGCCGTGTGCGCGTTCAAGCCGAGAGTTTGGCCGAGGAATGAGGCCTGCAAGACACGGAGGATCGGTGGATGCGAAAAACAGCATTGTGAATTTAGCGAATGCCTTACATTGGATGAAATCGCAAGACGAGGAAGCTTACCAGCGCACGAATGCTTTCTCACCTGCACCTTGGGAGCCCTAACGGCTGTGGCCTGGGACCCTCGCTCCACTAAGCATAAGTTTGCAGCCTGAATGGCGCACGAGGAGCACGCGGCAGCCATCGTTGCTCGATGCTCGTGGCGACGGAGACTTGGTGACTTGCCGATTACGACGCAAGAAACGCGAGAGACGTCCCTAAAATCGTGTAATGATCCGTCTGCTGCGGTGCACAAAGGAGCTGTTTGCGCGAGGGACGACAGCAAGTGGAGAGACAAGGGAGAGCAGATGGCGAAGCAGAGAGGGAGGACGTTGCCTGACAGGATGAGGCAGGGTGCCACGTCAGACGTGCGCATTCCCAATTCCGCTTGAAGAAGCTTCTTCAGGGGCGATTGAGGAAATCGAGGGGTTTGGTACACGTCAGCGCGCGGCTTGGCATTTGCAAGGCATGGATTCCGATTCAGCGGGAGGCGCAAGGGCACCTCATCGCGGTGCTGGCTGTGGTCCAGTTAGCAGCCGACATTTGGAAACTACAATCCCTGGTCTTCGTATTGAATTACGATGTACACTTGCTTCCATGAGAAAATAGCATTCTCAATATGTGCCGACAGCAATAGTTGTTGAAAGCTTCACCTTAATGCTTCCTACTCAACTCAAGCCTACCTACCTAGAATATTGCTTCCTACATATACGCTACTGATACTACAAGACAACATTTTTAGGCTACGGTATGTTGTGTCTTGCGGCTCTAACCAGATGCAGGAGGCAAGGTGCCAGCCATACAGGAGGAAAGCGCAGCGGCGTGATCACTAGGAAGTGCCGCCAGGAGCGGCTGCATTTGATCTGCGAAGGCCTGCGCGAGATGTGAGCAGGCTTGGCCCACGGAGAGACGCACTTCCGGTGCAATCTTACCGTTAACCGCCACCTCTGCGAACACAGGCACCAGCTGCGGCACCACTGCCAAAATCTGAAAAAAAAAAAAAAAAAAAAAAAAAAAAAAAAGGCACAGTGTGTAAAGCGCAGCCAGATGAAAATAGCAGCGCAAACGGGAACCATGAATTATGATGCTAGTTAATGAGGGTCATGCCACATGTGAGTGATCGTGCACACGATGGTGGGGCTTGGCATAGATACCTGGGGGTGCGAGGCAGCAACAAGTGCCACGAGGCAGCCGTACACTGGCTTGGCCTCCTCCAGGTCTGACTTGAGTGGCAGCGCTGCCACCAGCACTGGCAGCACCTGATGCAACGGGACAGAGCGCCAATGAGGGGAATAATACGGAGCAGACTCGGAGGGTTAAATCAGCAAGGGGGGCATAAGGGCAGACAGGAAGGAATAAATATCTTCATTGACAAGGAATGGACAAACACCAGACCTGGCGGGGAGGCATGGCAACGCACGGACCTGTTCAAGAGGCATGGCAGCACCACCAGAAGCGATCATTCGTGCAACAGCGCCAGTGGCGTTGTCCCTCACATCATCATCCTCGTCCGCTGAGAAAAGCGGGTGCAATCCCAACAGGATGTCGGGGTAGTGCCTGGGGTTGGGGGCGGGGGAGGGGGGGGGGGGGGTGTGGGTGGGGTGGAGGGAGGGAGAGTGGGTGGGTGGGTGGAATGAGGTGGCACGTGCAAGGCCAAGGGAATGACAGTGAGGTGCCTGCCTGGGCCGTGCATGTGGGATGTGGGGGGGGAGGAGGTTCGGGATGCAAGGCCAAGGGTGGCATGACAGTGAGATGAAAATAGCATTAAGGTGACGAAGAAAACAGCACAAGGCGTGTTCACCCCTCCATGCCTCCCCACCAGGGTGCTCCCACTGCCCCACCTGTGCATGGCAGCACGCTGCACGCCCACCTGTGCATGGCAGCACGCTGCACGCCCACCTGTGCATGGCAGCACGCTGCACGCCCACCTGTGCATGGCAGCACCCACCTGTGCATGGCAGCACCCACCTGTGCATGGCAGCACCCACCTGTGCATGGCAGCACCCACCTGTGCATGGCAGCACCCACCTGTGCATGGCAGCACCCACCTGTGCATGGCAGCACCGGACACTTCAGCCAGCTTGCCGACAGCAAAGGCAGCGTTGCGGCGGTTGGGGGGGTCTCCGCCCTTCAGCTCCGATGCCAGCACGGGCAGCAGCGTCTGTGCATGGGGGTGAGGGTTGGAGGGCGAGAGATGAAGGCGAAGTGAGTGAGTGAGGGGATGAAGATGGGTGGTGAGGGTGCGATTGGGCTCAGAGGTACTCGAGGAAGGGGGAAGAGGCACTAGAAGGCACACAGCGTGACCACAGCACTGCCACACACCCCACGCCAGCACAAACCCCACAGGCACTCACATCCACGTATGGCGCCATGGCTTCTCCCAGCTCCCCTGCCACGTCAGCAATGCACCCCACCGCCATGCTGCGATCGTTGGGCGGGCGTGAGGCTTTCTGCATGAGGGAGGAGGAGACAAGGGCCGGAGGAGTAGAGGAGAAGGGGGGCGGGGTAAGGGATGGGTGCTACGAAGCATGGCTGAGAGACAGAAGACTAGCGAGTGAGAGCGGCGGCAAAGGGGGTGAGCGGGGAGGGATTTTAGGGTACTAGAAAAAGATTTGTCGGGCAGGGAGGCAGGGAGCAGAGTAGCATGCAGCGACACGGCGGCGGCAAAGTTGCAGGCAGTGCAGCGGGCCCACGCAGGTCACAGCAAGCGAGAGTACAAGGAGAGTACGTGAAAGCAAGGGTGCGAGAGTGCAGGAGAGAGAGGGTGGGTGGTAGCGGTGGGCACCGTGAAGGCGAGCAGAGAGTGGAAGACAGGGGCGAAGGCAGCAGCGAGCGAAATAACGAGAAGAGTACGGTGCAAGAGCGCAAGGGAGCAAGGCGCCAGGGTGGTAGCAGGGGGCACCGTGAATGCAAGGATGTCGGGCAGCAGTGTGTGGAAGACAGGAGCGAAGGCAGCCGCGCCGACAGCACGAGCCACAGCGGGCAGCAGGTCAACAGCGGCGTCCATGAGCTCCTCATCATGCTCCTCCTCCTCTTCCTCCTCCTCCGCTGCCTCCGTTGGCCCCGCTGCCCCCTCGCCGCCCGTCTCGGCGTCGCTGGCTGCTCGCTGGCACGGCAGCTCGTCCCTCAGCGCTGCCCGCACCGCCGCCACTAGAGGCTCCGCGTCTGAACAGCAGCAGGTTGGGGGAGAGGGGTGCGTTGGTAACAAGAGGTGGGTTGGGAAGGGGCACGGCAGCTCGTCCCTCAGTGCCGCTCGCACCGTCGCCACTAGAGGCTCCGCGTCTGGGGGTAGGGAGAGAGTTTGGAGAATCCTCAAAAGTCAATCAAGGCCCTTTCTGAATGGAAGCTCGTCCCCCAGTGCTGCGTGCGTGGCTGCCACTAGAGGGCCACTAGAGGGTCAGCTTACATTACAGGCGAATGGCTTATCCCTCGCCGTGACTCACAGGGCAACAGGGCCGGCTGGTTGGCGGCATCAGCAGCGCCTTGATGGTCTCGGTGACGCAGCTGAAGGCCTGCCCCACCACTGCATGCCCGCTCCCCGTCGTTGCTCTTTGGGGCGCCTCACAAGCAGAACAGGGAGGTGGGCTAGTGACTCACAGGGCAACAGGGCAGGCTGGTTGGCGGCATCAGCAGCAAGTAGCGCCTTGATGGTCTCGGTGGCGCAGCTGAACGCCTGCCCCACCACTGCGCGCTCCTCGTCATCCTTCATCGCCCCCATCCACACCTCCATCGCCACGTCTGATGGGCGCAAGGGCGGAGGTGGAGGGGGAGAAGACGGGGGAGAGGAGGGGGAAGAGTTTGGGGGCAGCAAGCAGAGATTAGTGCGAGAGGGAACGATGGCAGCAGTGGGTGCGGTTGAGCATAACAAATGGATGGGCAGCGGGGGATATCAGAGAAAGAGGTGAGGATGAAGATGAAGGAGACGGAGAGGGAGGGCGAAAGGGGAGGGTGCGATGTTGGATGATGGGGCTCACCAGAGACATGCTTTGTCTCCGCGCTCATGGGCTGGTGGCCGTGGCGGCAGCAGGAGGAGCAGAGTCGCACGCATGGTTGATGTGTGTGTGCCATGCCATGCACAGCGAGGCACGCGGCACAAAGGGGGTGGGGTGGGGGGGTGGCGCACGCACAAGGGAGAGGACGAGGCGAGAGAGTGAGTGCAATCAATGGGTGCTATGCTGTAGAGGAGGACAGGCGGGCAGAGGGGAGATCCGTGCAAACGGATCTTCATGCAGGTTGAAGCAGCACGGATAGAGAGAGCATGGCACGGCACGGCAGCAACCACAGCAGCAGCCAGCCGCTTTTGTGGGAGGGCATGGGGCGTACCTGGCCCGGGGCGGATGGGAAGGCATGCAGTGCTGCTGTCACCAGGTCTGGTGTGGGGGGAGAGGGTGGGGGGGAGAATGGGAAGACGTTGCTGTGAGGGGTGCCGCGAAGGCAGAGAAACTTGAGCGGACGAAAAAAGAGAGATAGATGGTGCGAAAGGTGAGTGACATGCTGCATGCTTGGTTGCAGGCAGGTGGTGGGCAGTGGATGCAGGGCGGAGGGTGGAGGGCGAGGGAGGAGGGCAGGGAGCGGGAGGGGGGGGGGGGGGGGGATGAGGGGGGAACTGACGTTGCAGGGAGAGCGTGGCCTGCAGGCGCACGTCCTCATGCGCATAGTCCGCCCCGTCCTTGAGCACTGCCACCGCCTCCTGCACGTACCTGCGCGGAGAGGAGGGGGAGAGGGGAGAGGGGGAGGGCGAGGTATGCGGATGAAGCATGGCAAGGCGAGTCAGTGGTGGTTGATTCACCCTCAACCATGCACTACTCTCAGCTTCCATCAGAGGTCTATGGCATGCATGCACTGCAATCATTCAGCCCAGCAGCAGCACCACTCCCCAGCAGCGCACTCACGGGCCGAAAGCAGCCTTGGTGTACTGAGCATACGCCCCAATGGCCTGAGCGGCAGCCGCCTTCTCATCCAGCACTGCCGTGCGCACACTGATGCCCCTCAGCCCCCTCAGCGCCCCCTCCTCGTCCTCGTCCTCTGAATCCGACGAGATCTCCCCTGCCGCCAGTGCTGCCGCTAGCTGCCGCCGCCCGCCGCCCTCCGCGTCGGCGGCATCGTCGTCGGTGGCGGCCGGGCCGACCACGATGCCATCGTCAAGGCGGCAGGAGGAGAAGGCGAGCGGCACCACGTGCTGGAGGTACTGGTAGCGGGGAGGGAGGGGTGAGGTAGGAGAGAGGGAGGCGAATGGGTGAGAAGAGGGAGGGAAGAGGAGGGTGGTGGGATGTGAGTGGCACGAAACCGTTTCCAAGTCCGACAGCAGGTGCGAAGTCAACGGGGAGAGAAATGCCAAAAGGAGAGCGTGCAGGTGCGATGATGCAAGCAGCAAGGGTAGCGAGGAAGGACCCCCAGCAACTTACAGGGGCGAAGTCAGCTTCGAGGAACTTGGCCACGTCACTGAAGAAGGAGTGCGCGTACTCCCTCAGTGCACTCTGATCCAGGGCGAAGCCCTGCCATGGGGAAGGTTGAGCATGGGGTGTGGGGTGTGGGACGTGGGAGGTCGCGTGTGGTTGGTGAACAAGGGAGTGAGGCGCTCTGAATCCCTCGTTTACACAGCTTACTGATGTTCACAACACATAAAGAATCCCTGCGACCCCCCGAGCCACCAGCACAGCACCTTGAAGTGCAGCACTCAGGCCATGAAGCACAGCAGCACTCTTTCCACGGCCTGGCACCCTGCAGCAATCCCAGTGATGCCCACCAGCTCGTACCCGCACTGCTTGTGGCTTACTGCTGTTCACACCACTGCCCCTCAACTGCTCCCCCACCCCCAACTTGGAGTGCAGCCCCACAACTTTCCCCACCTTGAGAGCAGCATCCATGAAGCCGGGCAGCACAGGCTCCACAGCCTGGCGCCCCACGGCAATCCCAATGATGCCCACCAGCTCGTACGCACGCGACCGCACGTCCACGTCAGCCTCTGCTGTGAGGGACACGAGCGGGATGAGCGCCGCCAGCACCGCGTCGCTGTAGGGCGCGAACTTGGGGCCCGCTGCTGCTGCCGCTGAGCCTATGGCGGACTGGCAGGGAAGAGAAGGAGGGTTGTGGGAAGAGAAGGGGAGAGTGGGGAGATTACTTGGGACTTGCTGCTGCTGAGCCTATGGCGGACTGCCGGGGGAAAGAGGGGAGGAGGGGAGGGGGGTGGATGGGGAGGTGGATGGGGGGGGTGATGACGGGGGTTGT
Source organism: Closterium sp. Naga37s-1 (assembly GCA_947471745.1). Lineage (NCBI taxonomy): Eukaryota > Viridiplantae > Streptophyta > Zygnematophyceae > Desmidiales > Closteriaceae > Closterium > Closterium sp. Naga37s-1. The sequence goes on along the minus strand of CANJKZ010000337.1, from coordinate 109,223 downwards.
GACACGAAATGTGACCGGATGGAGGACATAGGGAGGAAGAGTGATGGTGGGAAAGAGAAGCCGCCTTTGGTGTAGTTACGTATGCATACACACAATGAGTAGCCACACGTCCCATCACATGTCATCGCACTGCAACATGTCGCATCACATCATCACATCCTACCACATCCCATCACATCCCGCCACATCCCACTGCACGGCACTCACGATGCACATCTCCTGCAGGTTCCTATCGGGCGAGCGCAGGGCGTCCATGAGTTGGCGCATGAGCGGGTCCAGGAAGTCCAGGATCTCGTCCCCCATGTGCTCGCAGAACGCCGCCAGCGCGTAGTACGCCTTCTCCTGATGGGTGGTGGGGGGAAAGGGGAGAGGCAGGGGGACGGGAGGGGGGTAGGGAAGGGAGAGCACACGAAAGCAGAGGTTGAGAGGGAGGCACAAAAGTGATTCCTCACATCGACATCAATCAAGCAGCCCAGCACCCAGAATGATTCCGAACTTCCTTCCAGAATTTATTCCATCAAACCCCTTCATTTCCACTGACCCTGACGACGGGCGAGGCGTCGTTAAGGGCGGCGAAGACAGCTGGCAGGATGATCTTGTAGTGCTCCGACGCCTCGGGCTGCACAAACTCCGACAGCTGCCCCACCGCGAAGCACGCCGCTCCCCGCACCTTGGGGTGCGCGTCGCCCAGCCCCGCCACTATGAGCGGCAGCATGTCTGACTCCAGGCGCCCCCGCACTGCCTCACTGCGGGGAATGGTGGGGGGGTGGAGGTGGAATGGAGAACGGGTCTTGAGACGGCTTGATGCATGCTGCTCCTCGCACCTTGGGTGCGTGCCTGTCGCCCAGCCCCGCCACTATCAGCAGCAGCACGTCTGACTCCAGCCGCCCCCGCACTGCCTCACTGTGGGGCCGCGGGGCAAGGAAGACGGGGAATAGAGAGGGTGGGTTTTGAGATGTCTTGAAGCACGCTGCTCCCCGCACCTTGGGATGCGCGTCACCCAGCCCCGCCACTATCAGTGGTAGCACGTCTGACTCCAACCGCCCCCGCACTGCCTCACTGTGGGCCAGGGAGGAAGGATAATGGGGGAAGCAGCAAGTGGGGAGATGAGAGGTGGGAGAGTGGAAGTGGGTGACAAGCCAGTGCCCCCTCCCACTTCACTCAACAGAACCCCCCTGCACTTATCAGCAACCCCCTGCAACCACCAGCACCCCTCTGCACTCACCAGCACCCCTCGGTAATAACAGCCAGGGCCATGACAGCGGCGTAGCGCATGTGGGGGTTGGTGTCCGTGATGTGCGCGCGGGCGAACGCCAGCACGGGCGGGAACACGTGCTTGCGCGGCGCCTCCATTGCCACCGCGTCTATGGCCTGTTGGGGTGAAGAAGCAGGGTGATGGGGGGTTCGGGGTGGTGAAGGGGGGTGAGAGGGGGATGAGGGGCGGTGAGAGGGGGGTAGGGGGGAAGTTAAGTTGTGGTTGTGGGAATGGATAAGAGTTCATGCGCGAGGCCTCTGTGGTCACTGCGTGTGTGGCCCAGGGGGGACTTTGACAGGGGGGCGTGAAAAAGGGGTCACCTGGGCGGCAAAGCGCATGGGCGAGAGGTCACCTGGGCGGCAAAGCGAATGGGCGAGAGGTCACCTGGGCGGCAAAGCGCATGGGCGAGAGGTCGTACTCCTCGTCCTGCTCCGAGTCCGTCTGGCCACAGGGCTCGGCGAGCAGCCGCGCCATGGCGGCGAGGATGACGGGCACCAGCTTCTGCTTCGCCAGCCACTTGGCCTTCCATGCCGCACACCACGCCACCACCTGCGCTGCCTGCAGCACCGAAACACACATTCTAACAGTCTGTCAGTTCGCATTCACCACGATTGAATGTGGAGTGAGTTTCCCTCATGCTGGTGTGTGTTGGTCGTGTTCCTTGTTACGATTCCCTATCGAGCATCATCTGCCTCATCTGCGCCACTTGCGCCATTGCAGCGCGGCAGGGGCGTGGCGCCTCACCTGGAACCTGGTGGCGGGTTCGAGGTGCGTGTTGCTGGCGAGCTCGAGCGCGAACTGGATGACGGCGGGCAGCGAGGGCGCGATGACGGGCGCGGGGTGCTCCGCCAGCTCCGTCACCACCTCGCACACGCGCACCACCGCCGCCTCGTCTCCGCTGCCCGCTGAGAACCGCCCCACGTCCAGCATCGGCGCCACCAGGTCGCGCATCAGCGCCTAGGCGGGGGAGCGGGAGGGGGAGGGGGGGAGGGGAGGAGGAGGGGAGAAAGGCGAGGGAGGGATGAGCGGAGGGGGTTGAAGCGGATGCGGGGGAAGCAAGAAGAAGCGGAGGGGGCGAGAGCAGGAGAGAGAAAGGACGGAGGCGCGAGCAGCGCAATGTCCTGTGCTACGTATTAATCCGCGAATTCGCGGCACTCACCACGTCTTGCTCGCTGTCCAGATACTCCACCAGCGCCGCCACGGCCCTGCGCACCCACGCACCCACCCATCGGGGAGTTGCAAATGTGTGAATTTGGAACCAAGGGGAAAATCAGTAAGAACTCGCGACACGCGAGACCCCGTATGCGACGATCAGGTGGTGCAGGCAGCGCGGGCGGTGTGCGCGGGCGGTGTGCGAGGGGCAGCAGCGTAAGGGGGGTGCGCGCGGAGCAGCAGCGCGAGGGGTGCGGGCGGGGTACTCACTTGAGCGCGGCGACGCGCACTCGCGCGCTGGCCTGGTCGCGCAGGCCCGCGACGAAGATGCCGTGCAGCGCGGGAAAGTGCGGGCGCAGCACGTCCCCGATCGTCTCCACCAGCGCCGCGAACAGAATGAACGCCAGCTGCGGGGGGAAGTGGGGAGCGGAGAGGGGAAGCGGGAGGGGGAGGAGCGGAGAGCGGACCGTGGGGAGGGGGAATTTACAGGTGAATGGCGCAGTGGTGGAGCGGACGGCGGGGAATTGGATGCGGCGTAAGCGCAGGGGTTGACGCGGAATATGGTGTGAGGGCGGGGGCTCACCTCGCGATGGTCCTCCTGCTGCCCCTGCGAGCACTGCAGCAGGAACGGCAGCAGCTCCGGCCACTCGCCATTCGGCACGCTGTGCTTCGCGATCACGCTCGCCACGTCTGCACTGGCGCGGCGCACCACAGGGCTGCATTACGGTAGGGCACGACACGGGAGCGAGGGATGCACGATCAGGGGGCACGGCGAGGAATGCGGGGGATGCCACTATCTGACGAACAGTGTGCTATGAAATGCCAGATAGGGGTGCGATCAAGCCCCACACTTCATATCTCCGCACCTCCGAAACTCGATCCCTAGAACGCAAGCTTTGGTTAGACCGATACCATGAGCCGCGCCCTTTGCCCTACTCGTAAGCTCGCTACTGGTAACACCACGTGCGCCTAAGCGGCGACAATGCTGGAGGCTGACGGAACGGGCTTCGCACCTACACGGCGACCGAATCGGATTCCGCACCTGGGCTCGAGCGCGATGCTCTCGAGGAGCGCGGACTTGATGCTGGCCTTGGCCTCCGCGGGCTGCTGCGCCCACAGCCCCGCGACCTTCTTGCGCATGAGCACGGCGGCGAGCTGGCGCACGTCGGGCGCGGGGCCCGCCTTGAGGAAGTGCAGCAGCGCGAGCAGCACGGCGGGGTCCTTGGAGAGCTGCTTGAACGCCGCCTCCGCCGCCTTGCGCGAGTCGTTGTCCGGCAGCAGCAGCTGCTGCAGCACCGCCGCTAGCTGATCCATCGCGAGAATTGGGGAGGGCGAAGAAATGAGTGAATTTGTTCGCGAGGAAAGGGAGGGGAGCGCGGGTGCGTGTGCGAGCTTAGAAGTCAACGCGAGGCTGCGCTCAACAGCTCAACGCAGCGGGGAAAGAAAAGAGGTTCAACTGATGCAGGGGAGGTGAATTTGTTGATCGTTGCTGCCCTTTCCAGCTCCCAAGGCCTTCCCTTGGGAGCTCCGGAGCGCGGACCAAATTCGTGGCTGGGAAAGATCGTGATACAAAATTGTGGAGTGTTTCGCAATCAGTTTCGCAGCACTTGGCGAAACCGCGACTGCGGCACCCTTCTTCCGTTACTACCATGGATCCATGACATGTGATGCGATGCCATGCCATGAAGATGCTGTCATGTGATGCCATGCCACAGCGGTACACCATGGCAGGCACACACAGGTTGCATCCTCGCGAGACATGCTTCGCCTCCGGTTCGGTCTTTTTGGGCTTCGTCTCGAACACTAGCCTTGGGGGCAAGGCTGCTATTGGGAGGGATGGGAATCATGTGCATTCTATGTATATTCATTTGCACAACATACAAGATCAAGCTACGGTATGTTCACTCCCATACACAATGCAGACATCCAAGCAGCACTCAACAGGAGTGCGTGGTGAAGGGCAAGCCAGTGGTGAATCTTGTGAACAATGAGGTGTACATTATAATGAACGTGTAAGGTTAACCAATACGCCATAACAAACAACCTCCACCACTATTTGTGGATAAACTTCACTTTGAGAAGAAACTCCAATTGAATCTGCATATTTCCAACAGAAGAAGCAAATGCGTTAGAAAACCCCATTCACTGCAGAAAGTGCTGCACGTACAAAGAAAAGAACGTGTAAAAGACCGCATTGTATACAGTACCTGCGATGTATCGTAGACGATAAACTCGTTGTAGCGCAGGTGGCTGTTCTTGACCCCTGAGGGCACGGGCTTGCCGCACGGCACAACGACATCGGAGGCCCACTTGACAAACTCGGCCTCCTTGGGCTTCATCGTCCCCAGCCCCTTGGTTGCATGCTTGCCCCGTGGCAGCTTCTCCACATACTGCATGGGAGGCACGGCAGGCAGCATCAGCGGGAGAGTTAATACAAATACTGGGGTGCCGGTAGGGAAAGGATTTGAATGTCGCTAGCAAGGCGATTGTGAGTGTGGTGGAAAAGGAAGAGTGAGGGGAAACTGGAGAAGCTGATGGGAGGGGAGGTTGTCAAAAGTTTGCTTGTTTAAATGCACCACCAGTTCAAAGGGCAATGAGGTGAGAGCAACGCTGAACTGGGCACTGACCTCGGCGGAAGTGAGTTCATAGAGAGCACCGAGCGCCACACGGGAGAGCAGCAGCAGGCCAACGTTGCTGTCACGGCTGGTGAAGCAGTACTGCGCACTCTTGCTCACCAGGTCCGCGAAATACACCCCCTTGCCAAACTGTCACGCAGAGAGAGGGGGGGGGAGAGGGGAGGAAGCAGCATGTGCATTGGAACAGCTAGGGATGGTGGCACAGGGGAATGCGGGAGGAATACACAGTGCGAGAATGGTGGCAGCGGAACGGGACATCGTATCAGGGTGCAGAAGGGGTGCGTACCATGTAGCCGGTAACAGGCGCCTCTGGCGGTGCAATGCGCAGGCCCTGTCTCAAGATGCCCACATAGTTGGTCACTCGTGAGCCTGCAGGGGGGAAGGTTGGCAGATGGCAGTGCAGGGGAAATCAGATGATGACACCACAGCCCAAACCACGAAGCACCACCGTATGTGCAGTGCACTGTGAATGTAACCATATGAGCATGTGAGCATACCGTGCCACAGCAGCATGTGAGCATACCGTGCCACAGCAGCATGTGGTTCTTGATGTCAGCACGGAAGGCCTGCTTCTCCCCACTGCGATCCACGCGGAACACATCCAGCAGCTCCAACTCCCACTCCTGCCCGCACGGGGTTCATGGAGAATCATGCGTGAATGGGGAGCATGGATGGAACGAAGGGCGGACAGGGTGAGAAGCCTATGGAAGAGCAAAGGCACGAAGCAGGCTGTGTGCATGCAAGGCCAGGACCATGCACCCGCGTACAAAGCACCTTGTGAGTGGGAGCATGCGTCTTGTGCAGGTAGTCCTTGACGAGCGAGTAATCAGCATCGCTGTGCTCCAGCGGCGACAGCCCGCACTGCAGCTGCCGGTAGTGGCGGTCCACCGGGTCCTCCTTCTCCCCCGCCTCGCCCTCGCCTGCCCCCTTGCTGGCACTGAGCAGCGTGGACGTCACCTCCATGTCCCTCAGCGCCTCCAACATGCGGATCTGCATGCCATGGCGCACATGGCATACACAGCAACCCAGGCACATACAAGGCACACAGGTCACATGGGAGGGCAGGACGAGGCCATAGTCAGTGCATGCAGTCCACTCCACTGAGGTAAGGTGCAGAGCTCGATGCAGCAACAGCAGCAGGTACACACGCCCCACTCGCACCTTTGTGGTGAGAGCCTCGAGTGTGCGGATGGCAGCGGGGTTGACGGTGGGGATGAGAGTGAAGAAGCGGTTCGACACGTCCACAATGGTGCTCTCCCTGTGTAGTTTGAGTCGACTCAAAACGCACCTTGGTGGTGAGTGCCTCGAGAGTGCGAATAGCGGCGGGGTTGACAGTGGGGATGAGAGTGAAGAAGCGGTTGGACGCGTCCACGATGGCGCTCTCCCGCCGCCCCGTGCTGTCGGGCGGCAGCTGCAGGGCGGCCTGCACGTCCGTGAGCACGTGGAAGCCGCGCTCTATGTGGCGCTTGGTGAGCTTGCCCAGCGGCATCTCCCGCACGTTGATCTCAAACTCCACCATCGCCTCCCTGCCACGCGTGTGCACGGTGGAGGTGGTGCGGGGAGGGGGAGGAAAGTGTTAAGAGGACGAGGAAGAAGGGGGCACGAATTCCAAAAGGTGCTTGGTGAGCTTGCCCAGCGGCATCTCCCGCACGTTGATCTCACACTCCACCATCGCCTCCCTGCTCTCCACAGTGCCGCGCGGTGTGCGGTGAGGGGGGTCGCGGCGGGCGAGAGGGGAGGAAAGGACGAGTGGGGTCATTGAAGGGACTGGGAGAGAGGGGGTGAGTGCAGTGGGCAGTGGGCATAGAGGCTGACACATGAGATCACTGGGACGAGGGGTGTGACACTTGAGAGCAAGCACGCAGAGAATATTATCCTGAGTCACAGCAACACCGAATGGATCTGAGGTCGAAGATCATCAAGAGCACCTGCCAGCATGTGAGCAGCAGCACGCGAGCTCCCGTCAGTGAGCTCCAGTCAGTGAGCTCCAGTCAGTGAGCTCCAGTCAGTGAGCTCCAGTCAGTGAGCTCCAGTCAGTGAGCTCCAGTCAGTGAGCTCCAGTCAGTGAGCTCCAGTCAGTGAGCTCCAGTCAGTGAGCTCCAGTCAGTGAGCTCCAGTCAGTGAGCTCCAGTCAGTGAGCTCCAGTCAGTGAGCTCCAGTCAGTGAGCTCCAGTCAGTGAGCTCCAGTCAGTGAGCTCCAGTCAGTGAGCTCCAGTCAGTGACCTCCAGTCAGTGAGCTCCAGTCAGTGACCTCCAGTCAGTGAGCTCCAGTCAGTGACCTCCAGTCAGTGACCTCCAGTCAGTGACCTCCAGTCAGTGACCTCCAGTCAGTGACCTCCAGTCAGTGACCTCCAGTCAGTGACCTCCAGTCAGTGACCTCCAGTCAGTGACCTCCAGTCAGTGACCTCCAGTCAGTGACCTCCAGTCAGTGACCTCCAGTCAGTGACCTCCAGTCAGTGACCTCCAGTCAGTGACCTCCAGTCAGTGACCTCCAGTCAGTGACCTCCAGTCAGTGACCTCCAGTCAGTGACCTCCAGTCAGTGACCTCCAGTCAGTGACCTCCAGTCAGTGACCTCCAGTCAGTGACCTCCAGTCAGTGACCTCCAGTCAGTGACCTCCAGTCAGTGACCTCCAGTCAGTGACCTCCAGTCAGTGACCTCCAGTCAGTGACCTCCACTCAGTGAGCTCCTGTGAGCACCTGATGGACTTGAGGTCGAAGATCATCATGAGCAGCGCCACCAGTCGCTTGTCCAGCTTGCTCCTTGTGCCCATCAGTGCCCCGCCCTGCTCCTCCTCCTCGTCCCCTCCTCCATAGTCCTGCCAGGCAGGGGGAGAGCAGATGCGCACCGGAGCATTGATGCTGATTGCTATTGTCTTTCAGTTCATCTCCTAACCCTGAAACCCCAAATCCTAAACCAATGATGCGCCCACATATGAGCAGGCAGGCGTTACAACAGCACGGCATGGCAGCTGCTCACACTGCTGCAGCGGTTAGAACTATCTCTATGTCAGCAGCTGGAACAGATGCCATCAGCCACTCACAATCTCAAGAGGGTAAAACTTCCCAGGCTGCTTCTCAAAGCCTGATTTCTTCTGCCACGCGTCCCAGTCGTTGCCTGTCTTCTCCCTGAACAGGCGCTTGAACAGCCCCATCGCCCGCTCACGACTCTCCTGCTCCAGCTTGCTCCCCCCCCTGCCCTCGTTGCCCACGCGCCCCCACTTGCGGAACACGTGGCACGTGGGTGACTTGTCGTCCTCTATCACCTGCAGGATGTAGTAGCTGCAAGGAGGGGAGCAGAGGGCAAGGGAGTGAGAGGGAGGGTGGGATACGTGAAGAGCAAAAGAAGTGTTGGAGGGTTTGACGTGTTGCCTCCGCTGCAGGAAGAGGGGACGGGGAGTGGGGACAGAGGACGGGGAGAGAGGAAGAGGTGGATGTTAGATACCGCATGCAGCAGGTGCAGTGGATTGAAGCAGGCAGCGTGTGGTGGTGCGAGGGAAAGAAGGAGGCAGACCTGTTGGCGCCAGTGGAGAGGTCAGCGAGGGAGAGCGTGGTGCTCCACACGCACCCCTGGCACTCCAGCACGTGCCCCCTCTCCGCCAGCCCCGACGCCTCATGCACCGCCGCCCGCCCCTTCACACGCACCGTTGCCCGCACCTGCTCCTCCCCCTCGCCCGCCCTGCCCTTGCCCTTCCCCCCAACCCTGCTCTGCTTCCCAGCAGCGGCGGCAGGGCGATTGGCGTCCACCTGCTGCAGCAGCTGCAGCGAGAGGGGCAGCAGGTAGGCGCGCATGGGCAGGCGGCGCTTCTGTGAGAGCGCTTCCAGGAGATAGGCCTCCGAGACCACCGCTGCTCCCAGGACGCTGGGGTGCGGGAGGGGCGCGGATGGATGGAGGGCACGTGGAATTGACGATCAGGTGGGGTTGTTGCGAAGGAGGGTGGCGGGAGAGGAGAGAGTGGAATGGTGGATGGGGTTGAGTTTAGGGCAAGGCAAGGGACGGATGGTAGGGATGGGATGGGGTGATAGCAGGGACGGAAAGACAGTAGAGGTGAAGAGGTGGAACAAGGTGCGGCAACTTTGTTTTGGGAATCTGACAGATCGTTGGCAGAGGCAGTGGGAGCAGTGGAGAAAGTTGGGATGGGGAGGGGGAGAGGTGGTGGACGTACAGGGGCGGCAGGAGCTTGTCCTCATTCTTCTCCACGTCTGCCTCGGTAGCCACAATGCAGTCCACCTCTGGTGCACGCCGGGCGCAGGGGGCGAGTGGGGGAGGGGAGGAGCAAGGGAGGAACAAACGGGAATGAGGGGATGGAAAGGAAAGCACGGCGGATGGTGGAGCGATGATGGAATGGAAGCACTGTCACGGCAGGAAACCCCGAAAGAAAGAGCAATGTGAATCAAATCAGCGCGATGCTTCTGTGGGCAGCAAACCTCACGAAACAACTCCACACGCAAGAGCAGCTTGCCAGCACACTCACTCACCCGCGCTCGTCAACGACACCACAGCACCACCACCCTCCTCAATCTCCTTGCGCCACGCTGCCTGGGTGCGGGACAGGCGCCCCACCAGCGCCACATGCACCCCCTCCAGCGGCTTCTCACGCTCCACTCCCCCATCCGGTATCGCTGCCTCCCGCCCCTCCCTTGCTGCTCTACCGCCCTTCCCCCGGCTCGCTTCCTTCCCGCCCGCCCCTGCCGTGCTCGCCTGCTTCACCTCACTGCGCTTCTCCTCTGGGGGCAGCACCCGCTGCGGCCACACACTCGCCCCCTCCTCCCCCGCCTCGCTCCCCTCAGCCTTCCCCTTGCCCTTCCCCTTGGCCCGCCCCTTGCCCTTGCCCTTGTCTGCTGCATTGAAGCGCTGCTGCTGCTTCAATCGGTACTCCTGGCAGCAGCAAAACGCAGAGGCAAGAAAGCAGTGAGCGCAGGAGCAAAGGCCGCACAGGCATTGACAAGTTGTACAGCTGCATGGGATGAGAGGAACGTAACTGATGAGAGCTCACAATGACCATGCGAGTCAGGAACGAATTAAGCTCATCAATAATAAGTCACCATAATTCAGAAAATGCCTCCAATACGGATCCGCCACTGCTGAGCTGACACCGCCACTCACATCAACAAACGGGTTGGTAATCTCCTCAGGAACCACCCAGGCAGCTTGCTTGCGCTGCACGTCGCGAGTGGTGAAGGAGCAGGCGGACCAAGCAGAGAGGAACCCTCGGCAGCGGTACCGCCCATCCCAATACTCCATGGGGTATGCGCACAGCTGGCACGGCGGCAGGGGGCCAAACAGCATGCCGTCCGCACACCGCTCCCTCAGGGCGTCCTCGCTGCCACCTGGCTCCTGCTGATTGGCCTCCAGCATGGCGCGCATGTCTGCTACAGTCAGGTGCGCGCGCAGCTGGTCCTTCACCTCCCACACCCGCCTTGCCTGCTGCTCCAACGCCCTCTCTAGCTCCGCGCTCATCTTCCCCTCCTCGCTCTTCCCTGTGTCCTGTGGCTTGGCGTCCTCCTTCCCCTTCCCCTTGCTCTTGCTGCCTTCCTCGCCTCCCCCATCCTGCTCCGCCCCCCGCTGCCGCTTCTTGGGGGGCTCTGAAGGGGCCGTGGGGGGATGGTGGAGGAGGAGAGGGTGTCAATCAGATAAGAGCATGCAAACACAGAAACGGCACATGCAGGTACAACTAGGCAACCAATGCCCATCCACTGCCTTCACCTCTAGTCCTACACTCGCCGTTTATCACCACCCTCTGCACCCATTGACCAGCCATACACCCTACCTACCTCCCACCCACACACCGTACACGCACCTCCTCCTTTGCCCTTCCCCTTGGCCCCGCCTCCCAGTATATCCAGCAGGCGCTGCTGATCCTCCTTCTGAAGCTCGCCCCACCCCTGCCCGTGCGCCCCCTCGGCCAGATACCCTCCCCCCCACAGCACACTCACCTCCGCCCTTGCCCGTCCCCTTGGCCCCCCCTCCCAGCAGCTGCAGCAGGCGCTGCTGGTCCTCCTTCTGGAGCTCGCCCCACCCCTGCACGCCCTGCACGCGCGCCCCCTCAGGCCAGATGCCCTCCTCCCCCATGCACGCCACGTGCCGCCATGCAGGCACCTCCATGCCCCTCGATGCCTCCATGCGCGCCACTCGCAGCTGCGATTCACATAGGGGTAGGGCGGATGGGCATTGGGGGGAAGGGAATGATTGGTGCCATGCCGCGTGGCACCATGCTGGCACCTCCATGCCCCTCGATGCCTCCATGCGCGCCACTCGCAGCTGCGATTCACATAGGGGTAGGGCGGATGGGCATTGGGGGGAAGGGAATGATTGGTGCCATGCCGCGTGGCGCCATGCTGGCACCTCCATGCCGCGACTCGATGCCTTCATGCGCGCCACTCGCAGCTGGAGCGCATGGATGGGCAGGACGGGTGGGGTCGGGGCAGGGAAATATGGAGTGGGGTGGACCGACATGGCTATAGTCGCCTGGGGTCAGAAGGGTTGCAGGGAATAATGGCACGGAGAGAAAGGCAGGGGGGATGCATAGGGGGCGGAGCTTGGAGGCAGGTGGAAGCAGCACTCACCTCGCCCTTGGCGATCTTCTCATTGCAGTGCCGGCACGCCGACCGGTTGCTTGCAGCATACGTCACCTGGAATCCAGCCACCGTCCCCGCCGCTGCTTCCTCCCCCTCCGAACCTGAATCATCCGCCACTGCCTTCCCCCTCTTCCCCTTGCTCTTCCCCTCGCTCTTCCCCTCGCTCTTCCCCCCGTCACCCTTCGCCCCCGCAGCTGCAGCAGCCTTCCCCTTTCCCCCTTTGCCTGCTTTCCCCGCTTTCTCCGCTTTCCCCTCGCCCCCCGCTGTCCCCGCGGCCTGCGCGACCAACTCCCCCTTGGCGTACGCCCTGAGCGCCTGCTGGTCCTCCCAGCGCAGCACGTCCGCGCCCTCCACGTCGCCCACACTGGCAGGGGGAGACGGGAGGGGATACGTCGTGCTGTTGAAAGGCGGCGGTGCTAGGGAGAACCGTGCGGAAGGGGCAGAGACAGAGGCGGTAAAGGGGATGGGAGCAGACGAGCAGACGAGCAGACGAGCAGGGGAGCAGGGGAGCAGGGGAGCAGGGGAGCATTGGTGGCAGGAGGGGCAGGGCGGCACTGACTTGGTGATGAACCCCGGCGCCTTGAAGACGCAGCTCGCGTGGAACCACAGCTGCTCCGCGCACATGGGGGGTGGAGAAGGGGGGATGGGAGGGGCATGGGCGGAATGAGAGGGGAATGGGCGGAATGAGAAGTAGAAGGCGCAATCCGGGAAAAGGAGGATGAGATGCAAATTGAGAAGAGGGGGCGGAATAAGGTTGAGAGCGGGAAGTGAGAATGGAGGGAGATGCAGGGGAGGCGGAACGGCGCGTGCATGACTGTAATGCCTTCAATCACAGGACACTAACCAGAGAGGAATAACGCCATGAATTTCAGAGCCATTAGAGCCATCGATTGTGACGCAATGCGACATGTATCCATAATGAAATCCGAAGCCACTATGAGCGCATTACCGTCATGAATCCGTCGAACTGCTTCGACTCGACGACTTTGGCGATGCGAAAAGCGTCCTTGGCGATGCTCTCCTTGCACTTCCGGCAGCTCGCGCGCGCCGACTTGGCGTACTCCGCCTTGAACGGCTTCGGCTTGGCGCGCTCTCCCTCGTCCGCCATGGCGCTGGCGTGTCAAGTACGCGAAGGATGATGGTCTGTGCGCCTATGACTAAAATGGCGCGAAACTTATGGTAGGATGGAAAACAAGAACTGAACAGTCCTTGGTGGCATTGGAGACCCAGAATTTGCCGTACGCAGTATTGACGGTCTCACTCTCGCCATAAAATAATTTGCCGAACCCAGAATGTGCTCTCTGGACGAAAAAGCTAGCGACAGTGTCAAACAATAGCTGCTATCATAGAGCTTGCATTCCTTCCTAGGCATTACATTCTATGTGCATTACATGCGGACATTACGGTATGATATTACCGGAACTGCTTTGTAGATGCACATGTGGGAGGGAGGAGAGGGAGTGAAGACGGGAGACAGCGACGTATGAGCGGGTAACGAGGATACCCCACGGGAGACAGACGGCTGCGATCGCCGCGAGGACGAGAACTCGCATTCCTACGCGTCGATTGCTCCGCGGCATTTTGGATAGTCCACGCCGAATGGGAGATTTGGCATGAAGGGGGAGATGATCAAGCGAGGGCTGTGCTTGTTTGTTGCTTCGGTTGAAATGGGTTGGGTTAGATTTCAAAATGAACACAAAGTGCTTCTGCACTAGGCTATGAAGAAACCTCGTGGTGGTACTGTGAGCGCCTATAACGAGTCGAGGACTCCACCTCCGCATCCAGGGCGAACGAATTCCTTGCGACTTCCACTCCAGCACTCTTCTGCTCTTGCCCCCACAGTTTCGGGAATCCCAAGGTTGCTGTCTTTGCCTGCTCGCGCTTCAAGCTTGTCGCACTTCACACGCGACCAGCTTCCTGCGCTCCTTACCCTATATACTGTCGTTTCCCGTTCAGATCCTTGCTGCTCGAAGGCATTGTCTGCGACATGTCCAGTAGGCGTGCGAAGGTGCTTCTAGGTGTAACGGTCCTCGCGACTGTCGCTGGGTCGCATACGTGCACCAGCTGCAAGTGAAGGAGCGAGAGGTGTGCTACCTCTTCTCATTGCCTATATTTTTGTCTTCCTCCATCATTCAGTCACGGTTATATTCTCTCAGCACTGTTTTCACTGTGTCATTGACACTAAGTGGCACCTAAGGCATTGCACAGATCCGCTTCGTCTGCTCATGGTGTTTAGTCGCCACGCCGTGAATTCCCTCACGCCACGTGGCACAGAACCTCCACCGCGGCGTGTTGCGCGACGACCAGCTTTTGGAGGAGAAGCGTCCCCAGTTCCAGTCGCAGGCCCAACCGTCGCATTCACCGCTGTCGCAGATGCAATCGTCGCAAGCATCCCCTCCAGCAACGCAGCAGCAGTAACCCGAATCCGGGACACCACACGAGGCATCAGGACATTTTGTCCCAGATCCAATCACAACCGTCAGCGTCTTCACCCTTGGACCCGATCCTCCCACTCTCTTTTAGATATTCCGTTTCAAGCACCAGCAGCCATTCTTACACTGCACCCTGGCCAAGATACGAACGGAATGGCATTATCATCAGAACATCTTCACATGCGCATACCAGCAACGGATCAGTCTCCACTGTTCCAGCTCTCCGCCATGCTCCCTCCATCTTCTCCCCTCTCCCCATCTCATCCCCACTCCCCGTCATCTTCTCCGTCATCCCCCTCCCCCTTCCCTTCCTCCTCCGTTAACCCTCCCCCTTCCGCCTCCCCGTCCCCCTTCTGGCGCATGCCCCTCTCCCCCTCCCGCGTTTACCTTATTGATTCACCCGCCTCCTTCCGGGCGGCAAGGGTTGACGTTATCCTGTCCAAGGCAATCATGGTGGGGCTTGATGCCGAGTGGCGACCGTCCAGACTCCGTCGGGAAATGGCTGAGCTGGCACAACAGGCTGACGTGTCTAAACAGGCTGGCGTGGCAGCTACATCATCACTTCAAGCAGCAGCGGCATCAGCATCAGCAGCATCAGTAGCAACGGCAGCAGCAGCAGCGTCATCTGCGGAAATTCTCCCCCCAGCGTCAACAGCAGGGAGGAGAGGAGCAGAACGGCGGGGTATCAGCAGCAGACGTACAGCTTGCAATCGATGGACAGCTGGCAGCAGGCAGACAGGTGGCAGGGGGCGGACGGGTGGGAGGAGGTGGTGCTGCTGCTGGACCTGCTGTCTCTCCCGCCCTGCCTGTACGCCCCCCCTCTCCGCGCCATGCTGCGCGCCCCGCACACCCTCAAGCTTGGCTTTGCCTTTTCAGACGACCTCGAGTTCCTCCACCAATCCCTCCCCTTGTACCACCGCTCCCTCTCCTCCCACCACCACTCCCTCCCCCCACATCATCACTCCCTCCCCTCACACCACCAGTCGCTATCCCCAGATCACCACTCCATGCCCCAGGACCCAGACCATGACCGCCAACTCCTCCCGTCAGATCACCCCTCCCGCCTTCATGCCACGAGCACCCGTCCCTCGACTGCTTCCATCACGTGTCGCCCTTCATAGACGTGGGCGCGGCCTACCACGCCATTCGCCGCGCCCGCCTACACCTCAAGCGAGACAACCTGCTCTCCCTCCTCACCACCACCGCCCCTCCCGGCTCCCTCGCCAGCAGATCAGTGCTGCCGCCCGCGTCTGGGCTGTCAGCGCTGGCGCAGGTGCTGCTGGGGGCGCCGCTAGACAAAGAATTGCAGTGCAGTGACTGGGAGCAGCGGCCGCTGTCACGCCACCAGCTGCACTATGCTGCTGCTGATGCCCTCTGCCTTATTCACATGGCGCTCGCACTTCTCCCCCTCGCTCTGCGCCCCCACGCCCTCTCTGCCCATGCCCTTTCCGCAAATGGAAAGGGGCAGGTTGGACTAGCAGCAGTACATGGAGGCCCATCCACGTCACCATCCCTGTCAGCATCATCCTCGTCAGCATCCTCGTCAGCGTCCTCGTCAGCATCCCCTTGTGTTGTTGATCAGCCCATTCCGGCTGCATCTGTTTTAGTAACTGCGTGTACTGTCACGCCTGCACTCCCACCCTTACAGTCACACCATCGCCTCATACACACCATGCAACATCAGCAGCAGCATTAGCAGCATCATTATGAGCATCGTCATCACAATCGGCATCAGCAGCAGCAAAACAGGGCTGCAACCCTCACCGCAGCCAGCAGCACCAGCACTCTCGTTGCTGCCCTATCAGAGCTCATAGAGGAACACTCCCACACGCTCTCCCTCTGCCACATCACTGGGAAGGTGCGCTCTGTGGGAAAGAGCATGGACTGCATTAACAACAGCACCAGCACCAGCACTGAAGGAGAAAAGGGCCATGTGCATCCAAAAGTTGACATCAGAATTTGCTGACGTGTGATCTTATCGTGCCGAATGTGCATGTGTTGGTGCTAAAACCTACACTTTCTGCCCTCCACCCTTGCACAGGAAACTAATAGAGTGGGCAGAGAGGGAGGGCCGTGTGCTTCTAACGAGGGACGTGAAGCTCTTCCAGCGCCGCCTGCTGCCGCCCACCCACATGCACCTCATTAGAAGCACCGACAAGCGCGAGCAGCTCCGCGAGGTGGTAACCGCGTTCCGCCTGCGCCTGCCTGCTCAAGTCAAAAGCCATAAAGCAATTAGATGAGGTGTACCAGCTGAGCTAGTGCAGCAGACAAACATTGTGGCCAGCAGTACAGTTCATCCTGCTCTGCAGGGGTCTTCATGTCATTCAATGCGCTCCGACACGCCTACTGAAGCAACAGTCTTCAGTGTGTTGCTCACCACTTTCTGGTTCATCCCCACCCTAAGCCAAGTTGACACAGCCAAGGCTGCATGCTGAATTTTCAGGTCCGAGACATCATAAACACACTGAGAATCAGTGTTTCTAATAGCCTGGCAGAATAACAGATAGGAGCAGCTTTCGATGAGCTATAGTTCTCACATATTGGAACTAGGTGAAATCACACTTCCTTTCCTCGATGGATACATGGGATGATGGGTTTTGCTCACCTGGCCTTGTTATTTCCAGAACACATTACATTCAGTTGGGATTTATTTTGTATGTAGTCTGCTATTCCAAGAAATGCGCTCTGTTTTAAGGATCCATACATAGAGCTGAAGCATTCATATCGTATTTTCTTATCGGTTTGTCTGGTCTGATTAGGCTGGTGTGTACAGTTCAGCGGATGTGCGTGGAGGGTCGAGGTGTCCCAAATTTGGTGATGTGGCGAATCTTTCCAGTACGAGGCAGCACCGTGATAAGGCTTTGACGATGGTTCCTTCTTCGGCGGCGTATGTGCTGTGACGTCAACACACTGCCTGTGCCCTCCCCTTTCCCGCATTTCTTCCAAATTTGAACCGTCGTCAGAAAACGCGCCTCGGCTGTGTGTTTTTTGTGGACCAAAGCGAGTTGTTGTGATCTTATCCTCTTCGCAATGTTTCGTCTGTGATCTCCTGACGAGTCGTTGTCCAACCAGTGTCGTCGTAAGCTGACAGGCTGTAAGTACCGCTCGCAAGGAGTGGTGGACGGCTTTCGCCGAAGGTCGCGCGCACATCTTCCTGGCACCCTGCACAAGCCCATTTCCCTTTGGATTTCACGAACAGTTCCGTCGGCAACTCGTCCACTTCCCGCCTGTCCCCCGTGGCGCGTTCCGTGCTTTGAATTTTCGGTTGTGTGTTTTTTTGAAACGCAAATGTTTTATGCTGGCAACATCTTCGAATAAATCTCTAAGCAAAGCAGTGACACACGTCTTGATTTCAGGTTTTTTTTTAATTTGGGAAATACATCGCATGCTGTATGTGTACCTAAAATGTTTTTTTTTACTCGCAGCAGGTGGTGGTGACCACCACATCCCACAGGGTTGCTGCAATCTGACACTGTAGTTTTCGGCTTGTAGTGAACCAACCACTCCTCTGCTCCATCCTCACCTTGCGGCAAGGATGTTCAGGGAGCCTCCTCACAGAACAGAAACACAAACATACTTGCAAGGAGAAAGTAGAGCCTCTAGACGCACTGTCTGTGTGTTTGGTAGCATGTATATAACAGAGTGACTTTGAATCGTAAAGCTTTAAGCTCATAATTCCCGAGGTCGCCCACCGTAATTTTCCGTCATCAACGAGCTTCATTCGCCCGACCACCATGCGCTTTGGAAGTCGCCCACCATAATTCCCGTCATCCACGAGCTTCATTTGTCTTAGCTCATAAACCCTGGAGATCGCCCATCAACCATTCGCCCCCATCACCAACTGCAACCCGCCTCCATCCGCACACCGCCCCTCGCCCAGCCTACTCTTCGATCTCCAAAGGTAAGCAGAGAGTTCTTATGTCTACTTGTTCCGAGCTAGACGTTTATTAAATGTCATTATTTCAAAAGTTATTTGTGTAAACTTCCGATTACTGACTCATCTGTACACGAACTTCTGCTTCGCATCCAAACTTCTGCTCAACACAAACTTCTGCTCAACACGAACTTCTGCTCAACACGAACTTCTGCTCAACACGAACTTCTGCTCAACCCGAACTTCTGCTGTTCAAGCCGTGCGTGGCGCTCTGACACGTTGGGAGTGCTGCTGTACAAGCCGTGCGTGCCTGACTTCACGGACTCTGACGCTTCACGGACTCTGACGCTTCACGATGACGCGCCGCTCTCCATTCAAGCCTTGGCTGGCCCTGACGCGGTTGATGTGGTGGAACGTGTTGCTGCCGCCGTTCATCCCGCTGCCAACGTCATAGGGGAGTGTTGCTTCCCTTTCCCGATCCCGATTTCGTTTTCCTCGCTTTCGTATTTCGTCATCATTATCATCATCATCCACAACCGCCATTTGTGAATCGCGTTTCCATCGTCCCTCTGATTCATACGGTTGCAGCTGGAAGAAGATCCTCCTCGGTTGGGTAGATGGGGTTGGCTAGATTAGATCCTCCCTCTGAAGGCTGCAGCCTATGAATCATGGACGTCCGCCCTCGTTTTCTTTGTCGTTTTCATGTTCATTTTCGTTCTCGATTTTCTTGTTTTTTTTTCCCCTTGCTTTTCTTCGTGTCATCGCTGTATACTAACTTCGTGCTTCTGTGTGTGTTTCTTCCCCCCGTTTCCAGCAAAGGAGGATCGCGTGGAGGCAGATCTGCACCAAGGAAGCTACCAAGGATCCGTTGAAGGAAGTCACCAAGTCGTCTATCAATGCACCGTTGAAGCACCTGGTAAGCTTTTCACTGTCTCAGTCCTTCCACTATTTACCGTTGCAATTGGTGTATGTCTGTTTTTCTAAAGATTCTTCTTCTGAGAATCGGATAATCTGGTAACAAGATTACTAATATGTGTGTCGTTTTCTCTTAAACATGACCAGCCACGGAGGAGATGACGAACGGAGGAGATGACGAATGGAGCTGTCAATGAAGCAGTGAAGCCTACGAGCAGCCAACCGAGGAGCTCGAGCGGCCTACCAAGGAGCATGGGAAGCTACCAAGGATCCGTTGAAGGAAGTCACCAAGTCGTCTATCAATGCACCGTTGAAGCACGTGGTAAGCTTTTCACTGTCTCAGTCCTTCCACTATTTACCGTTGCAGTTGGTGTATGTCTGTTTTCCTAAAGATTCTTATTCTGAGAATCGGATAATCTGGTAACAAGATTACTAATATCTGTGTCGTTTTCTCTTAAACAGGACCAGCCACGGAGGAGATGACGAACGGAGGAGATGACGAATGGAGCTGTCAATGAAGCAGTGAAGCCTACGAGCAGCCAACCGAGGAGCTCGAGCGGCCTACCAAGGAGCCTTCGAAGCAACTGACGCAGCCCGCGAAGCCGCCACGGAAGATGTCAAGTAAGTTTCTGATTCCTTGCTTTGTCCATCCTTGTCATTTGCGATTTTCTGCTTGAGCTGATGGTTGATAATTTCTTAAAAAATTGAGTTTATACTAATATGCGTCCCTTGTTTTCTTTAACAGGACCAACCAGCCAAGCTGCCAATGCAGCAAATGGAGAACCAGCTGATGGAGCAGTCTACAGATTCTCCTACGAAACGCATGGCGGATCAGCCTTCGAAGCTGGTTGTGTGGGACTGGCTGCAAGGAGTGAAGCTACAAGCAGCTGAACTTGTGGTAAGTTTATCCGTTTTTCGTTTAGCCATTTTAACCGTGTTATCCTTAATCTAGCTGCAAAATGGTGTCTTTCCTTTGAGATTTTGATTCAGAATGAATACTAATTTTTGTCTGTCGTTTCTCTTAAAACAGGACCAAGGAGCCTAAGAGCAGCCAACCAAGGAGCTCGAGCGGCCTACCAAGGAGCCTTCGAAGCTGTCAAGCAGCCGTCGAAACTGCCATGGAATCTGTCAAGTAAGTTTTTGATTCCTTGGATTGTTCATCCTTGTCATTTGCCGTTTTCTGCTTGAACTGGTTGTTCATAGTTTTTTCGAAATTCGAATGTATACTAATATGTGTCTGTTGTTTTTCCTTCAACAGGACCAAACAACGAAGCTGATGGAGCAGTCTACAGATTCTCCTACGAAGCGCATGCGCGAGCAGTCTACAAGTTCTCCTAAGAACGCATGGCGGACCCCCCTTCAAGTCTCCTTCGAAGCACATGATGGATGTGCGCTGGGCTGCAAAGAGCGGCGGAAGCGAAATCTGGGCTGCAAGGCGGCGGAATCGAAATCTGGGCTGCAAGGCGGCGGAAGCAAAGTCTGGGCTGCAAGGCGGCGGAAGCGAAGTCTGGGCTGCAAGGCGGCGGAAGCGAAGTCTGGGCTGCAAGGCGGCGGCGGACTGGACTACTGGACTCCTTAGCGGCGGAGAAGCCAACGAAGCCGCCATTGAACTTCCAAGGTAAGCTTCTGAGTATGAGCATTGTTGATCCATCCTGTTCCCCGATTCTGCTTTAGCTGGTTTCTAATCGTTTTCCTAAACCTCAAATTTGTACTCATTATTGTGTGCTGTTGTTTTTTTAAACAGGACCAGATGTTGAAGAAGTTGCAGCCCACGATGCGGCAGAGCGGACGACTTAGCTGCGGTGCAGCCCACGACGCGGCAGAGCAGACGACTTAGCTGCGGTGCAGCCCTCGACGCGGCAGAGCGGACGACTTAGCTGCGGTGCAGCCCACGACGCGGCAGAGCGGACGACTTAGCTGCAGAGCAGCCCACGACGCGGCAGAGCGGACGACTTAGCTGCAAAGCAGCCCACGACGCGGAGGAGCGGGCGACAGAGCTGCGGTGCAGCCCACGACGCGGAGGAGCGGACGACTTAGCTGCAGAGCAGCCCACGACGCGGCGGAGCGGACTACTTAGCTGCAGAGCAGCCTACGACGCGGCGGAGCGGACTCCTTAGCTGCGGAGCAGCCTACGAAGCGGCGGAGCGGACTCCTTAGCTGCGGAGCAGCCTACGAAGCGGCGGAGCGGACTCCTTAGCTGCTCAGCAGCCTGAAACTCAGCAGCCTGCGACTCAACAGCCTGCGACTCAGCAGCCGAGTCAGCAGCCTACGACTCAGCAGCCTGCGACTCAACAGCCTGCGACTCAGCAGCCTGCGACTCAGCAGCCTACGACTCAGCAGCCTATGACTCAGCAGCCTGCGACTCAGCAGCCGAGTCAGCAGCCTGCGACTCAGCGATTCAGCCTGGTGCAGACGAGGGGAGAGGCGGCCTGGTATGGGCTGCGGAAGCGGAGTATGGGCTGCGGAAGCAGAGTATGGGCTGCGGAAGCGGAGTGTGGGCTGCGGAATTGGAGTGTGGGCTGCGGAAGCGGAGTGTGGGCTGCGGAAACGGAGTGTGGGCTGCGGAAGCGGTTGCTGGGCTGCGGAAGCGGAGTGTGGGCTGCGGAAGCGGAGTGTGGGCAGCGTAGCAGCCTACAGGGAAGCAGCGTAACAGTCTACAGGGGAGTAGCGATGCAGCCTACAAGGGAAGCAGCTTAGCATCCTACAGGGAAGCAGCTTAGCTGCCTACAGGGAAGCAGCGTTGCAGCCTACAGGGAAGCAGCGTTGCAGCCTACAAGGAAGCAGCGAAGCAGCCTACAGGGTAGCAGCGAAGCAGCCTACAGGGTAGCAGCGAAGCAGTCTACAAGGGAGCGGCGTAGACGGAGGGTGGGCTGCAAGGAGTAGACGGAGGAGGAGGCTGCGGAAGCGGTTGCTGCGGAAGCGGAGGCTGGTTGGGAGGGATGTGGCGAAGCAGTGGTGGATGTGGCGAAGGGTTACGCAGATGGTGGCTGGATGGAAGCTCAAGGGTGGCCTAAGATGTGGCTGAGCTAGCGCAGGCTCAGCCGGTCCTAAGGCGAGTGGCGCGGTGCGGGTGTGATCTCAGCAGTGATGTGATGGAGTAAGGGCCGGTGCTTGATTCGGGCAGTGCAAAGTCGCCCGGGAGGCTTTGCACTGCCTGGGCCCAGAATCAAGCAACCCGGGTACCTGACGCTCCAGGTAGCATCACCGTTGGGGTTGCACTTGCACCACAAGTCAGCACCGCACCGGGGTGGGTGCGGGGGGCTTGAGTCACTCTAAAGAGAAAGGAGACCGCACTGGCGTGGGTGCGGAGAGTTTCTCTTACCTCTGAATGATGAGTCCATACTGGCGTGGGTGTGGAAATACTCATTCTAGGTCACTTGAGGGTTTCTGTTTGGGAGGCTTGCGGTTTTACTTAAAGCTTCGCGGCCTTCTCACACTGGCGTGGGTGTGGGGGGTTCGTTCACTTGATGCGTCAGCCTGGAGCCACAGGGAGAGGAATGGAGCAGTGGAGGAGAGCCGCCGCCTATGCAGCAGCCGTTTGATGCAGTTGAGGGGAGCAGCCGCTTGGAGGAATTAAGGGGAGCAGCCGCTTGGAGGAGTTAAGGGGAGCAGCCGCTTGGAGGAGTTAAGGGGAGCAGCCGCTTGGAGGAGTTAAGGGGGGGAGCAGCCGTTTGGAGGAGTTGAGGGGAGCAGCCGCCTGCAGACAAGGGGAGAAGCAGCCGCCTCCTGGTGCAGAGAAAGGAGAAGCACCCGCCCGTTGCATTGAAGGGAGAAGCAGCCGCCCGTTGCAGAGGAGAAGGGGAGTAGCAGCCGCCCGTTGCAGAGGAGAAGGGGAGTAGCAGCCGCCCGTTGCAGAGGAGAAGGGGAGTAGCAGCCGCCCGTTGCAGAGAAGGGAGAAGCATCCATCCTGGTGCAGAGGAGAGAGGTGCCCCAAACCCTGAAGGGGAGAAGCAGCCGCCTTGGTGCAGAGAAGGGGAGTAGAATCACTAAGCCCTGAATGGGAGAAGCAGCTTGGTGTGAGAAAGGGGAGCAGCAGAAGCAGTCGGTGAGAGGAGTAGGTGTGAAGCAGCTTGGTGCAGAGAAAGGGGTGCATTCGCCTGGTGGAGTTAAAGGGGAGAAGCAGCCGCCTTCTCTAGAGGAGGGGAGGGGAATCCTTTAACCTTGAAGCAGAGAAGCAGCAGCTTGGTGTGAGAAAGGGGAGCAGCAGAAGCAGCCTGGTGCAGAGGAGATGGTGTGAAGCAGCCTGGTGCAGAGGAGATGGTGTGAAGCAGCCTGGTGCAGAGGAGAAGGGGTGTAGCCGCCTGGTGCAGTTAAGAAGACAATGGGAGAAGCAGCCGCCTGGTGCAGAGAAGGGGAGAAGAACTCCCAAACTCTGAAGGGGAGAAGCTGCTAAGGGGTGGAGTTGGGAAGCTGCCAAAGGATTTGGGAATCTGCCAAGGGGTGAAGAAGTTGGGAAGCTACTAAGGGGCGGAGGAGTTGGGAAGCTGCAGCAACAGCGACGTGCATCAAGAGCGACCATGGAGTTTTTTAGCCGAGCGTACGGCACGCCCCTCGTCTTTTGAGGAAGTCAGCCCGTCGGCATCCAAAGGGGATGCGGCGGGACGGATTTTTTTATCCATGGCTCGCGCACGCGCTGAACCAAAAAAAAAAAAACTTGGGAGATTGAGTGAGTGCAGTGGAGATGTAGCCGCTTGGTCTAGAGGAGAATGGAACCCCTAAACTTGAAGCAGCAGTGAAGGGGAAGCAGCAGTGAAGGGGAAGTAGCAGTGAAGGGGAAGCAGCAGTGAAGGGGAAGCAGCAGTGAAGGGGAAGCAGCAGTGAAGGGGAAGCAGCAATGAAGGGGAAGCAGCATGAAGGGGAAGCAGCAGTTAAGGGGAAGCAGCAGTTAAGGGGAAGCAGCAGTGAAAGGGAAGCAGCAGTGAAGGGGAAGCAGCAGTGAAAGGGAAGCAGCAGTGAAGGGGAAGCAGCAGTGAAGGTGAAGCAGCATGAAGGGGAAGCAGCAGTTAAGGGGAAGCAGCAGTTAAGGGGAAGCAGCAGTGAAGGGGAAGCAGCAGTGAAGGGGAAGCAGCAGTGAAGGGGAAGCAGCAGTGAAGGGGAAGTAGCAGTGAAGGGGAAGTAGCAGTGAAGAGGAAGTAACAGTGAAGAAGTGACGCAGTGATGCAGTGAACCAGTGATGCTGTGATGCAGTGTAGCTGTGATGCAGTGAAACGGAGCAGATGAGTAGAGAAGATATGGAGTAGAGACAGCGAGCAGACATGTACCCAGTTACCAGCTACCAATAGCAGTTTCCAGCCATATACTTTGAGCTTTCTATTCTCCTTGCACGTTGTACTAGGTTCATTAGTGCATTACTCACACAGAGCCCTCTATCGTATAACAAACAATTTACCCTGGTTGGCTTTGTCTAATAACGCTGCATTTGTTTATATGGGGAATGAACTGGTAGCAGGGTGTGTGAGCTGAGCACACTACAATAGCAGGGTGTGTGAGCACAGCACGTTGGGAATACTCACACTCCTCAGGACGGCAGTTCAAAGTGGCAAACGCTAGGTAGGGTAGCTTCTTCCAGCCCACAGAAAGGGGCTGGTTGGCATGGTACAAAAAGGTGCCACAATTCAGAGTGACACTGGTACCGTACGAGCCAAAATGACTGGCAATCAATCTTCTCCTCCAGACTGCTCTGCAACTGCACAGAACTCGCATTGGTGACATGTAACCAGGTTCAAATGGCATGTAACTAGCATATGCAACTAGCTTTTCCGACACGTAGCAGCACGGTTCAGATGACATGCAGCTCTGCGAGAAAGTGAGCAGTGAGGTCTGCGAGGAAGAGCACGTGAGAGCCGTCCACGTGCTGCACGCCCAGAAGATACTTCTCATCCCGCACCTTGAACAGCTGTGCGGTGCAGTGCGGTAAGGGGAATGGATGGAGCTCAAGAACAGTCATTACGATACGACTCAGGTAGTGACTTCAGGGGCAATGAACCCCACACCCGGCAAGTTCTGAGAATTCTCAATCTCACAACCTCCAGGACACATCCAGCAACAGAGCAGCGGGAGCCATTTGCGTTGCGGTATGCATGATTAAAAGGCATAGAAAGGCAACGAGGGGGAGGTGGAGTGCACAAGCAAGGGCGATGAGGGCCGTTGCTCAAGGTAAGTTCGATCGAAGAGCAGCAGTGAGAGAGACTGGGACACACACGCTCACCTGCATCTCAAACCGCAGTAAACGCCGAACCCCGTCGCCCACCAGCGCCTTCACAGGAATCACCGGGCGGCCTCTCTCGCCCTGTATCGTCCTTACACCATCCAACCGCCCCCCATCCACCAGCATCCCATCCGCATCCCCCCTGCCCCCACCATACCCACCCCCACGCCCATGCCCGCACCAAGAGGCTGTGCTAGAGGCAGCACGAGAGGCGGAGGAGGAGGAGTTGGGGGGGAAGGGGAGGGGTCCGTCCCAGCGGCAGTTGACGACGTAGGGAGAGAGCTTCTTCCCCCCTGCAGCGCTTGCAGTGCACGGAATACCTCCCCCCTCACCTCCATTGGGTGCGCGCGGGACTGGTGGGGAGGGAAGGGAGGAGGAACGGAGGAGGAAGGGAAGAGGAGGGAGATGGAAGTGGAAAGGATTGATGGGTGAGGTAGGAGGGGGGTGGGAGAGGGAGAGGGAAGGGCGGTCACCTGCAGCGTTATGCAGCTGCTCGTTTTCACACCCGCACTCATTGATACACACTTACATGCATGTGCACGTGCACTCTCTCCTGCAGCCCCAGAGCCCTCTGTCCGCCACAACCCTTTGATGATTATGCGCGGGCGACCCCGGCACCCCCATCCCCAGCCCACCTACCTGTTCCACGCCCACATTCACTCCCTCACCTGCAACCCCACCGCCCATTTCCGATCTGCCACAACGCGCTGATGATTATGCGCGGCCGACCCCGGCACCCCCATCCGCGCCACCAGCGCATGGCCCAGTCCCCCCCTCGCGGCCACCAGCGCATGGCCCAGTCCCCCCCTCGCGGCCACCAGCGCATGGCCCAGTCCCCCCCTCGCGGCCACCAGCGCATGGCCCAGTCCCCCCCTCGCGGCCACCAGCGCATGGCCCAGTCCCCCCCTCGCGGCCACCAGCGCATGGCCCAGTCCCCCCCTCGCGGCCACCAGCGCATGGCCCAGTCCCCCCCTCGCGGCCACCAGCGCATGGCCCAGTCCCCCCCTCGCGGCCACCAGCGGGGACTCATCAGCCGCAAGCGCGTAGCCCGTGGAGATGCGGCGGTGCGAGTCCAGCAGCAGGTAGTAGGCGACCGTGGCCTTGTTCGTGCGCCGCTCCCGCAGGGACTCCGCCAGGTGCTCCTGATCAAACCCCATCTTTGTAACCACCTGGAAGATCTCCTCGTCGATCTGTCGGTGGTGGAGAAGGGAAGGATGGAATTATGAGAAGAGAGGATGAGGAGAGGAGAGATAATCGTCAGCACCACCTCGGTCACCAAGAAGAGCACCTTCTCAATTTCATAGTGTGATTGGGAGGGAGGGGAAGGGGGGGTGGGGAAGGGAGGATGCGAAGAGGTGCGACTCCGCAATGCAGTCCTCATCAAACCACAACTTCGTCACTATCTGAATCCTACCAGGAATATCAGCAATATCTCCTCGTAAATCTGATTCCTGAAACCCTCAACTTCTCTGCATGCTCATCCATCCTGCCCCTCACCCGTTTGGCCTGCTCGGCAGCATTTGGCGGCGGCACGGCGAGGTAGCGCGGGAGCTTGGCGAGGAAGCAGGGGTGGTGGCAGATCTTGGGGATGGCGATGCGCTTCATTGGGGCGACCAGCAGCATGCGCGGTATCAGATCGCGCGCGCCTCCTGACAGGTGGTGTGGGAGGGCGTATATGCCACCCTGCATGCAATAAGAGAGGGTAGTTCACAGGGGGCTGTGAAATGGGGCCAGTTCACAGGGGGCTGTGAAATGGGGCCAGTTCACAGGGGGCTGTGAAATGGGGCCAGTTCACAGGGGGTTGCACCGCCCGCTCATACGCTGCACCGCCCGCTCATACGCTGCACCGCCCGCTCATACGCTGCACCGCCCGCTCATACGCTGCACCGCCCGCTCATACGCTGCACCGCCCGCTCATACGCTGCACCGCCCGCTCATGCACTGCACCGCACGCTCATACCCTGAACCGCCCGCTCATACGCTGCACCGCACGCTCATACCCTGCACCGCCCGCTCATACGCTGCACCACCCGCTCATGCACTGCACCGTACGCTCATGCGCTGCACCGCCCGCTCATACGCTGCACCGCCCGCTCATACGCTGCACCGCCCGCTCATACGCTGCACCGCCCGCTCATACGCTGCACCGCCCGCTCATTCGCTGCACTGCACGCTCATGCACTGCACCGTACGCTCATGCGCTGCACCGCCCGCTCATACGCTGCACCGCCCGCTCATACGCTGCACCGCCCGCTCATACGCTGCACCGCCCGCTCATACGCTGCACCGCCCGCTCCTTCGCTGCACTGCACGCTCATACACTGTACCGTATCCCACCATACCCCACAGCACCGCACCGCAGCGCACCGCAACTTGATTTTCTTAAAGAAGTTGGGGGATGTTTTCATCGTCGAATGGAAGGCTGCCACACAGCAGCGCGTACAGATCACCCCGCAGCTCCACACGTCCACCTCGGGCCCTCCGTACAGGCGCCCTGATATCACCTGATGAAGAATGGGGGAAAGGGGGAGGGATGGGGAAAGGGGGAGGGATGGGGAAAGGGGGAGGGATGGGGAAAGGGGGAGGGATGGGGAAAGGGGGAGGGATGGGTGTACAGGAGTCAGTCCGACAAGTGATTGATACCAGCTCCACACGTCCACCTAACGGGCTACAGAGGTGAGTCGAGCATTTAGAGTTCCAAAGCAGCTCCATGCGTCCACCTCGGGACCTCCGTACAGCCGCCAGCCCTGATATCAGCTGAGGGAAATCAGGGAAAGGCGGGCAAAGTGGGAGAATGATTTCCAAGTATTTGAAATCAGGCCCACACACACGTCCACCTCGGGACCTCCTTACAGCTGCCCAGGTATCATCTGAAAGGGTTTGGGCAGGCGGGATGGCAGAAGGCAGAGGGCAGAGGAGAGGAGGGAAGATGAGTTCAGGACAGAGCCAGTGATGAAAGATTCAGTGAGCTAAAGTCAACAAGCTTCAAACTGACAAGCTACCTGGGACTTAAAAGTTCCTCTATTAAGCAACAGCAGCTTTGGAACCCATGCATTTGCCCCATTCATACCTCCGGAGCAGCGTAGTTGGCGCTGCCACAGGACTTTGGCGCTGAGCCCAAAGTCAGCAATGCTTACATCAACCAATTCACAGTGAAAGCCATCTGAATCCCCCACACGTACCTCAGGAGCAGCGTAGTTGGCGCTACCGCAGGACGTCTTGAGGAAGTGGCTGTCGCGCATCACATTGCTGAGCCCAAAGTCGGCGACCTTAACGTTGCCCTTGGCGTCCAGCAGCAGGTTCTCGGGGCAGCATGCCGTCCGCACACCGCTCCCTCAGGGCCTCCTCGCTGCCACCTGGCTCCTGCTGATTGGCCTCCAGCATGGCGCGCATGTCTGCCACACTCAGGTGTGCGCGCAGCTTGTCCTTCACAGAGGGGGGAAGACATAGAGGGGGAGTGAGTGGTATTGTTGAGGTGCGTCAGATGTAGAGGCACTGCAGCACATTCACGCCCCGCACGTCGGCCGCAGTGGCAGGGGGGAGGGGGAGCGCAGTAGATAGGCGGCGATGGAATGGGGGGAGGAGCGGGCAGTGGCTATGGAGTGAGCGGAAAAAGGTGGGGGCTGAGATGTGGCGGTGCTAGAGGGGTAAGCGCGGACGGCGCACAAATAGAGGCGGCAAAGAGGGATGGGCGCAGGCGAGCAGGCGAGCAGGGGAGCAGGGGGGCAGCAGAGCAGGGGTGGCATGGGTGGCATGGGTGGCATGGGTGGCAGCGGCGGCAGGGAAGCAGAGGGGCACTGACTTGGTGATGAATCCCGGGGCTTTGAAGATGCAGCTCGCGTGGAACCACAGCTGCTCCGCGCACATGGTCGCGGGGCGGGGCGGGGGGAGTGGGGGTGGGGGATAGGCGGAATGGGAGGGGGATGGATGGAGGGAGCGGGCGAAATTCGCAGGGAGGGGGATGAGAGCAGCGTAGAAACTTGGGGAGAGGGAGCGGAATGAGGTGAAGAGAGGGGAGTGGAAATGGAGGGAGATGCAGTTGTACAGGGGATTGCGGAGGGCGCGCGCATGACTGCACTGCAATGCCTTCAGCCTCAAGACCCTAAGGCGCTATAGCCTGCGAAGCAATGCGACATGAACCCGTCATCGCCGTGCATTCGCCAAGCCATCGCCTTCGTTACTTGCTCAGCCAGTACCAAGCCACTACCGTCGTTATCTCCGCAAGGCATTACCCTCGTGTAATCCGTGAAGCCACTATCGAGGCATTACCGTCATGAATCCGTCGAACTGTTTGGACTCGACGACTTTGGCGATGCGGAAGGCGTCCTTGGCGATGCTCTCTTTGCACTTCCGGCAGCTCGCGCGCGCCGACTTGGCGTATTCCGCCTTGAACGGCTTCGGCTTGGCGCGCTCTGCCTCGTCCGCCATGGCGATGGCGTGTCAAGTACGCAAAAGGATGATGGTCTGTGTGCTTTTGACTAAAATGGCGCGAAAATAATGGTAGGGTGGAAAACAAGAACTGAACAGTTGTTGGCGGCAACCCAGAATTTGCCGTACGCAGTATTGACTGTCGCACTCTCGCCAAATTATTCACCGAACCCAGAGTGTGCTGCCTGGACTAGCTAGCGTAAGTACTGCTGTCATAGCTTGCATTCCTCTGCATTAGATTCTATGTGCATTACATGCGAATAATTTAGTATGATATTGCCACTGGTTGATTGAGAAATTGCTTTGTATATGCACAAAGATCTCTTACGAAATAACAGTTTCTAACAAAGCCCGCAGATCTTTCGTTTGACTAGAAACCAGAGCATCATCCATTGCACCCCAATCAGCGCTAAGAATATTTGAAGCTTGTTCCAACGCTGCCTCTCTATCAACATCCTCTGTTTCATCCCCGCCTTCTGTTCCCATTAGAAGAACCAAGTACAGTTGCTCTGCACAGTGCCTTCGAACCTGTTGCGAGTGCAAGGGTGGATGTGAAATGGAAGGGTCTTGATCTTTTACACATGTAACACAACCCATCGAACTGGTTTGCCGTGACACTGGACAGGTAAGGCGGAGCTACGCAGTGGCGCGCAATGGCGGTGCTCTGCCGATACGAGTAGTGGGTGCGATGCTGCCAGAGCAGGCACAATCGCAGTGGGGACTGGCAGGTACACTCACAGTGGGGACTAAGAGGTGAACGTACAGTGGGGAAGCGCACGGCGAGCAGCCAGAGCAGCGTGGAGAGGGCATGTTGGCGGGCAGAGCAGAGGGGGGCGGCGAGGTGGCAGAGCAGGTCGACAGCCGCCAGCATCTTGGGCACTGATGTCGTGGGCTGTGGGCGGCACAGCTCCTCCTCCACACTCCCCACCAACACCCCGGGTAGAGCCGTGAGGGAGGTGGTGGGAGTGGCAGGCTGCAAGGGGGGTGGGAGAGGGCAGGGCGTGGGAGGGCAGGGAACGCCATGCAGAACGGTAGAGTGGAGACGGTTGGCATGCAGAAAGGGATTGCTGGAGCGTGGATGTGAAGCAAGGGATGTGATGGATGAAGACCGGAGGGACCAGGTGTTGATGCGGCAGGTGCAGTGCAGGGCTTCACGGACCTCATCTGAAGCTGGGGTGTCTGCTGATAGTGACCCGAAGAAATCCGCCTGAAGCAGAGCAGCGATGGCCTGCAGTGAGAGCAGATGGCAAGCAGTAGAAGCACGCAGTGAGAGCACAGTGGACATGAGAGTGGCAGAGCAGGTGCAAGGACCCAGACATAAGCATGCATGGAAGCAATGTGTCACATCACATGGCTTCAATGCACCCTCCCACACACGGCAGCACACAACCACTCTCGGCGAGCAGCACACAGATGCATTCTGTCGACATGGCGTCCACTCGGAATGCAGCAGGGTCTACCTTGATGTATGGAATGATGACCCGATTCTGCTTGCGGTGCCGTCTCAGCAGCACCACCACGTCCTCCGCTATCTTCCCCTGCACCTCCTCCCACTGCCCACCACTGCCCCCCTCTCCTGCCTCCGTCGTGGCCCCCTCTGCCCCCGGTGCTGGATTGAGAGAGAGCAGGGCGCGCAGAGAGGCAGCAGTGAGGGAGTGAGAGAGAGCGCCCGCGGAGAGCAGCAGACCCGAGAGCAGCGGCAGGCGGTAGGCGGGGAGCAGCAGCAGTGGGGCCAGGCGGGGAAAGACAGCCGCAGGATTCTGGTAGGGTGAGGAGGGAGGAGGTGGGGGAAGGGAGGGGAAATGATGGAGGTGAATGCAGGAGGAGCAGAGGCGGGTGGGAATGAGAAGGACTGGAAGAACAAGGAAGCGGAGAGAGCGGAATAGGGGAGAGCACAGCACAGCGCAGCAGGCGGCACACCTTCCATGCAAAGTGAGGGTCAGAGGGCACATGCTGCCTCAGCTGCTCCCACCCATCCACATCCCTGCACACACCGCTCCCTTCCGCCCTGCCACCCATGCCTTGCCTCACAGCGCCTCCTCCATCCCTCTCCTCCTCGCCTCCACCTGATGCCCCCTTTGTGCTGCCACCAGCACCACGTGTTTCAACTGCCTTTGCTGTCCCTGCTTCCTCTCTAGTCACTCGGATCCCCACCATCGCTGTCCCGCGCTGTCTCCCCCACAGCAGCCGCAGCAGCCCCTGCCCCGCCACCTCGCGCGTGCCGTCAATCTTCTCCCCCGCCTGCTTCAGCAGTACGCCCACCACCCGCCCTGCCACCTCTCTGCACCACTCCTGCACCCCACTGCACCGCTGCTGAGAAGAGGAGGCATCAGGTGCTGCGGGGAGGGCAGGGCTTGGCGCGCCATGTGGGAGACTCGCCTCCGCTGCACCCCCTCCATCCCCCAATTCGCCTTCTCCCACCTCTCTCAACCTGTATGCTTCTTCCACCCACGCCACCAGCGCTTTCATGGAAGCTTCCCTCACGAGGCGGCCCACGTCGCCCCGCTGGTCCTCCGTGTAGTCCTGTGCTGCTCGCAGCAACGCGGTTACCACACCCTCCCCCCCCTCCTCCCACCACACTCGCCCTACCAACCCACCCTGCCTGCTCCCCTCAACCTCCTCCTTCTCGCCCTCCTCCCCCTGCAGCTGCCCCACCTGTGCCCCGTCGCCCCCACCCGTCCCTGCGTGCCCCCTTGCGCCTGCCCCGCCGGCCTGCAGGAGGGGAATGATGCTGGCTGCATTACCCAGCGCTTCCACTGCTGCTGCCCGCACCGCCACGTCAGTCACGGCACGACGCCCCCGCTGCAGGGATGACAGGGAGGATAAGGGACGGGGGGTCGTTGCAGAGTGGTTGAAAAATGGGTGGTTGGTGAAAATGGATAGGGACTTGAGGTGCGAGACTCAGGTGTCCGTACGCACGAGATGAAAGGATGAAGCTACAGTGTTAGAAGAAGTCCAAGATTAAATAGGCTACAGTATTAGACTAGTAGTCCAAAATACATTAATTAAAGTGGGATGGAGGGAGCAAGGATGAGTGGATGGGCAGAGACTGCGAGCGAGAGAGCACTCACATTGTCAGTGGCAGCAGCACACAGCGCCTTCACCACCCGCTCTGCCAGCTCGTGCCTTGACCTCTCACCCTCACCCCCATTCACCCCTCCTTCACTTCCTCGCTCCTCCGGCCCCCCTTTTCCCTCCTCCTCCTTTTGCCCTGAGTTTTCGTGCCCCACTTCCAGCCCTCCAACGTTGGCGCCAGTACCAGGGGAGTCAGGGAGAGGGGCGGGGGACCAGGCAGGGCAGAGGCTGGGCAGGAAGCACTGCAGCGCCAGCACAGCGCCTCGCCTCGCACTCGCTGCTGAGCTGGCAGACTCCAGAGTCGCCACGTGGCGCGTTATCAGTTGGCGAGCAAAGTCTGTGCAAGCAGGGGACCGCTGGGTGCGAGCGAGGTCCCACAGGGCGGCTGCCGCTGCCTCCTGCACCGATGAGACAAAGCGCGCCCGCGCACACTGGGGGAAAGGGGGGGAGTAGGGGACAAGATAAGGTGAGGGGGAAGGAGATGGGAAGGGGAGGGTGACGACAAGTGAGCAATGAGCATGTTGGCATGGTGTTAGCACAGCGGGGCGTTTGGGTTGACACAATGTCACAGTGCTCAAGTGCATGCTCAACCAACTCCCCTCCCTCACAACGCCACTCCCCATTTCTTTTCCCCGGCCCCCCTTTACCTGCAGCTCCCCCCCATCGCCCGCCAGCATATCATGCAGGCACGCAGTGGCAGCAGTAAGAGCAGGCTTGGGCAAGGGAGGCAGTTGCGCGCGGGGCAGCGCAACAGCGAGGGCGGAGAGCAGGCGGCAGCAGGCCACCTTGAGATCCGCTGCTAGGCGCCCTCGGAAGGAGCGCGGGGCGAGCAGCGTGGGGAGAGACGCGGTGAGGGAGGAGAGGGTGTCTGAGAGGGCAGGGGAGGGTGGGGAGGCGGAGAGGGGCGGGAGGAGGGCAGCGGTGGCGAGGAGGGCGCCGTGGCGGGAGGGGGGGGTCGGGGGAGGCGAGCAGGGGGAGGAGGTGTAGGTGCAGCAGGGAGAGCAGGCGCGGCGGGTCGAGGGGAGCGATGGCGGCGAGGGAGTGGGCGGCGAGGGCGCGGATGGGCTTGTCCCAGTGGTGCGTGCTGGTTGCTAGCTTGAGCAGCAGCTGCTCCCGGTACTCCGAATAGCCTGCCACGAATAGTGCCACCTGGGGGGAGGGGCAAGGGGGCCGGGCAAGGGGGAGGGGCATGTGGGAGTGGGAGGTGGTGGGGGGATAGACGAATGGCAGTGATGGTGCAGTCACGGACATGTGACCTGGCCGTGGTTGGTATGTACAGCAGGCGAGGAAGAGGTGGATAAGGACGATGAAAGGTGCATGGACACATGCCTGTGAGGGTGGCACAGCACCTGAGTGAATGCGGTGCGAGTGGAGGACAGCGACGTGACGTCAGCTGCATTCACTATGGCGATGCCCCCTGCTGGCGCCCACTGCTCCACTTTCCCGGAACCGCTCTCCACCGCATTGCCGCCTGTGTTGGAGGCGTGCGGAGTGCCTCGGGTGGTGGGCGTGGAGAGCGCTTGCGCGTCAGAGATGCAGCCAAAGCGGCCCACTACCTCCTGGAAGGCCGCTGCTGCCGCCCACCGACACTTCATCTGCCAATGTTGCATGGGACATGGGGTGTGAGGAAAGGAGCACACGGCATGGGGCATAGTGCATGGGGCATGGGGCATGGGGCATAGTGCATGGGGCACGGGGCAAGTGGCAATGGCATGGGGCATGGGGTATGGCGCATGGCGCATGGGGCATGGTGCATGGGGGATGGGGCATGCGGCATGGGGCATGGTGGTCACAGCAGCCCACCTGGCGGTCACAGCAGGCGACGGCGAGGAGGTGAGGGCAAAGCTGTTGCAGGGAGGCAGCGGCAACGGGTGGCGAGAAGGAGTGGGCGATGGCCCAACACACATATGCCGCTGCATCGCGCACATGCGCCCCCGTGCCCACCGCCCCCCGCAACACCTCGTAGTGCAACGCCTGGGGGAGAGGGAAGGGGGGGGGAGAGGAGAGAGGAAAGAGAAGAGGGGGAGCAAGCGTGAGGGGCGGGCGATATGACATGGCACGAAAATTTGAAGTGTGAGTGCTGTGTGGTGTAAAAGGGCTTGAGTGCATGAGGGGCAGAGAGGGTATGGACTGCGGATGGCATGGCACAATGATGTGGTGGGGTTTGGAGCATAGAGAGAGATCATTTGTGTCTGACGTGAGTGAATGAGTGTTGAGGTCAAGTGCGTCTACTGAGCGATTAAGGGCAGTGGGGGAAGAGGCACACGGATGCGAGGAGCGGTGTGACGGAGTGCAGGCGCGACGGCAGCAGCAGCCCTCTGGCCGCCAGCTCTGCTAGCGCCAGACACACGCCCTGCCATGCACTGTCCGATGGTAGCTGAGGAGGGCAAGGGGGAAAGAGGGAAAGGTAGACGGAGGGATGGATGGTGGGATGGTGAGGATGAGATTGATGGGAGTCGCAATGTGGCCATTGAGGGCAAAACAGGTCGGAAAAGATCCAAGCTGAAGCGATCGGGGGAGACGAGCAGGGGACGCGAGCACGAACGCATGGGCATTGTGACTTCATCTCCTGCGGTTGCACCTGGAAAATACCCTCACCCCGTGCGGGTGCATTGTAACAACACCCTCACCCCGTGCGGGTGCATTGTAACAATACCCTCACCTCGTGCGGGTGCATTGTAACAATGCCCTCACCTCCTGTGGGTCCACGAGGGCAATGACGGCCGCCACCACTTCGTCCGCCATGCCAGCTGGCAAGCCACCCACCACCCGCGACAGGCCGCGCGCTGCCGCCCACCGCACATCCGTTGACTGGCAGTTGGGAGGACGGGGAGGGGGGGAAGGGTGAGTGGGGAGGTGAGGGCGGAGGCTCAAGTTATCGTAGGAGCACAATTGTATTGATGCGTGCTGCTGCCACACTCACCTGCTGCTATCACTCTCGTACACGCACCTCGTGTTTGAGCATAGGCAGCAGCTCCCCCACCGCCTCCTCCACCAGCTCCTCCACCTCCTCTTCCTCTTCCTCCTCCCCCTCTTCCTCCCCCACCCCCTCCCCCTCTCTCCGCCCCAGCTCTCTCTCCTCCGCCCCTCCCACTCCTCCCGCACCTTCCGCCACCCCCTGGTCCGCGCCTGGCCCAGCACCTCCTGCTGCTGGCGATGGCGAGGGCGCGGGGGAGGCGGCAGCAGAGGGGGCGTCCACCCGATGGATGCTGCGCTGAGGGGGGCAGAGGGGGGGGTTGAGAGGGTGGGGTGGGAAGAAAATGAACACATGAGGTCTGCTTTGGAAAAGAACGAAGGTATGATTGTGCAAGCAAGGGCATGCGGGGTGCTGGTGTTGAACCAGACAGCCAAGTGGCGGTGCTGCTGTACTAAGCAAGCAAGGGCATGTGGGGTTGAGGGCTCGAAGCTGCCGTACCTGGTAGCGCCAGGAGGGTGCGCGAGGGGGCAGCAGGGAGAGGGCGAGGCGGTGGAGGAGCTTAACGAGCGCCAGGGGGAGCAGCAGTGAGACAGGGCGCGCTCGCATGGGGGAGGGAGAGGAGTCTGTGGAAAGGGGAGGGTTGGCGGGGGAGGTGGAGTGGAGGAGGGGCAGGAGGACGGCGGTCCACACAGCGTGCGTGTGGTGCGTGAGCTCTGTGCGCGGGGCTGCCTGCATGCTCACGGGGGGGGCAAGGGGGAAGGGAAGGGGAGAAGGGGAAGGGCAACAGGGCAAGAGACGATGGTGAGTGTAGGTGGATGGGAAGGTGGGAAAGCTGGATGGGGGAATTGGGGGTGGAGGAAAGCCGTGGGGACAAGTCCATGGGACAACAGGCAGTGTCCGACAGAGGCAAACAGGCAGCAGCAGAGGCACCTTGAAGATGGCGGCGAGGGTGAGGACGACAGGGGCCAGCAGCTCCTCCGCCCCCTCTCCCCTGCCTGGCGGGCCGTCCGGGAGAGCGGCTGGCGAGGGCTGGGCGGCAGAGAGCGAGGCGACGAGGCGGCGACTCTCTTCCATGAACCTGGGAGAGAGAGAGCGAATGCGAGGGGGAATGTGGCGCGGAAGGTGCAAGGGCGCACGGGCACGGGGATAACACGGGGATGGATTTGGTTGGAGAGGGAGGGGGTGCATGGCGTATGGGGGAGATGGGCGGTGTGGAAGATTGACGAAAGGTGGAGACTGCATGGTATACCAGGACCGTGCATGGCGTACCAGGCGGGTGCTTGGCCTACCAGGCGAGGGGGGAGTGCATTTCGGGGCGGGAGAGGAGGCGGGCGAGCATGAGGGGGACGGGCAGGCGGCCGTTGGGCAAGAAGGAGAGGCACACTCGCAGCAGCACGTCGCACAGCGACCACGCTTCTGACAACCTTCCTTCCCATGCAGCGGTGGGGAGCGGTAGAAGGCGGTGGAGCACATGGGACGCCACGGGTGCTGCTGCTGCTGCTGCTGGTGGTACTGGTGGCGGTTGGGAGGAGTCTACGAGGGAAGATGGTGTGGAGGAGGGTTGCAGGGAGACGGGGCGTTGGGGGGCGAAGAGGTTGGAGTCGAGGGAGGGGAGGGAGAAGGGCAGCAGCAGCAGGTGCGAGAGCCACGAGAGCAGCGCGTAGTGCACTCGCCACTGCTCCACCGCCTCTATCGCCACCCCCACCTCCTCGCCCGCCTTCTCCCATGTGCGCCATGCGCGCCAGGGGCGACCGGCACGGGATGTGGGGGAAGGGATGGGAAGAAGGGGCGGAGACAGGGGCGGACGAATGAGCGGCGCAATCATATACGGGAGGCGTGAGGGACTGTGATTGAACCGGGTGGCGTGCACAAGGCATCCTGTTGATAGGCAATGAATTCATCCCTCCTCTCCCACCACCGCATTCCCACCTCCCACCCCCCCCACCAGCGCATTCCTGCAGCGCTACCTTGGGCGGAGCGGGCGAGAGGCGGAGCACGAGCAGCAGCAGCGCGAGCGCGGGTTCGAGGTGGGAGGGCGCGTTGGGGAAGAAGCGGCACACGACCTTGGCGCCGCGCACGTACGCCACCACCTGCACCACGCACGCCGCCCCCGCCACCTCCCGCACCATCCGCTGCGCCTCCGCCTCCCCCATCGCCCGCCCGAGTTCCCCCGACCCCGCGGAACCCCCCGCGAGCGCGGAGGGCAGCGCGGCGGCGGCGGCGAGCGCGTGCGCGGAGAGGCAGGCCATGGCGGGGGAGAGAAGCGCGGCGAGGTGCGGATCCAGCAGCTCCGGCTGCTCGCGGTACTTGGCGCACTGCCACGCGGGGGGGTGGGGGCGGGTGTGAATGGGAGAGGGCGCATGAGCGGGTGAGCTGATGGGCGGGTGGGCGCATGCGCGGGAGAGGCGCATGAGCGGAGGGCGGTGATGCAAGAGGGACGGTGCCATGGCCGGCGATCGGACGGCTGTGGAGTACTGCACACGCGGGTTGGTGTGCGCACGGGTGCGACGAGTGACGCTGCACCCAGCCCTTCATGACTGTTGCATTCTCCTTCTGACACATGAAGCTCCGCGTATGAGGTACGCGCGACGGACTACGAGCGACGGGCTACGAGCGACGGGCTACGAGCGACGGGCTACGAGCGGCGGGCTACGAGCGACGGGCTACGAGCGCCGCAAGCTTCGCTAGAACGAGCGCAAGCTTTGCACCCCGCATATATGACGCGCGCGATGCTTACGATGTTTTCGAAGCGGAGCAGCACTGCTGCCCGCGGGTCGTCGCGCATCTCCCCGTCAACCACCGCGCGCCTTCGTTGCGCCTCCTCCTCCGCGTCGCGGATTCCGAAATTCGACACACCGCATTGCACCGATCCAGACCGATCCGACTCCTCGGACGGCACGAGTATGGCGACGAGGCGCTGCAGCTCGCTCGCCTCCTCGAGGAACGACAACTCGCAGCTGTCGCCCTCGAATTCGCCCTCGTCGCCAGGCGTCGCATCGCCGTCGTGCGCCATGGCGACTGGCCTCGCGCTGATCTGGACTCTTCTCTTTTGAGGCCCTCTTCACTGACCTGTGGCAGATCTGCTCTGCTGCCTTCACTTGCAGATCGCTGGAAATGCATTTCAAGTTTGGCGAGGGCGAGAGCAAAAAAAATGGCGAAGGACAATTCGCTATTTATTTTGGCGAGTTACGCTGTTTCGCAAAAACCATCGCCAAGGAGAGCATTGGTTCAAATGAGCGAAAACATTGGAGCGAAATTGTTTTCCTCCAATCCACGTTCAGCAACCCCCAAGCCCTTCAGCTCCAATATATTTGAGGCGCGGCGCTGAGAAAAGTTCAGAGTCTGTTGTGAGTCCAAGTCCAAGCATCCAACCTCGCTGTATCTGCGACATTATCGACCTCGAGAAACTTGCGATCTGCCGTGTCACGCGCGCCGCGCGGCAGCACTACTTGCGGATATGGTGGCGACGTGTGCAGCCGGCCGCATTGCGGGATCGTGCCTCGCGATCCACGCCGAGGCGCCTAAAGCCAGCCCCACCCAACCGTCGCGCGTGGCGGCGCGAAACGCGTCTTGTCTGACTGGCCTCCGACGGATCGCTTCTCCGAGCGACAGCGGCGCGTGCGCGACGACCTTGCGATCGAGATCGCGGATAGCGATGGTGAGATGAGATCCGAGCAGTCTCTGGCGATCGCAGCAAGTGATCTCATCTGTCCGGAAAGCTCTAGTTGCTGAAAGGAAACAAGCGTGGCTGCAGGGGCAATGGCGCGTCAGCGCGCCAGGCAAATGCACTCGAGCAATGCGCTTCCGTTCTGTTTCCTCTTTGCGTTAATCCAATGGCGTTGCATGTCGTGGCATGTTGCTGTGGTGTGAACCATGGCAGGCGGCAGCAGCGGGATCGGCGTCGGGCAGTGGCGAGTTGCGGTTCAGCAAGTACCAGGGCATCGGCAACGACTTCATCCTCGTGAGCCGCCTCGCTTCCCTCCCTTCCTGGCTTCCCGCCTGCCTGCGTGCCTCCGCACATACCTCCTGTCGCTGCTCCTGCTCTTGCTGCTGCTGTTTCTGCTGCCACGTGCCACCCTGACCCTGCTGCGGTTTCTGCTGCCATTCGTCCTTTGCTCCTTCGCTCACACCGTCACCACCTCTGCATGGCTGCTCGACCCGCCAGGTGGACAACCGGCATGCGTCGGAGCCGGTGGTGTCGCAGGAGCAGGCGGCGCGGCTGTGCGACCGCAACTTCGGGGTGGGCGGCGACGGGGTGATCTTCCTGCTGCCGGGGCAGGCGGGCGCCGACTACACCATGCGCATCTTCAACAGTGATGGCAGTGAGCCCGAGGTGTGCAGTGCGGTGCCATGCGATCCAGTGCAGGGGATCTGAGCCCATAGTGTGCAGTGCAGGGGGGTGTGAGCGCGAGGTGATGGCAGGCGGGCGCCGACTTCTCCATGCGCATCTTCAACAGCGACGGCAGTGAGCCCGAGGTGTGCTGTGCGGTGCAGTGCAGTGCAATGCAGTGCAGGGAAATCCGAGCCCAAATGTGCAGTGCAGGGGGGTGTGAGTGCTAGGCAGATGGCAGGCGGGTGCCGACTACTCCATGCGCATCTTCAGCAGCGATGGCAGCGAGCCCGAGGTGTGCCGTGCGGTGCAGTGCGGTGAGCAGTGCAGTGTGAGCGCAAGGCGATGGCAGGGCAAGGTGTGCGAGTGATAGCACGTAGATCTAATGCGCTGCTCTCTCTCTGCACGCACCTTGCTTCCCGTGATTCAAGGACTACGCATGTGCGGTCAGCGCCAGCTGTCTCATGTCTGCTGCTCCCGTGCGTGCTCCTCTGCATGCTCCCCTGCACGGCACGTGGCATGGCAGATGTGTGGCAACGGCATTCGCTGCCTGGCCAAGTTCATCGCTGACGTCACCAACTCACACGACACCCAAACGTACGCCCCTGCCCCTTCCCCTCGCTCTCTCACTCGCTCCATACACCTTTCCCGCATTCGCCTCTTCTCGCCCTCTCAGTTCCTTCTATGCTCTTTCTCATTCCCTCCACCCCCCAACCCCCACCCCCCACACCCCAACCCCCGCACCTCACCCTGCAGCATATCCATATCCACGCTGGCGGGCGTCATGCAGGCGCACATGCGCGCCGATGGCCAGGTGGGGCTGACATACCACAAGCGCCTTCGCTGCACCGCTGCTGGCTGCTTTTATCCTCCCATGCACCGCACGCACTCCTGTGCCGTCCCACAGCCTGCTCTCCACTCCACCCCCTCATGCCACAGCTTCCTCCTCCCACCATCCCTTCACATACACATCTCCCTGCATCTGTACCACCCAACTCACCTCCTCTGCTCTGCCACTCAACCCCACACCCCCTCCTCCCGCTCGTCCCCTTTTCCCCCTCCTCCCACGCGCCCCAGGTGCGAGTGGACATGGGCGAGCCCATCCTGGCGGCGGCGCTCATCCCCACCACGCTGCCCGCCACCACCGCTGACGGCGCCGTGGTGAAGGCACCACTGCAGGTGGACGGGGTGACGTGGCAGGTGACGTGCGTGAGCATGGGCAACCCGCACTGCATCACCTTCTCCAACTCCGACTGCCCCCAGGTAGGATTGTGCACGAGGCGCAACTCATGTGCATGGGTACGCCCAGCAGTAGCTGTCCTGTTCCAAGTTTCTTACTCCCGTGCTGTGCTGACTGGCATTGGTCATGACCCCCGTCCTCACCACCTACTGGCATCTGCACCGCCCTTGCGTGCGTGTGTGCTGTCACTCATGTGCATGCATTTGCATCGCCACCCCCCAGGGCCTGGACGTGGCAGGCATCGATCTGCACCGCATTGGACCCATGTTTGAGCACCACCCCGCCTTCCCTGCTCGCACCAACACAGGTGAGCTCTTTCTCCCTCTCCCCCTCGCTCTTCTGCCTGCTTCCAGCTCCTCCTCGCTCCACTGTGTGCTCTGCATCTCTCACTCCGCAAGCGTTTCCTTCCTCGTCGTGCGCTTCATGGCACCTTATCATTGCATCTTCAATCCCCAATCCCACTACCCCATCTATCCCCATCCTCCGTTCCCCATCCATGCCCATCCCCTGTTCCCACACCCCACCGCCCATGCACGGCACATCAGAGTTCGTGGAGGTGATCTCCCGCAACGAGCTGCGCATGCGCGTGTGGGAGCGCGGGGCAGGTGAGCCCCCTCACCCTCGCCCGTCTTCGACTGCCCTCACACCCCTGCCCTGCTGCTGCTGCCACTGCAACTGCCTTGCCGTTACAGCCATTGCTGCTTGTGCCGTCGTCCCAGCCTGTGCCACCTCCCCACTCGATTGTCCTGTGTGCCTTTCTTTTTCCCACCCACCGCCCTGCCCCCTTCAGGTCCCACGCTGGCGTGTGGCACGGGCACGTGCGCCCTCGTAGTGGCAGCTGTGCTGGAGGGCCGTGCTGAGCGGGTGAGTCATGAATGGGGGAGGGGGAGTGCGTGAGGGCGGATAAGCCAGTGAGCTAGGGGGTGGGAGAGCAATTGGGGAAGCTTGGGTGGAAAGAGTGAGGCTGTGGGGCTTAGGAGGGCATGGCAAACTGGTTTCCATCTTAGCACTGGCGCTCATGTCGTCCGTCACCACCCGCATTGCCCTTGCCCACACCCCCCCCTCCTGCCGCCCCTTCCGCTGTGCCTCTCAGAACTGCCTGGTGCATCTGCCGGGAGGGCCGTTGGAGATAGAGTGGAGGGAGGACAACCGCGTGCACATGACCGGCCCTGCTGACCTTGTCTTCTCCGGCTCCCTCGCCCTCCACTGATGCTTGCCACGCTCATGCTTGCCGGTTCATGCCGGGCAATGCTGCCTGGTAGAGATTGCTGCAGACTGCAGCGCTGTGATTGGCTGGACTTGATTCACTGCAGTGCTGCAATGGTCACAAGACCAGTGCC
Organism: Closterium sp. Naga37s-1; assembly: GCA_947471745.1. Classification (NCBI taxonomy): domain Eukaryota; kingdom Viridiplantae; phylum Streptophyta; class Zygnematophyceae; order Desmidiales; family Closteriaceae; genus Closterium; species Closterium sp. Naga37s-1. Next base: position 66,844 of record CANJKZ010000337.1, on the reverse strand, counting down.
TGCTGCTCTCTGCTTCTGTATTTGTGGCATACCGTATGTAGGGTATAGCTTATAATGATGAAGATAAATATTACGGAATGACATGGTGTACATGGCACATTCAAGTAATTGACATGCCAAGAGCACGCTCCAGATAGTCTTGTTGCTCCACTTCACCTGCCAGCTGGTTCCACTGCACCGCACAGCACCGCAGTCAAGGGAGGGCAGAGAGAGAGGCAGGGCTGGGAGGCACAGGGAGGCACAGCGAGGGAAAGGTGAGATGTAGAGCCAAGAGAGGCCGTGGATGACAAGAGGTGCCGTGCCTGTACGAACCTTGAGGCCATGGAGATACAAACCTTGAGGAGTCAGTACGAGGGGATGGAGACGCGTACATGGTAGAAGGGGATGGAGATGACTGTCCATCCAGCTGCCTCCAGATGCCGCCTCTTGAGCACCGTTGCTCCCAGCGGAGTCACTGGCAAGGCAGGCGGGCATGGGATTAGTAGAGAGGGCAGAGTAAGAGAGCAAGATAAGGATGCCAGGGCAAGGATGGCAAGTTGTAGATTGCAGGACGGTGAAAAGGGCACGTGATGGGATGAAGCAAGACGAGAAGAGGCAGAGGGGGCCAGCAGCGCACATGTGTTGCGAGTGAAGTGTGAGGGCCCGTCCACCTCCACTGCAAGGCGGCGGCCCGGCAGAGCGATGTCAATGGAGTAGTGCCACACGGCCCCTGATGTGTACTCCGACACCCACCCCATGCCCCCCGACCATGACTCCCCTCCCTCGTTCCCGTCTTCTCCCTCCTCTCCCTTGTCTCCGTTTTCTCTATTCCCCCCTCCCCCTTCCCACTCGACCCCACGCCATGCCACGAGCCCCAGGGCGGACAAGGCTTGCTCAACCTCCCAGTGGCTGCACGGTTTCTGCTTCTCCCGCCCTGCCTCTGCCCTCCACACACGCGCCCCCTCCTCCCACACCCAATCCGCCCCTTCCTCGTCTCTTCCCTCTCCCCTTCCCCCCCTCCTATCACCCACCTCTTGCCCTCTTCTCACCCCTCCACTCCCCCCCCCACGCGCCTGCTCGCCCTCCTCCCCTTGCCCCTCTCTTCCCCCTTCCGCTGCACCCCCTGCCCCCTCCGCCCTGAGTGTCACCGCCACCTGAAACAGCTGGCTCAGATGCCGCTCCCCCACTCTAGCCCTCTGCTCCCCTTCCGACCCCTCCCCCTCCGCCTCCCCCTCCTCTCCCCCCCCACAGAACTGTGCCCTGCGGCGGAGCACCTCCCCCCAGAGCGTGTGGAAGAGCGCCCCGTGGGTGTGCTGCAGCACGGCCAGCGCCCACACGCTGTTCGCCACGTGCTGGGGGGACCACGCTCGCAGGCACGCCAGCGGGCAGGGAGGAGGGGGAGAGAAGGCTGTCATAATTAGCTGGTTCAGGGGGGGCTGGGCGGTGTGAGGGACGGAGGAGGGGGAGAAAGTGGCAGCTGCACGGTCGAGGGCGCGGGAGAGGGGGGGGGGGGAGGGGGTGGTGCAGGCAGGCGAAGGCCCACAGAAGCTGGGAGAGCTCGTGGGGGGACAGTACCGTGCGGCCGCTGGGATGGGCGGGGGTGGTTGGGAAGGAGGAGGAGAGCGGGGGGAGCGCAAGGCAGGCCTGGTGGGCGAGGGCGGGGAGGAGTGCGGGTGCGGGGAGGTGGCGGGCGAGGGCAAAAGCAGCAGCGATATTGGCAATGTGCTGCGGGGCGAGCGTGTGTTGTAGAGGCAGCACTGCCGCTGCCACCGCATCCAACTCCTCCGAATACACCCACGTGCGCCTGCCAATCCCGCGCCCACCCGCTTCCCCCTCCGCCCCCTGCCCCGCAACCATGTCTCCCGCGCCTCCCCCTGCACCCCCAATGCGCGCGAGCGCCCATGCGAGGTTGGAGAGGGTTTGAGCGTTGCAGCGGGCGGCGCGCACAGCGGGGAGGGTGGCAGCAACGAGCAGGCGCAAGGGGGGAGTGCGGGCCAGGGCCAGACGGGAGGGCGGGGACATGCCCTCTGCTTGCATGTGGCGTGCTATGCGGTGCAGAGCGGTGACTGCGTTGATGGGCGAGAAGAGAGCGCACGCTGCTGCCTCCTCCCACCTTCTCTCCATCTCCCTCCTCTCCTCCTCCATCTCCTTCTCCTCTTCCTCCTCCTCTTCCCTGCTCCTCCTTGCCTCCTTCCCATGACCCCGCACCTTGCTACTGTCCCGAGAGCCGTACCTCTGAAGCCCATCACCCACCCCTGCGCCCCTGGCTGCTGCACCTGCGTCCAGCACGTGCCACTCAGGCCGCGGGGGCAGGCGAGCCATCTCATTCGCCACCACCTGCATTACGTCAGCCAGACACGTGGCCTCCACGAGTCTTCGGTTCAGGGCTGCTGCTCCACCTGATGCTGACATCAGCGGCAATGGCGATGGGAATGGCGATGGGAACGGTGACGGCGACAGTGACGGCCGCTGCGATCGCGACAGCTGACCGGTGCTTGTGCCCGCTTCCACCACGCTGCTGCCATCTTCGCCGCTCCTTCCGCTCCTGCTCCCCCCCCCCTCTGCGTTCTTCGCACGACCCTCGCCTTGTACCTGTGCGCCTCGTCGCAGGGAGAGCAGGCGGTGTGCAAGAGATGGCGATGGGGGCGAGCTTGCGGAGGCGGTGGGTTCTGAGGGCGGCTGGACTGGCTGCTGGCAAGACGATGGCGTCTGCACCGCACCGTTGCCCCTCTGCACCGTGCTGTCATCCGCCATCTGCCCCGTCCCCTCGTCGCCGTCGCTCCGACGTTTCCCGCCCTTGCGGCGGATTCGTCTGTCCCGGATTCCCTCGCTATAATCAACCGCCCTTTCCGATTGCGCCTCCGCCCTTGCGGTTTCTCCGCCGCGCAACCCCCCACCGCCCTGCGCTGCTCCATTGCCCCGCTGAAGCGCGCCGATGGCAGCACCAGGCGGAGCGCGGCGAGGGGATGCGGAGAGGGCGGGCAGCGGGGAGTGGCGCACGACGGGGGAGGCGTGGGGTCGATGGCAGCATGGTCGGAATTGGGGGGTACGCACGGGGGAGAGAGCGGGCGCAGGGCGGGAAACGGCATGCGGGCGGCCCAGCGCCGCCATGAAAAGGCGCGGGGGAAGGCGGCGGCGGATCAGAGCGGTGATCGCTAGCGGCTTGGCGGCGGAGGGACCCCTGTTGAAAGCACGGTCGGACCGTGGTGCTGGTTTTACGCAGAGGGGCAAGACTTGGTGGGACTGTGGGCCCGAACATCCAGGACGGGAAGGAGCATCGCAGTTTCCCTGGTCTGACTGGGGTCTGTTCGGACCCAAGGACCATTCAACGGAGTTCAGGTTCAACTGAGGGCAGGGTGATGCTCGGTTTGATTCGGTTAAGTGTGGTACAGTTGAAACATAGTGTTGGCCTGTTACTGGACCGCTCGCTCTTTTCGTCCAACCCGCTCGCCAGTAGCAAGGCCATCGTGCCATTCCCTCCACCACCCTACCACCAGCGAGGTCCATGTGTGACGCAAGTCAGTTTGTACGCCATATTGTCCGCTACGAGCCCCAAGTCTTGCACCATACCTCCTCAACCCGCCTCCACATCGTCGCACTTCCCACTTGCATAATCGCAACCGTCAGTCCTCAGCTGTTGGTCATCAGCCGTCAGACTTTAGTCGTCAGTCGTCATTCGTCAGTCGTCAGTCGACAGTCGAGTCCTCAACGGTGGGGCAACAGGTTGCGAAACACGCGAGGCGGGCCGCCGACGGACTCAGAGCGCGGCGCAGGTAGCCATTGTCGCCGGGCGTCCCGAGCTGCAGTAGCGCGGCTTTCCGCGAGGGAGGCTCGTCGTACGCTAGGAACGTGGCGGGCGCAGCGCGCTGAGCCTGGCGGAGAGTAGCGGGGGAAGGCGGAGAGGCGCGGAAAGGAGAGCACGGAGGACGAGTGGTAAGGGGCGGACGTAAGGGCGGAGGCGAAAGGGCGAAAGGGCGAGGAGCAGAGGCGCGGAGGAGGCAGGAAGCGCGGGGATGTTCAGATCGCGGAAGAACGACGACGTGGTGAGGCGCGTGGGGGGCGCAGCAGGTTACGAGCGTAGGAGCGACGGGTGGGGAAGATGAGTTGATTGGGCATGCGAGCACGCGCTTTCCACTCGGATTGCACGTGCCTCGTCAGGCGCTAATCCACGTGGCATCGGCATTGACTAGATGCGACACGGTCGCTTTTCATCCAGTGTACCTCCGCTTCCTCTCACCCCCCGCTTCTCCCATCCGTAATGTACCCCATTCCCGCGCTTTCTCCTTCCCTCTCTCTGCCTCCTTTCTCTGCATGCCCCATGCCCCATGCCCCATGCCCCATGTCCCCGTGCCCCATGCCATGTCCTGTGATGAATGTGTATCGTGGGTGGCGGGTGGCAGCAGAGCCGGTTGACGCGGCAGCAGAAGGAGCGAGTGAAGCAGTTCGTGAGCAGCACTGGGGCAAGGTGGGGCACACTAGGATAGGTGCCACGCTGTCGGCGATCACACATTAGCCATGTCACTGCCAGCAAGGGTTTGCATTTGTACCAAGCATGCCACCCATGCCACCCATGCCACCCATGCCACGCATGCCATGAATTCTCATCAGCTTCCTCTCATCTCATCATCTCTCCATCCCCCCTACCCCCTCACGCACGTGGCAGTGAGCGCGATGCAGTGGCAGCGCTGCAGGGCAGCGAGTGGGAGGTGGCGCCAGCTCTGGCGCGCTACCAGGCGGGGGGTGCACCCATGGCCGCGCGGGGCGGAGGGGGCTTCCTGGCAGCCTTCACGGGGCGCTCGCACTACCACCAGCAGCAGCAAGGGGGGCATGCCATGGCGCCCCAGCAGCCGCCAGTGGATCCCATACAAGAGCTCTTCCTGCGCTACAAAGGTGCGTGCTCACATATTCAATCAAACTGCTGTCTATGCCGGGCCGGTAATGCACTGCAAGCTAAAACCTGGTTGATGTGCTGCTTGTGTCCCGTCCCACTCGCGCTGCTCTGTGTGCCGGGCATCAGATCCGGATTCAGATATGATTCTCGTGGACGGCATCACACGCATGTGTGAAGACCTCGAGGTGCGCTCATGCTGCACGTGCCTCCTCCCATGCTGCACATGTCTCCTCACCATGCTGCACGTACCTCCTCACCATGCTGCACGTGCCTCCTCACCATGCTGCACGTGCCTCCTCACCATGCTGCACGTGCCTCCTCACCATGCTGCACGTGCCTCCTCACCATGCTGCACGTGCCTCCTCACCATGCTGCACGTGCCTCCTCACCATGCTGCACGTGCCTCCTCACCATGCTGCACGTGCCTCCTCACCATGCTGCACGTGCCTCCTCACCATGCTGCACGTGCCTCCTCACCATGCTGCACGTGCCTCCTCACCATGCTGCACGTGCCTCCTCACCATGCTGCACGTGCCTCCTCACCATGCTGCACGTGCCTCCTCACCATGCTGCACGTGCCTCCTCACCATGCTGCACGTGCCTCCTCACCATGCTGCACGTGCCTCCTCACCATGCTGCACGTGCCTCCTCACCATGCTGCACGTGCCTCCTCACCATGCTGCACGTGCCCACCAACAGCTCACCGCTTCTCTTTCCCAAGCGCCCATTTGCTTTCAACATCCAACATGCTTTCAACATCCAACACCTCAATCTTCAATGTTCCACCGTGCACACACACACTAACTATTCCCTTCCTCACTCTTCCATTCACATTCTCTTTTTCTCCCTGTGTGCCGTGCCATGCCATCCCGTCCCCAATGCCATTACGCCGCATTGGTCATACCGTGTGGGCGGCACGGCACCAGGTGGAGCCACAGGACATTGTCATGGTGAGCGCGCACATCGCCTGCTCTCTCTCCTGCTGCCGCTCCCTGCTCGCCCCAACCCTCACACTTCCCGTACCGCTTCTTTAATTCCGCAATCGATGCCGCATTCTTGGCTGATTTTTATTGTCCGTGTGCATGCAGTGCAGCCCTGCTGCCAGCCCCATACGTGTTCCCTCCCCCCCATTTGCCCCATGCCCCACAGCTGGTGCTGTCATGGCATCTGGGTGCCGCCACCATGTGCGAGTACTCGCGCCAAGAGTTCACCTCCGGCCTGCGCTCCCTGCGGTCAGCCCCTTGCTCCCTGCTTTCTCCCTCTCTCCATGTCAATCACCTCCGCTTATCCACGGCCCCCCCTCCCCTTGTCCATGCCCTCACGTGCCCTTACCCATACCCCCAACTCGCTTGTTCAAATGCCCCCATCTGCCCTTGCCCATGCGTCTACCTCTCCCCTTATCCACGACCCCACCTCCCTCATCCCTCCCTGTGGTGGCAGGGTGACGTCCCTGGAGGCGCTCAAGGCGCTGCTGCCATCATTCCGCCGCGAGCTGCAAGACGAGAGTGAGCATCGAGATGGGAGGGTGGGGACCGATGAGATAGGGATGAGACAGATGCAGAGGCTCTGAGTAGCAAGCCAGGAGGCATTGTATGGTGTGAGATGTGCAAGCATGGTGCAATCAATAGGTCTCTTGACTGCTTGGCGTCACAGCTGTTGCCTGCCTCGACCTCCCCACCGCCCTCATCCCTCCCAACCGCCTCATTGTGCTCCTATTTTTTTACTCTTTGCCCCTCTCGCCCTATTACCCCGCTCGCCTGTGGTGCCCTGTGTCTCGCACAGACGTGTTCCGCCAAATATACAACTTCGCGTTCGCCTGGGCCAAAGAGAAGGTATGAGTGAGTGAGAGAGAGGGAATGGAGGAGGGCAGGGCGGATTGGTGTGAAGAGATGGGTTTTTTGGTGGTGCAAAAGAAGGTGGCGTGCGACTCTGAATGATAAGCTGAGGCCGTTGGCGAGCATGTATGCATGAGTCGTGCCGTGACCAGTGACACGTTGCTAGTTTCAACGCTCCATATGCACTCTCGCCGCTCCGCACAGCACTGCCAGCGCCCCGCAAGGCGCTTCAACCCCTGCTCTCCTCCCTCCCACCACCATTCCTCGGCAACTCTCCTTTCCCCCCCCCCCTCCAGGGCCAGAAGTGGTTGGCGCTGGACACGGCCATTGGCATGTGGCAGCTGCTGCTGGGCTACCGCAGCTGGCCACACGTCGACCACTGGTGTGACTTCGTCAGGGTGAGCCGCACGCAGACGCTGGTGTGGGTGGGTGAGGGTGAAATCGTTGAAGCGAGCTGGAGTGGTGTGGTATGGTGAAGGTGGGACAGTAGCGAGGGTGAGTGGAGCTGGTGTGGTCAACACAGTGGCTGCTAATGATTTGTTAGTCACATCACAATATGGCTCTCGAAACCTGCCTCACACTTACCTGCAAATACATCCCCGTGTGTTGTGTGGTGTGTGGCACCACATGGGCTGCATGGCTGCATGTACGGCATGACTGCGTGCATTTCATGGCATGTGTGGGTGGGAGCAGGTGCAGCACAACAAGGCCATATCCAAGGACACCTGGTCGCAGCTCTTTGAGTTCTCCCGGGTACGTTGCTCTTGCCCCTGCCCCTCCTATTCTTCACCTTCCCTTACTCTGCACCTGGCGGCACCTGCCTTTCCTGCCCCTGCACCCCTGCTGGTTGGGGGGACTGCCGCTCTTGACCATGGATGCACCATCTCCACCCCTTGCCACTGCATGCGCCTTGCTCAAGCAATCTATTCCCCCACCCCCCTCCCACTTCCCTCTCTCCCTCGCTACCCCTCGCATGGGCCCTGGCAGTTGACGCAGGGGCAGTTGGAGCAGTACGACGAGGGCGGGGCATGGCCGTACCTGATAGACGAGTTCGTGGACCACCTCCGTGCCGCCGGCTCCCTGCCCTCCGCCTGATGCTCGCACCCTGTCCCCATTCTAGGCACCCACCACCAACACAACCGCCCCATGCACCCAGCCCATCCTCCCATGCACCTCATGCCATGTTGATGCCCCACGCCTCCTTGCGCACAGAAATCTCTTTATAAGCTCAAAAAGGGCACAACAACACACATTTGTTTGAGCATGGGACAATGGATATGTTACTGTACAGATTCTCAATATATATTCCATGCGTGAACCACCATGTTGAAATATCTAATCAGCTCTCGAAGGACAATTACCCCCACAACTGTATGTTGGTGCCAGTCCATCAGTTGTGGCCGTTGACAGGCCAATGTTAGTGAAGGTGTGGCCAAGTGGGCCCATCACTTGGCTGATGGGAATGTTTTTACAGGATCACCAGTTCTCCGCGTAGGTAGTAAAGAAAGCGTGCAAGCAGGGTGGCATGCTCGCGTGTCACCACTGGTGTTGGCGAAACAGCGGAGACTCCCCTTTGGGCGGCGGCCGGGCGGCGGGGGACTCGCCGCGGGCGGGCTGCAGGAGCGCGTCGACAAGGAAGTGGTCGGCGTGGATGGCGGCCTTGAACTCGTCGAAGCTCAGCCGCCCGTCACAGTTGGCGTCCATGCGGTCAAAGAACTCGTCCAGTATGCCCGGCTCTAGAATGTCCGGCGGTAGATAGTCCTCCGGTAGCGCCTGCCATGCCATGCCATGCCATGCCGTGCCGTGCCATGCCATGCCATGCCGTGCCGTGCCATGCCATGCCATGCCGTGCCGTGCCATGCCATGCCATGCCATGCCATGCCGTGCCGTGCCATGCCATGCCATGCCATGCCATGCCATGCCATGCCGTGCCGTGCCATGCCATGCCATGCCATGCCATGCCGTGCCGTGCCATGCCATGCCGTGCCGTGCCGTGCCGTGCCGTGCCATGCCATGCCATGCCATGCCATGCCGTGCCGTGCCGTGCCATGCCATGCCATGCCGTGCCGTGCCGTGCCATGCCATGCCATGCCATGCCATGCCATGCCATGCCATGCCGTGCCGTGCCATGCCAGCCATGCCGTGCCGTGCCATGCCAGCCATGCATGTGTGCAGCAGAGAGCAGAGAATGTGTAACCCGACGATCCAACAACGACTGAGTGAGGAATGACGAAACATGGCAATGAAACCAACGCATCTGTTGGTCTCAACATTACCACGGTTTCTGCCAGAGGCGTGTTGGTGCAATATATGCTCCAAAGACACTGCCGTGTGAGAAGAAATACTGAACAAGTTCCGTTTAAAGACAACCACTGCCAGCTCACCTTGAGCATGGCAGCGAGCTCGTCCTTTGAGATATATCCTGAGTCATCTGCATCGTACATCTGCACACCGTTGGGAGGAGGGAGTGCGGGACATGAAGGCAAGGCAGTCTGAGTCTCTCAACACAGCGTCCCTCTCAACACATGCATCACTGATCTCTCCTGCACGCTTTGCTTCACAGGGTGTTTTCTGTGGAGCCCAGGCCACAGCCACACAGAAGGGCATCCGGGATGGGTAAGAGCGGCTTACAAGCTGCCCTCACAGCCCAATGCTGCACAAAGGCGCATGTTTTTTGGGCAGAGGCGCACCTTGAAGCAGAGGCGCAGGGCATCGTCGCCTTGGGACTTGCGGAAGGCAGCGAGGCCGCACACGATCTCCCGCATGTCGACGGAGCCGTTCTTGTCGCTGTCAAACACCTCAAACACCCGCCGCGCCATCGGCACCAGACTGCCCATGCCCATGGCCCTCAACACGTCCTCAAACTCCGCCACCGTCACACTCGTGCCACTCGACGATCTGAGCAGCATGCGCGGAGGGAAAAGGGAAAAGGGACCCGTGGGTGGGGTTCAGTGGGGAAAGCAGGCGGTGCAGGTCAGTGAATGGCACCTAAGATTGGTGAAGGGAAGAAGCGGGTGCAAGATTTGTAATGGGTTTCTTGCGTGTACGCATGCGTGCGCACGCGTGTGCGTGTGCGTGCATGCAAAAGTGCAGCTCACATTCTCTTGAAGTGCGTATGAAGGTCCTTGAGCTCCGTCTCATTGAGTGTGTCGAATCCACCCAGTATGTTCCTCAGTGCACGGGTGCGCAGCATGAGCTTGTTGCTCACAATGCTCGCATACGCCGCCGCTCGGAACTTGCGGCGCGCGTTGAAGGTGAGCAGGCGCCGGCACACCTCTGGCTCCATCGGCTCCTGCCTCGCTGCATCGCCCTTCACCCACGGGTGCAGCAGCAGCTGCCACGGCGCACACAGGGGGCAGGGACAGGGGCACCCCAGGGGGGAGGAGAGATGTCAGGAGTGAAAGTGTAGCACAGGGCACATGGACAGGGGATGGGGGGCGGGAGTGGATGGTGGAAAGGGAGGGGCTTACTTGGGGGAGGGGCTTACCTCAGCGGCGGTGGGTCGCTTGGAGGGGTCGACAGTGAGCAGGCTGGTGACGAGCTGCTTGGCGGACTGCGATATGCTCCTCCATGTCGACTCCTCAAAGTCAAAACTCGCCTGCCAGACGCACACACCACGCACACACCACACCATGCCACGTCACGTCACCTTGGTCTCAGAACCCCTAAGGATAGCAGTGGCATAGAGGCATAATGACTTGTTGCAGCAGGAAGGGAAGGATTAGGCATGAGAGGCGCAGGGAGGAGGAGGGGGGACTGACGTTGAGAATGAGTTGCTGCTTGGCGCGGTTGTTGAGTGCATGGAAGGGCGGGTACCTGCATGCACAGTGACACAGCCACGCACGCGCCACGCACCACACATGGGGCATCAGGTACGGGACATGAGGCATTGAAAAAGAATCTCTGCACCTCGTCCACCCACAGCTGAGGTCACATTGAACGGCACCAGCATCATTCGCACACTGGCACACCCCAGCCCGTCCCGTTCATCGCTTATTCCCTGGGCGCGCATCCTATTCGCCCACACAGCGTGCAACCCCCTTCCCAGGGCTCCCGCCCACAGACTATGCACCCCCTCTGCTAAGCTATCCGCCTCCCGAACATGCGCCCTCCTCTACCCCCACCTCCCCACACCCCGCCCCTGCGCCCGCGCCTGCACCTGCCCCTGCCCTTGCCGCTGCGTTTCCCCCTCCCTTGCCCCTGCGCCCGCCCCTGCCCTTGTCCCTGCCTCTGCCCCCCCCTTATCCTTGACCCTGCCCCTGCCCCTGCCCCTGCCCCTGCCCCTGCCCCTGCTCCAGCCCCTGCCCCTGCCCCTGCCCTTGTGCCTTGGCCTGCCCTGCGCCTGCCCCTGCGCCTGCTCCTGCGCCTGCTCCTGCGCCTGCCCCTGCGCCTGCTCTTGCGCCTGCCCCTGCCCCTGCGCCTGCGCCTGCACTCACCCTGGCATCCCCTCCCCCCTCCCCCCAACCTCTATCCCCCTCCCGCCTTCCCCCCTTAGCGCGCGCACCCGCAGAGCAGGATGTAGAGGATGACGCCCAGCGACCACATGTCCCCCGCGGCGCGCGACTCGCGGCGGGAGAGCGCTTCGGGCGAGACGTAGTCGATGGAGCCGAAGAGGCCCACGAGCGGGCTCGTCTCGCCCTCGATGGAGCTCAGCCCGAAGTCCATGATCTTCAGCGGCGCGTCGGGCGCCGCCGTCAGGAACAGGCAGTTCTCGGGCTTGAGGTCGCGGTGCGCGATGCGCGCGGCGTGCAGGCTGCGCAGCCCGTTGGCGATCTGGCGGATGACGAGCGCGGCGCCCGCCTCGGAGTAGCGCTCCTGCTGCACGATGCGGTCGAAGAGCTCGCCGCCGGAGCAGAGCTCGAGCACGAGGTGGATGCAGTGCGCGTCCTCGAAGACGTCGACGAGATGGATGACGTTGGGGTGCGGCGACACCTCGTCCACGATGCGGTTCATCACCATGATCTCGTTCTCCACCAGCGCGTTCGACACGCTCGGCCCGCCGTGCTTCTTCAGCGTCTTCACCGCCACCGCCGTGCCGTCCTCCTTCGACTCGGCGCGCTGCACCACGGAGAACCCGCCCGTGCCCAGAACCTCGTGCAGCGTGTAAAAGTCCTCCAGCCGCCGGCTCTCCTCCTCCTCCACGTCGCCCATTCGCGCCGCCCGATGGGCCCACGCCAGGGATAATGGAATGAGACCGCCGCCCAGGCGCTCCGGCGAATGGAGCGAACGCAGAAAATGAATGGAAGAGTTCGGACAGGGACGGCGGGGTAAGAGGCTGGCGGACTGTCGGAAGGTGTGCCGAGGTTGGCCAAGAGGTAGAATCTGCAGCCTAACTAACGACACTATGCTGGTTCTAGATGCAACGGGCGATTGCGGTCACAAAGATTTGGGGGTCCTCCCAGATTGTTCCCCCAACAGTGCCCAAACTAGGGCCTGGTAGGTTAACGGTTTGACTTGACGACTCAAGACTAGCGAATGGCGACGGTGACGAAGTGAACTGATTTCGTCCGCGGCCTCAACCACGTCCCCCTCCCCAAGTTTGCGAATTGTAACCCGGGCGACGATGTCCTTGAAAACTGACCCCGTAACTTGCTGGGAAGAAACCGAGGTAGGGTCAACGAAAGCTTAACCTGCTGGTAACTTCTCGACGAAAACATTCTGCGAAACGAACACAACAACCAGCACTCCCCCCATCTCCAGCACTCGAGTGCCTTGGCACCTGGCACCAGGGCCCTGTTCTGTTGCCGCACTATTTGGTGCGCCCCCCCCCCGCACAACACCATTTGATGCTTCGTGCGGCGTTCTACCGGAGATCCTAGAAGCCTTGTTTTCGAGGGTGTATTCCTTGCTACCAGGCTCGGGAAACTTAACCCCTTCCCGGACCTAGCGAGTGTTGTGCAGTGCAGTCCGCCCACCATTGCCCAAAAGAACGGTGAACCAGCGACGCACTCGCAATCTCCCACTCCCAGGCAAAATGGGTGCGGGACTGGTGCGGCCCTGGTTCAGGGTCAGAGGGGGGATCCAGGGACCGCACCAAATGGTTCAGGGCAGGGATAAACGTTCTTCGTTGTCCTGGTTGGCCCCTTTGCTTTCAGAGCATTCAACCATCCAATTGCCATCGCGAGAGATGGTTTCACGGTCTGAAATGGAAAAAAAAACCTCCTGCCACCCTCTTCCCGACGACAACTTCTTTCGCCAACCAATCCCTGCACAGGACCTCTTGTGTTGTCCCTGAGTCCCTGAGTCCCTGACCTCTTGGGTGGCAGGAGGCTGTGTTGCACCAACATGGGGGTTTAATGATTCGCGGAAGCCTGATGCCGCACCATGTGATGCGGTGCTGTCCTGTCCGCCTACGGATTAGGTGGTGCTGCAACAGAACACCGCCCAGGCCTGTCGAAGTCCCTAGGACCAATTATGGGAGCGTACTTCATCCCTAAAAGCGTACTCCAAAGGTACGACTAACCTACCGGTATTACTTCACATAAGTGCATTATAACTTCGCATGAAAAAAAACATCACGAGAAGGGGGGAAAGGGCTGGGGTCCTTCGAAACTGAAACCAAAACCTGGATTCAGGGGAAGGCTCAAACGAGACACTTAACTATCACGGGCGCCATGATAATCGAACACTCGAAACAGTCGAGCTGCTCCGAAGGTAAAACGGAATATTCAGGGCATCTTAGTCGAGCAAATGCCCTTACTTCGACAGCCCTGGTTGGCACCCTCATAAAAAACCTTCTTGTGTACAAATGGTTTTTCCCTTGTCGCACGCCTGTTAGCGCCGCGCGTCGGCTCGGCTGCATGCTCCACTCGCCGCTTCCGCCCATGATCAAATACACCTACCAGAGCAATTTCATCTCGGTTCGTGCGCAAGGAAAAGTTCGGCGCCTGCGATGACGGCAGTGTCTGCCGACAAATGCTAAGGAAGCGCATAGATACATATAGGCGTATGGAAAAGCATCGAACGACCTGTTGTTGCATATTTGGGTGGCAAATGCTCAAATTCACCTCCCATAACACTTTCAGTTTGGTTCGTGCGCACAGAAATGTCAAACATTATATATATGTTATAGTTGTGTAGGCTATAGTGGGTTAGCCTTCTAGGGGGTACACTACTCTAGGGTTTGGTACTTGTACTCCCATTCCCTTTCTAGTTCATCATTCTCATTCATCCTTAGTTTCTAACATGGTAACACGAGCCTAGGTCGTAACCTAGGACCGACTGATAGGGCCCACCGTTTCCGTTTAGTCGCGCCCGAGCGCGCCTCGCCTAGTCGCGCCCTCGAGCGCCCTCCTCTCACCTTCACTGTCGCGCGCCCTAGCGTGCCTCTTGCGATCGGCCCCGCCCAGCCCGCACGCCCTAGCGTGCCCCACGCGATCGGCCCCGCCCCCCCCTCACACGCCCTCACGTGCGACCCGCGCAGCCCCACGCGCGTAGCCTGCCCCGCGCGCGCCCTTGCGTGCCTCGTGCGGCCCCGAGCGCTAGCTGCCCCACGCGCCCGTGCGCGCTCCTCACGAACCGGCCCCGCCCTTCCTCGCGCGCCCTTGCATGCCCCGTGCGACCGGACCACACCCACCCGCGCGCCCTTGCGTGCCCTTCGCGTACCGGCCCCGCCCCGCTAGCCGCCCTTACGTGCCCAGTGCGACCAGGCCCCGCCCCGCTAGCCCGCCATTTCGTGCCCCGTGCGGTAGGCCCCGCTCTGCCCTGCACGCCCTCGCGTGCCCCACCTCGCGTAGCCCTGCCCTTGCAGCACCGCTAGCGCCCTGCCCCACCCGAGCCGCGCCGCCTAGCCGAGCCGAGCCGCCCCACCGAACCGCGTCGCCCGGCCCGAGCCGCGCCGCCCTACCGAGCCGCGCCGCCCTACCGAGCCGCGCCGCTGCTACTGTCACTGCTACTGACGCTACTGCTGTTACTGCTACTACTGCTGCTACTGCTCCTACTGCAACTATGGCTAGCCCTGCTGTGCTCGCTTTCGATGCTGAGGGCCGCCCACTGAAGTTTGACACCTGGCTCGATGACTTGCACCTGTTCCTCCAGCTCACTGCCAAGGAGGATATCTCGCTGTACGATCAAGCGCTAGGACTCGCTGCTGCCCCTGCTGCTACTGCTGACAGTACTGCCCGCTCACAGTGGCAGACTCGTGACGCCCACACTCGCTTCGCTATTCGCAACCCTTGCCGATAGATGAGCGCGAGCACTTTGGCCAGCACAAAACTGCTCCCCTACCTGTTCCCAGACCTGTCCGCCTTCTCCACAGTCGCTGACCTCATCACGCACCTCCGCACTAGTGAGGCCCGCTTCCGTGCCGCTATGCCCGCTGGGTTTCTTGCCAAGAACCCCCCCCCGCTGTGGCTCACTCTCTACCACCTGGTCACCCGTCTCCCTGACTCTCTTCGTGCGGTCAGGGACGACTTCCTCGCTCGCTGCCCCACTGAGCTCACCGTTGATCTGCTCGAGAAGGAACTGCTTGCAGCTGAGACTAGCATAGTCGCTGTAGGTGCCTCTCGTGGCGACCCCCGCACCCCCTTCTTCGAGGGGTGTTCCCCTTCCCCCCTTCTCCCCTCTGTCGCCTCTGCTGCTGCTGTCGACCTCCTTGGTACTGAGCAGGTCGGGACTGCGTCCACTCCGAGTTGGCGCCGCAGCGGCAAGGGCAAAGGGGGCAAGGGAGGCGGCGGTGACGGCGGGGGAGGCGGTGGTGGGGGCGGTGGCGGCGGTGGGGGTGGTGGCGGGGCTGGAGGGGCTAGTGGCAGCAGTGGGGGTGGTGGCGGCAGCGGCGGAGGAGGTGGCCGGGGTGGGGGCGGTGGTGGTGGCGGCAGTGGACGCGGTGACGGCAGGGGCGGTGGTGGTCGAGGTGGTGGCGGCGGCGGTGGTGGCCAGCGCCAGCAGCAGATTCCGTCATCCCAGGAGCTTCGTGAGTGGTACTCTCAGCATGGGGGGGGGGGGTGGCCTTAGCTGCACGTACGTCATCCGCACAGGTGACCGCACTGGTCAGACGTGTGGGAGGGCGCACACCACGCAGCGCTGCTTCTCCCGCCTCGACGACGCCTGGCGCACTCAGTTTCCTGGTGCCACTGAGCTGCCCCGCTGGGCTGATCTGCTGAGGAAGAAAATTGATGTCTATGCTCTTGACTTTGATGCTATTCTTGGTGCCATGTATGTGTTGTCTGCTAGTGGAGAGAGTGACCAGTACCTGCGTTTTCCGCCCGATCCGGGCATTCGGACCAGTGAGGCTGCCGCTCTAGGTGCTAGTGCGTCTGTTGTCCCAGGTGCTGGTGAGGCTGCCGCTCCAGGTGCTCGCGTGTCTGCTGCCCCAGGTACTGGTGAGGCTGCTGCTCTAGGTGCTCGTGAGTCTGCGCCCTCTGGTACTGAGTCTACTGAGGCACTGCACACCTTCACACTGGACTCAGGTGCTTCTCGCTGTTTCTTTCGTGACCGCACTGCCCTTGAGCAGCTTGCTCGGCCAGTTGCAGTCTCCCTCGCTGACCACTCTGGGGGTCCGGTCATTGCGACCTCCTCCACTGTTCTCCCTTGTCCTGCGGTTCCGTCGGGCACACTGTCAGGTCTCTACCTCACCTCGTTCTCTACGAACCTGGTGGCAGGTAGAGCACTTCAGGACGGGGGTGTCCACCAGTTCACCCCTGCCTACGAGCGCGTGACACACTGCACGTGTGCTCGGACAGGTCGCCACCTGGCTACCTTCACTCGGCAGCAGGGGTCGGACCTGTACACACTGACCACTGAGTCCCCTCAGGTAGCTGCGTCTGCGTCTGCGTCAGGTCAGCTGTCGGCCCCCTGCTCGTGTCGCTCCCTGGCGCACGAGACTGTCCTCTGGCACCACCGCCTTGGTCACCCGTCAGTGCAGCGCCTTCGTGGCATGCACTCCCGGTACCTTGTCTCTGGTCTTCCCAGGGTTCTCCCTCCCCTCCCACCCTCGCCTGCTCCTCCTTGTCTTCCCTGTGTCGAGGGGCGGCAGCGCGCCGCTCCTCACTCGTCCTCGTTTCCCCCGACGACTGCTCCCCTGCAGACGCTCCACATGGACGTGTGGGGCCCAGCCCGCGTTCGTGGACAGGGTCACGAGAGGTACTTCTTGATAGTTGTTGACGACTACTCGCGCTACACCACGGTCTTCCCCTTGCGCACCAAGGGTGAAGTCCCTGATGTTTTGATCCCTTGGATCCGCGCTGCCCGTCTCCAGCTCAGCGAGAGGTTCCACTCGGACTTTCCTGTCCTGCCCCTGCACTCTGACAGAGGTGGGGAGTTTTCCTCCGACCTCTTGAGGGCCTTATGTCAGGGGGAGGGCATTGAGCAGTCGTTCACGCTTCCGGCCTCTCCACAGCAGAATGGGGTTGCTGAGCGCCGCATTGGTTTGGTCGTGGAGGTCGCTCGTACCTCCTTGATCCATGCGGCTGCCCCCCACTTTCTGTGGCCGTTTGCGGTCCGATACGCTGCGCATCAGCTCAACCTCTGGCCCCGTGTCTCCGTTCCGGAAACTTCACCGACACTGCGTTGGACGGGAGAGGTTGGCGATGCGTCGCGTTTTCGGGTCTGGGGATCTCGAGCTTTTGTTCGCGATACGTCCGCGGGCAAGCTCTCCTCCCGCGCTGTTCCTTGTGTCTTCCTTGGATTTGTCCCGGACGCGACTGGTTGGCAGTTTTACCACGCCACCTCGCGCCGTGTCCTGCCCTCTCAGGACGTCACTTTCGACGAGTCGGTCCCCTACTACCGCCTCTTCCCCTACCGCACTGCCCCGCTCCCCCCCCCGCCTCTCTTCCTCGCACCAGGTGCTGCTGTGGTAGACCCCCTCCCCCCTCAGGGTGCCGCTCCCTCAGGTGTGTCCCAGGTAGACCCGGTTGAGCCTGTCGAGGTAGCTGTCGACTCTCGTCCTGCTAGGGGTGCTGAGCTTGAGCGTGCGGAGCCTGGGGGTGCTGAGCCTGGGGGTGCTGAGCCTGGGGGTGCGGAGCCTGGGGGTGCTGAGCCTGGGGGTGCGGAGCCTGCGGGTACGGAGTCTGGGGGTGCTGAGTCTGGGGGTGCTGAGTCTGGGGGTGCTGAGCCTGAGAGTGCTACGTCTGAGGGTACTGAGCCAGAGGGTGCTGCGACTGACCGTACTGCACCTGGAGGCGCTCCCTCCTCACAGCAGCTGCGTGAGTGGTACTTGCAGTACTGTAGCCTCAGGAGGGGCGCTTCTGGAGCTAGGGGTGCTGCTGGAGCTGGTGCTCGTGCTTCCCCTCCTAGGCGGGAGCCGCCCTCTCCCCAGCGGCTCCGAGAGTGGTACGCTCGGCGCTGCAGTCTCCGGAGTGGCGCTACTGGTGTCGCGGACCCTGGAGCTGGAGCTGGTGCTGCTGCTGGCGCTGCTGGAGACGCTGCTGGTGCTAGAGGTGCTGCTGGTGCTGGAGCTGCTGGAGGCACTGCTGCTTCTGGAGGTGCTGCTGGCGCTGCTGGAGACGCTGCTGGTGCTGGAGGTGCTGCTGGTGCTGGAGCTGCTGGAGGCACTGCTGCTTCTGGAGGTGCTGCTGGTGCTGGAGCTGCTGGAGGAGCTGCTGGTGCTGGAGCGACTGGAGGTTCTACTGGTGCTGGAGCTGCTGGAGCCGCTGGCTCTGGAGGTGCTCGTACTGGAGGTACTGGAGCTGCTGGGACTGGAGCAGCTACGGGAGTTGGAGCTGGAGACCCTGGGGCTGAGGGTGCTGGTGCTGTCTCTGCTGGTTCAGGAGGTGCTGAGCGGCCGCGGCCGTACTACGTTCCGCTCCTTCAGCAGGTTCTTGGCCTCCCGCCCTCTCCTGGTCCTACTCCTCCCCTACTGAGTCCACCGCCTGTCCAGTCGCAGTCACAGTTACAGCCAGCCTCTCCGCTGCCTGGTCCTTCTCCTTACACTGCGCCGACGGGTAGTCTTACGGAGCGTCGTGAGCCTGAGTCTCGTCCTCCGTCGCCTGAGTCTCGTCCAGAGTCGCCTGAGTCGCGTCCAGAGTCACCTATCCGCGCTGTCTGCGCTGGTCGTCGTGCTCCGCGTCAGCGTCCTCCTCCTGTCCTTGGCACTCACTATATGACCCTGCGTCCTTCCACTGCTCCACAGCGTGTCCCTCTGCCGTCTCCTCCTGCGTCCTCTCTTCCTGACGGTCCGGACCCGGAGTCTGACTCCCTTCGTGCTGCCAGTCCTACTGTCACGCGTTTCCTCGCCACTGTTGTCACTGACCCTACCTTTGAGTCCTCTGCTGCGTCTGCTCTAGTCGCTGAGCTTGTTGACTTTGTTGCCGCCTGTCGTCTAGACTACGCCGCTAGCCTTGTTGCTGAGTCTGAGTCTGTCTGTCCTCCGTCCGTCGGGGGTGAGTGTGCTCTTAGCACGGACGTCCTCGAGGACAGACAGGAGGAGTTTGAGTGCTTTGCCGCTGCTTTACCTCATCTCGTGTCCATGCTGATTGCCCCTGAGGGAGACCCGGATGCACCAGACATCCCGACCCCACGCTCTTACGCAGAGGCGATGGAGGGTCCCTACTCCTCTCAGTGGCAGACAGCCATGGACGCAGAGATGGCTTCCTGGAAGTCCACAGGCACCTACGTCGACGAGGTTCCCCCACCTGGGGCGAACATCGTCAGTGGCATGTGGATTTTCAGGGTGAAGCGGCCGCCGGGTTCTCCGCCTGTCTTCAAGGCGCGTTACGTTGCACGAGGCTTCAGTCAGCGAGAGGGAGTTGACTTCTTCCAGACCTTCTCCCCGACCCCGAAGATGACCACTCTTCGGGTTCTGCTGCACGTCGCCGCTCAGCGTGACTACGAGCTCCACTCTCTTGACTTCAGCACTGCGTTCCTACAGGGCAGCCTGCACGAGGAGATCTGGCTGCGCCGCCCACCTGGCTTCACTGGGTCGTTCCCTCCTGGTACCCAGTGGAGCCTCCGGCGGCCAGTCTACGGTCTCCGCCAGGCACCCCGTGAGTGGCACGACACACTGAGGACTACTCTTGCTGCTTTTGGGTTTGCTCCTTCTACTGCTGACCCGTCGCT
Organism: Closterium sp. Naga37s-1; assembly: GCA_947471745.1. Taxonomy (NCBI): domain Eukaryota; kingdom Viridiplantae; phylum Streptophyta; class Zygnematophyceae; order Desmidiales; family Closteriaceae; genus Closterium; species Closterium sp. Naga37s-1. The sequence continues at coordinate 47,146 of CANJKZ010000337.1, read as the reverse complement.
GTTTCTACGCACCGACACCACTCTGCCGCCATTCTACGTTCTCGTGTACGTAGACGACTTGGTTTTTTGCTACTGCTGACACTGAGGCACTCGCCCCTGCAGAAGAGACACACGTGCACAGACCTGGGTGAGCTGACAAGCTATCTTGGCTTGCGGATCACCCGGGACAGAGCACAGCGCACCATCACCTTGACTCAGTCACACATGGTGCAGCAGGTCCTTCAGCGCTTCCGCTTCACGTACTCCTCGCCTCAGCCCACTCCTCTGCCTACCGGTCACTCGCTCTCAGCTCTGCCTTCGGATGAGTCCGTAGAGCCGAGTGGCCCGTATCCAGAGCTTGTGGGCTGCCTCATGTACCTGATGACCTGCACTCGACCTGACCTTGCATACCCTCTTAGCATCCTAGCACGCTATGTCGCTCCTGGCCGTCACCGGAAGGAGCACATGGATGCCGCTAAGAGGGTGTTGCGCTACTTGTGCAGTACGTCGGGCATGGGGCTTGTGCTTGGAGGACGGAGCGACGTTGTCCTCACTGGACACTTAGACGCTTCTTGGGCTGACGACCAGGCTACGCAGCGGTCGTCTCAGGGTTACACCTTCAGCCTTGGCTCTGGTTCAGTTTCTTGGCGTTCTACACGCTCGTCTTCAGTTCTGAGCTCCAATTGTGAGGCTGAGATCTATGCCACAGCCATGGCTGCCCAGGAGTTACGCTGGCTCACCTACCTGCTGACCGACCTGGGAGAGCGGCCTCGTTCTCCTCCAGTGCTGTACGTCGACAACAAGGCAGCCATTGCCTTGTGTCAGGAGCACAGACTGGAGCACAGAACGAAGCACATCGCTCTGCGCTACTTCCTTGCTCGAGAGCTGCAACAGCGTGGTCAGCTTCGTCTTGCTTACGTGGCCACTCGGGCCAACACTGCTGATGTCTTCACCAAGGCGCTTCAGCCTTGTGATCATCAGCGTTTCTGTACTGTTCTAGGCCTTGTGTCTACTGTCCCTCACTTGCTCACTTCTTGACTCTGCTTGTACTGTGATCTCTATATATATACCTGCATGCTTACACTTGCTAGGTTGTGATCACTGTACCTCTTGTTATATTATCAAACTGCATGTGAACTGGTCTTGTGACCGCTTGCTTGTGCTCGGAATTTGTGTGGTATCCTTGAGATCCACCTTGAGCTTGTTTTGCTTTGCTTTGCTTTGACTGGTCTTGTGACCCCAAATCTCCCCCACTTAGCCTATGGGGGTGTGTCAAACATTATATATATGTTATAGTTGTGTAGGCTATAGTGGGTTAGCCTTCTAGGGGGTACACTACTCTAGGGTTTGGTACTTGTACTCCCATTCCCTTTCTAGTTCATCATTCTCATTCATCCTTAGTTTCTAACAAGAAAAGTTCGGCGCCTGCGATGACAACTAGCTCTATCGAAGTAACGAAGTACATGGATCCCTATAGGCGTAGGAAAAAGCATCGAACAGCCTGAATGTTGTTGCATATTCAATAGCTTATGCTCAAATACACATACCAGAGCAATTTCAGCTTGGTTCGTGCGCACAGAAAAGTTCGGCGCCTGTGATGACGGCTGTGTTTGCTGACAAATGGTAACGAAGCGCATGGATCCCTATAGGCGTAGGGAAAAGCATCAAACGACCTGAATGTTGTTGCATATTCGGGTGGCTTATGCTCAAATACACCTACCATAGCAATTTCAGCTTGGTTCGTGCGCACAGGAAAGTTCGGCGCTTGCGATGACTGATGTGTCTGCCGACAAATACTAAGGAAGTGCATGGATCCCTATAGGAGTTAGGAAAAGCATCGAACCACCTGAATGTTCTTGCATATTCGGGTGGCCCATGTTCAAATACACAATTTCAGCTCGGTTCGTGCGCTCAGAAAAGTTCGGCGCCTGCGATGACGGCAGTGTCTGCCGATAAATGCTAAGGAAGCACATGGATACATATAGGCGTATGGAACAGCATCGAACGACCTGAATGTTATTGCATATTCGGGTGGCAAATGTTGAAATTCACCTCCTAGAGCACTTTCAACTTGGTTCGTGCGCAGAGAAAAGTTCGGCGCCTGCGATGACGGCTGTGTCTACCAAAGTAACGAAAGTGCATGGATCCCTAAAGGCGTAGGAAAAAGAATCGAACGGCCTGAATGTTGTTGCATATTCGGGTGGCTTATGCGTAAATACACATACCACATCAATTTCAGCTTGGTTCGTGCGTACCGAAAAGTTCGGCGGCTGCGATGACGACTGTGTCTGCCGAGAAATGGTAACGAAGCGCATGGATCCCTATAGGCGTAGGGAAAAGCATCAAACGACCTGAATGTTGTTGGATATTCAGGTGGCTTATGCTCAAATACACATACAAGAGCAATTTCAGCTTGGTTCGTGGCACAGAAAAGTTCGGCGCCTGCGATGACGGCCGTGTCTGCCGACAAATGCTAAGGAAGCGCATTGATCCCTATAGGAGTCGGGAAAAGCATTGAACGACCTGAATGCTCTTGCATATTTGGGTGGCCCATGTTCAAATACACCTACCTGAGCAATTTCAGCTCGGTTCGTGCACACAGAAAAGTTCGGCGCCTGCGATTCAAATGCTAAGGAGGCGCTTGGATCCCTATAGGCGTACGAAAAAGCATCGAACGATATGAATGTTGTTGCCTATTCGGGTGGCCTATGTTCAAATACACCTACCAGAGCAACTTCAGCTTGGTTCGTGCGCATAGAAACGTTCGGCGCTGCGATGACGGCAGTGTGTGCCGACAAATGCTAAAGAAGCGCATGTGAGAATAATACGAGGAATGATTGACTAGGAAATGAGATGGGTACAAATATGAAACCCTAGGAAACTGTACCCCCTAAGGTCTAACCCACTACAGCCTAAACAGGCTATAACATATATGTTTGACACACCCCCATAGGCAAAGTGGGGGAGAACAAGAGGTCACAAGACCAGTCAAGAGAAGCAAAGCAAGCTCAGGGTGGATCTCAAGGATACCACACAAATTCCGAGCACAAGCAAGTGGTCACAAGACCAGTTCACATGCAGTTTGATAATGCAACAAGAAGTACAGTGATCACAACCTAGCAAGTGTAAACATGCAGGTAGAAATATATAAGGATCACAGTACAAGCAGAGTCAAGAAGTAAGCAAGTGAGGCACAGTAGGCACAAGGCCTAGAACAGTTCAGAAACGCTGATGATCACAAGGCTGAAGGGCCTTGGTGAAGACATCAGCAGTGTTGGCCCGAGTGGCCACGTAAGCAAGACGAAGCTGACCACACTGCTGCAACTCTCGAGCAAGGAAGTAGCGCAGAGCGATGTGCTTCGTTATGTGCTCCAGTCTGTGACGGCCAAGAGCGACATAGCGTGCTAGGATGCTAAGAGGGTATGCAAGGTCAGGTCGAGTGCAGGTCATCAGGTACATGAGGCAGCCCACAAGCTCTGGGTACGCGCCACTCGGCTCTACGGACTCGTCCGAAGGTGGAGCTGAGAGCGAGTGACCGGTAGGCAGAGGAGTGGACTGAGGCGAGGAGTACGTGAAGCGGAAGCGCTGAAGGACCTGCTGCACCATGTGTGACTGAGTCAGGGTAATGGTGCGCTGTGCTCTGTCCCGGGTGATCCGCAAGCCAAGATAGATTGTCAGCTCACCCAGGTCTGTGCACGTGTCTCTTCTGCAGCTCCGACTTCACGTGGGCGAGTCCCTCAGTGTCAGAAGTAGCAAAGACCAAGTCGTCTACGTACACGAGAACGTAGAACGGCGGTAGAGTGGTGTCGGTGCGTAGAAACAGCGACGGGTCAGCAGTAGAAGGAGCAAACCCAAGAGCCGCAAGAGTCGTCCTCAGTGTGTCGTGCCACTCACGGGGTGCCTGGCGGAGACCGTAGACTGGCCGCCGGAGGCCCCACTGGGTACCAGGAGGAAACGACCCAGTGAAGCCAGGTGGGCGGCGCAGCCAGATCTCCTCGTGCAGGCTACCCTGTAGGAAAGCAGTGCTGAAGTCAAGAGAGTGGAGCTCGTAGTCACGCTGAGCGGCGACGTGCAGCAGTACCCGAAGAGTGGTCATCTTCGGGGTAGGGGAGAAGGTCTGGAAGAAGTCAACTCCCTCACGCTGACTGAAGCCTCGTGCAACGTAACGCGCCTTGAAGACAGGCGGAGAACCCGGCGGCCGCTTCACCCTGAAAATCCACATGCCACTGACGATGTTCGCCCCAGGCGGGGGAACCTCGTCGATGTAGGTGCCTGTGGACTTCCAGGAAGCCATCTCTGCGTCCATGGCTGACTGCCACTGAGAGGAGTAGGGACCCTCTATCGCCTCTGCGTAAGAGCGCGGGATCGGGATGTCTGGGGCATCCGGGTCTCCCTCAGGGGCAATCAGCATGGACATGAGATGAGGTAAAGCAGCGGCAAAGCACTCAAACTCCTCCTGTCTGTCCTCAAGGACGTCCGTGCCAAGAGCACACTCACCCCCAACGGACGGAGGACAGACAGACTCAGACTCAGCAACAAGGCTAGCGGCGTAGTCTAGACGACAGGCGGCAGCAAAGTCAACAAGCTCAACAACTAGAGCAGACGCAGCAGTGGACTCAAAGGAAGGGTCAGTGACAACATTAGCGAGAAGACGCGTGACAGTAGGACTGGCAGCACGAGCAAGGTCTGACGGCGGGTCAGCAACGTCAGGAAGAGAGGACGCAGGAGGAGACGGCAGAGGGACACGCTGTGGAGCAGTGGAAGGACGCAGAATCATATAGTGAGTGCCAGGGACAGGAGGAGGACGCTCACGCGGAACACGACGACCAGTGCGGACAGCGCGGACAGGCGACTCTGGACGAGACTCAGGCGACGCAGGACGAGACTCAGGCTCACGACGCTCCGTAAGACCTCTAGTCGGCCCAGAGTAAGGAGAAGGACTAGGCAGTGGAGAGGCTGGCTGTAACTGTGACTGCGACTGGACAGGCGGTGGACTCAGTAGGGGAGGAGTAGGACCAGTAGAAGGTGGGAGGCCAAGAACCTGCTGAAGAAGCGGAACGTAGTACGGCCGCGGCCGCGCAGCGCCTCCTGAACCAGCAGAGACAGCACCAGCACCCACAGCTCCAGGGTCTCCAGCTGCAACTCCCGCAGCACGACCAGCAGCTCCAGCAGCTCCAGCACCTCCAGCCCCAACCCCCTCAGCAGCACCAGTACGAGCACCTCCAGGACCAGCGGCTCCAGCAGCTCCAGCACCAGCAGCACCTCCAGTAGTACCAGCACCAGCAGCACCTCCAGTAGCACCAGCAGCAGCTCCAGCACCAGCAGCACCTCCAGCAGCTTCAGCACCAGCAGCACCTCCAGCAGCACCAGCACCAGCAGCACCTCCAGTAGCACCACCAGCACCTCCATCAGCACCAGCAGCACCTCCAGCAGTAGGCCCCCCAGCTCCAGTAGTACGGCTACAGCGCCGAGCGTACCACTTACGAAGCTGCCGTGGAGAGAGGGGCTCCTGCCGTAACGGGACACCCGGAGGACCTCCAGTCCCAGCACCCCCAGACTCAGCAACCCCAGGCTCAGCACCCCCAGGCTCAGCACCCCCAGGCTCAGCACCCCCAGGCTCAGCACCCCCAGACTCAGCACCCCCAGGCTCAGCACCCCTAGGCTCAGCACCCCTAGACCCGGCACCCTCAGGCTCAGCACCCCTAGCAGCACCAGAGTCAACAGCTACCTCAACAGGCTCGACTGCGTCTACCTGGGACACACCTGAGGGGGCAGGACCCTGAGGGGGGAGGGGGTCTACCGGACGAGTACCTGGCGCGAGGAAGAGTGGTGGGGGGGGGAGGGGGGCAGTGCGGTAGGGGAAGAGACGGTAGTAAGGAACCGACTCGTCAAACGTGACGTCCTGAGAGGACAGAACACGGCGCGAGGTGGGGTGGTAGAACCGCCAACCAGGCGCGTCAGGGGGGAAACCAAGGAAGTCTCAGGGAACGGCACGGGAGGACAGCTTGTCCGCAGACAAGTCGCGGACGAAAGCTCGAGATCCCCAGACACGGAACACAGATGCATCGCCAACCTTCCCCGTCCACCGCAGAGTGGGGGTGGTCTCCGGCATGGAGACCCGGGGCTGGAGATTGATCTGATGCGCCGCGTACTGAACCGCGAACGGCCACAGAAAATGGGGAGCAGCCGCATGGATCATGGACGTACGAGCGACATCCATGACCATGCCAATGCGGCGCTCAGCAATCCCATTTTGCTGTGGAGAGGCCGGAAGCGTGAACGTCTGGCGGATGCCCTCCGCCCGACAGAAGGCTCGCAGAAGGTCGGAGGAAAACTCTCCACCTCTGTCTGAGTGTAGACGCACAACAGGAAAGTCCGAGCCGAAGCTCTTCCTGAGCTGGAGACGAGCAGCGCGGATCCAGTCGATCAACACCTCAGTGACCTCACCCTTGCGGCGCAAGGGGAAGACCGTGGTGTAACGCGAGTAGTCGTCAACAACCAGCAGGAAGTAACGCTCGTGACCCTGTCCACGGACGCGGGCTGGGCCCCACACGTCCATGTGAAGAGTCTGCAGTGGAGCCTCTGTCGGAGGAAACTCGGAGGAGTGAGGAGTGGCGCGCTGCCGGCCCTCGACGCAGGGAACGCAGGTAGGGGCAGGCCCCGGAGGAAGGGGAGGGAGGGACTCAGGAAGACCTGAGACCAGGACACGGGAGGCCATGCCTCGAAGACGAGGCAGGGAGGGGTGACCAAGGCGGTGGTGCCAAAGAAGAGTCTCGTGGGCCAGGAGGCGACACGAGCAGGGGGCAGACTCAGGGCCAAACCGGGACGCTGCAGCAAACACCTGACCCGACGCGGCTACCTGACTAGGAGGAGACTTAGTGGTAAGGGTGTACAGGCTGGACCCTGGCCTACGGGTGAACATGGCCAGGTGACGACCCGTCCGAGCACACGTGCAGTGCGTCACACGCTGGTAAGCAGGGGTGAACTGGTGAACACCCCCATCCTGAAGATCAGCACCCGCCACCAAGTTCGTAGAGAACGAGGGGAGGTGAAGACCAGACAGCGAGCCGGACGGGGCAGCAGGACACGGGAGGACAGTGGAGGAACGGGCCACAACTGGTCCCCCAGAGGGGTCAGCCAGAGAGACTGCCACCGGCTGACTGAGCGGCGAGAGTGTGGTGCAGTCGCGAAAGAAGGAACGGGAAGCACCCGAGTCAAGGGTGAAAGTGTGCAAGACCTGAGTCGACGCGGTACCTGAGAGAGCAGCCTCACCAGCACCTGGAGCAGCAGACTCACTAGCACCTAGAGCAGCAGCCTCAATGCCCGGGTCGGGCGGAACACACAGGTAACAGTCACCCTTAGCACTAATAGACACAGCATACATAGCAGCAAGGATAGCATCATAATCAAGATCAAAGATAGCAACCCCCGACTTAAGCAGAATATTCCAGAGAGGGATCTCAGAGGAGCCAGGGAACTGAGTACGCCAGGCGTCAGTCAGGCGGCCGAAGCAGCGTGGTGTGGTGTGCGGGCCTCCGCACGTCTCTCCACTGCGGTCGCCGGTGCGAAGAACGTAGGTGCAGGGACCAGCACCCCCAGACCTCCCACGCCCAGCGTACCACTCACGAAGCTGCTGAGGCGACGGGGTCTCACGGGAGCGCTGCTGCTGCTGGCGCTGGCCACTGCTAGAGCCTCCCCGCTGCCCACCACCACCCCCGCCACCCCCACCTCCTCCGCCGCCGCCGCCACCTCCACCCCCACTCCCGCCGCCTCCGCCGCCTCCACCTCCACCGCCGCCACCGAAGCCCCAACTCCCGCCACCACTCCCACCTCCACCCCCACCCCCTCCTCCTCCTCCACCGCCACTACCGCCGCCCCCGCCATCCCCTCCACCCCCCTTGCCCCACTTGCCCTTGCTGTTGCGGCGCCTGCCACTAGGAGCAGACGCAGCGCCGACCGACTCGGTACCAACGAGGTCGACAGCAGCAGCAGAGGCAACAGAGGGCAAAAGAGGGACGGGGGAGAACCCCTCAAAGAAAGGGGCACGAGGGTCACCACGAGAGGCTCCTACAGCGACTATACTCTTCTCAGCTGCAAGGAGGCGCTCCTCGAGGAGGTCAACGGTGAGCGTGGTGGGGCAAAGAGAGAGGAAGTGGTCCCTGACCGAGCAAAGGGAGTCAGGGAGCCGGGTAACGAGGTAGTAGATAGTGATGTACATAGGGGGGGGGTTCTTGGCGCAGAACTCGGTAGGAAGCGCAGCGCGGTAGCGGGTGTCACTAGTGCGGAGGTGCGTAATGAGGTCAGCGACTGTGGCAAAAGCGGCTAGGTCAGGGAACAGGTACGGCAACATGAGGCGGCTAAGGGCAGCAGTGGCAGGGGAGGAGTAGCGCGCAACAACCGCAGTGTACAGAGTGCTAGCAGTCTTGTACTGGCTAAAGTGTGCGCGCTCAGCAGACGGCAGGTGACTACGGACAGCAAGACGGGCAGCAGCATCGCGCGTGATCCACTGTGAGCGAACAGTACTGGCAGCATCAGCAGCAGGTGCAGCAGAGGCGCCAGAACTGAGATCAAACAGTGAGATACCGTCCTTGCTATCGCACTGCAGGAAAAGCTGCAGATCATCGATCCAGACCTCAAAGTCGACAGCTCGACCCTCAGCATCGAAGGTAAGCACATTGGGACTAGCCATGACAGCAGCAGCAGTAGGCTAGCAGCAGTAGCGGCAGCGCAACTCGGCTAAAGGGCGCGGCTCGGCAGGGCGGCTCGGCTCGGCAGGGCGGCGCGGCTCGGCGGTGCGCTTACCAGGGGCGGGTGGGTAGGGCAGGGCCGCGGCTCGGCTGCAGGGCAGGGCCGGGGCAGTAGCGACGGCAGCGGCGGCGGCGGCTCGCAACACCGGCGGAGGCAGGCTCGGCGGCGGCGGCAGGGACAGCAGCTGCTGCAGGGCTCCTCGGCGGCTGCTGCAGGTGGAGGCCGCAACCGGGGAGAGGGGCAGGGCGGGGCCGCAGCGGCGGGTCGACGCGCGGAGCCGGCGACGGCAGCTGCTGAAGGGGCGGCGAAGAGCCGCGAAGGGCCGTGAAGGGGGGGCCGCGAAGGCCGCGAAGGGGCCGCGAAGAGCCGTGAGGGGGCCGCGAAGGGCCACGAAGGGGCCGCGAAGGGCGGCGAGGGGGCCGCAAAGGGCCGCGAGAGGGGCCGCGAAGGACCGCGAAGGGGCCGCGAAGGGCCGCGAGAGAGGCCGCGAAGGGCCGCGAAGGGGCCGCGAAGGGCCGTAAGAGGGGCCGCGAAGGGCGCAAAGAGGCCGCGAAGGGCCGTTATAGGGCGCGACGGGGCGCTTAAGGGCAGGCGCGAAGCGCGCTTCGGGCAGGTAAGGAAGAAAAATCTCGTAGTGGTGGGCCCTTAGGAAAAAAAACGGTCCCACTAGGGAACCCGCTCTATACCATGTGAGAATAATACGAGGAATGATTAACTAGGAAATGAGATGGGTACAAATATGAAACCCTAGGAAACTGTACCCCCTAAGGTCTAACCCACTACAGCCTAAACAGGCTATAATATATATGTTTGACAGCGCATTGATCCCTATAAGCGCAGGAAAAGGCACTGAGCGACAGGAATGTTGCTGCATATTCAGGTGGCTTATGTTCAAATACACTTATCAGAGCACTTTCAGCTTGGTTCGTGCGCACAGAAAAGGTCAGCGCCTGCGATGACGGCAGTGTGTGCCGAAAAAATGCTAAGGAAGGGCATGGATCCTAATAGGCGTAGGGAAAAGCATCGACCTGAATGTTGTTGCATATTCGGATGGACCATGCTCAAATAAACCTACCAGAGCAATTTCATCGCGGTTCGTGGGCAAGGAAAAGTTCGACGCCTGTAATGACGGCTGTGTTTGCCGACAAATGCTAAGGAATCGCATGGATCCATATAGGCGTAGGGAAAAGCATCGAACGACCTGAATGTTGTTGCATATTTGGGTGGCCCATGCTCAAATAAACCTACCAGAGCAATTTCATCGCGGTTCGTGCGCACGCAAAAGTTCGACGCCTGTGATGACGGCGGTGTGTGCAGACAAATGCTAAGGAAGCGTGTGGATCCCTATTGGCGTAGGGAAAAGCATTCAACGACATGAATGTTGTTGCAAATTTGGGTGGCCCGTGCTCAAATACACCTACCAGAGCAATTTCAGCTCGGTTCGTGTGCACATAAAAGTTCGGCGCCGGCGGAAGAAGAATGCTCGAACCGAGCTCTTCCAGGCCCAAAACGCGGAAGGATCCGCGCATGTGCAGGAAATGAAGCGGCCGCTCTTCATTCGCTAGCGCCGATGACCGATCATGCTCACAACCCTCCCACGCCCTTAGTGGCTTGGTAATAGGCCCAGACAAGCGCAGCCACGTGACCCGGCGGAAGAAAAACGCTCGGAACGAGCGCTTCCAGCCCCAAAACGCGGAAGGATTCGCACATGTGGAGGAAGTGCAGCGAGCGCTCTTCATTCGCGAGCGCCGATGACCGATGATGCTCGCAACCCTCCCACGCCCTTGCTGGCTTAGCAATAGGCCCAGAAAAGCGCAGCCACGTAACCCGGCGGAAGAAAAACGCTCGGAACGAGTGCTTTCCCATGTTCAAATACACCTTCCAGAGCAACTTCAGCTTGGTTCGCGCGCACAGAAAAGTTCGGCGCCCGCGATGACGGCCGTGCCTGCCGACAAATGCTAAGGAAGCGCATGGATCCCTATAAGCGTAAGGAAAAACATCGAACGACCCGAATATTGTTGCATATTCGTGTGGCCCATGTTCAAATACACCATCCAGAGCAACTTCAGCTTGCTTCGCGCGCACAGAAAAGTTCGGCGCCCGCGATGACGGCCGTGCCTGCCCACAAATGCTAAGGAAGCGCACGGATCCCTATAAGCGTAAGAAGAAGCATCGAACGACCCGAATATTGTTGCATATTCGTGTGGCCCATGTTCAAATACACCTTCCAGAGCAACTTCAGCTTGATTCGCGCGCGCAGAAAAGTTCGGCGCCCGCGATGACGGCCGTGCCTGCCCACAAATGCTAAGGAAGCGCATTGATCCCTATAAGCATAGGGAAAAGCATCAAACGACCCGAATATTGTTGCATATTCGTGTGGCCCACGTTCAAATACACCTTCCAGAGCAACTTCAGCTTGGTTCGCGCGCACAGAAAAGTTCGGCACCTGCGAGGACGGCCGTGCCTGCCCACAAATGCTAAGAAAGCGCATGGATCCCTTTAAGCGTGGGGAAAAGCATCGAACGACCCGAATATTGGTGCATATTCGGGTGGCCCACGTTCAAATACACCTTCCAGAGCAACTTCAGCTTGGTTCGCGCGCACAGAAAAGTTCGGCGCCCGCGAGGACGGCCGTGCCTGCCCACAAATGCTAAGGAAGCGCATTGATCCCTATAAGCGTAGGGAAAAGAATCGAACGACCCGAATTTTGTTGCATATTCGGATGGCCCACGTTCAAATACACCTTCCAGAGCAACTTCAGCTAGGTTCGCGCGCACTGAAAAGTTCGGCTCCCGCGAGGACGGTCGTGCCTGCCGACAAATGCTAAGGAAGCGCATCGATCCCTATAAGCGTAGGGAAAAGCATCGAACGACCCGAATATTGTTGCATATTCGGGTGGCCCATGGTCAAATACACCTTCCAGAGCAATTTCAGCTTGGTTCGCGCGCACAGAAAAGTTCGGCGCCCGCGAGGACGGCCGTGCCTGCCCACAAATGCTAAGGAAGCGCATTGATTCCCTATAAGCGTAGGGAAAAGCATCGAACGACCCGAATATTGTTGCATATTCGGGTGGCCCACGTTCAAATACACCTTCCAGAGCAACTTCAGCTTGGTTCGCGCGCACAGAAAAGTTCGGCGCCCGCGATGACGACCGTGCCTGCCCACAAATGCTAAGGAAGCGCATTGATCACTATAAGCTTAGGGAAAAGCATCGAACGACACGAATTGTGTCGCATATTCGTGTGGCCCACGTTCAAATACACCTTCCAGAGCAACTTCAGCTTGGTTCGCGTGCACAGAAAAGTTCGGCGCCCGCGATGACGGCCGTGCCTGCCCACAAATGCTAAGGAAGCGCATTGATCCCTATAAGCATAGGGAAAAGCATCGAACGACCCGAATATTGTTGCATATTCGTGTGGCCCACGTTCAAATACACCTTCAAGAGCAGCTTCAACTTGGTTCGCGCGCACAGAAAAGTTCGGCGCCTGCGATGACGGCCGTGCCTGCCCACAAATGTTAAGGAAACGCACGGATCCCTATAAGCGTAAGGAGAAGCATCAAACGACCCGAATATTGTTGCATATTCGTGTGGCCCACGTTCAAATACACCTTCCAGAGCAATTTTAGCTTGGTTTGCGCGCACAGAAAAGTTCGGCGCCCGCGATGATGGCCGTGCCTGCCCACAAATGCTAATGAAGCGTATTGATCCCTATAAGCGTAGGGAAAAGCATCGAACGACCCGAATATTGTTGCATATTCGGGTGGCCCACGTTCAAATATACCTTCCAGAGCAACTTCAGCTTGGTTCGCGCGCACAGAAAAGTTCGGCGCCCGCGATGACGGTCTTGCCTGCCCACAAATGCTAAGGAAGCGCATTTGATCCCTATAAGCGTAGGGAGAAGCATCGAACGACCCGAATATTGTTGCATATTCGGGTGGCCCACGTTCAAATACACCTTCCAAAGCAACTTCAGCTTGGTTCGCGCGCACAGAAAAGTTCGGCGCCCGCGAGGACGGCCGTGCCTGCCGACAAATGCTAAGGAAGCGCATTGATCCCTATAAGCGTAGGGAAAAGCATCCAACGACCTGAATATTGTTGCATATTCGGGTGGCCCACGTTCAAATACACCTTCCAAAGCAACTTCAGCTTGGTTCGCGCGCACTGAAAAGTTCGGCGCCCGCGAGGACGGCCGTGCCTCCCGACAAATGCTAAGGAAGCGCATTGATGCCTATAAGCGTAGGGAAAAGCATCGAACGACCCGAATATTGTTGCATATTTGGGTGGCCCACGTTCAAATACACCTTCCAGAGCAACTTCAGCTTGGTTCGCGCGCACAGAAAAGTTCGGCGCCCGCGATGACGGCCGTGCCTGCCCAGAAATGCTAAGGAAGCGCATTGATCCCTATAAGCGTAGGGAAAAGCATCGAACGACTCGAATTTTGTTGCATATTCGGGTGGCCCACGTTCAAATACCTTTCAGAGCAACTTCAGCTTGGTTCGCGTGCATTGAAAAGTCCGGCCCCCGCGAGGGCGGCCGTGCCTGCCGACAAATGCGAAGGAAGCGCATTGATCCCTATAAGCGTAGAGAAAAGCATCGAACGACCCGAATATTTTTGCATATTCGTGTGACCCACGTTCAAAGACACCTTCCAGAGCAACTTCAGCTTGGTTCGCGCGCACAGAAAAGTTCAGCGCCCGCAATGACGGCCGTGCCTGCCCACAAATTCTAAGGAAGCGCATTGATCACTATAAGTGTAGAGAAAAGCATCGAACGACCCGAATTGTGTTGCATATTCGTGTGACCCACGTTCAAATACACCTTCCAGAGCAATTTCAGCTTGGTTCGCGCGCACAGAAAAGTTCGGCGCCCGCAATGACGGCCATGCCTGCCCACAAATGCTAAGGAAGCGCATTGATCCCTATAAGCGTAGGGAAAAGCATCGAACGACCCGAATATTGTTGCATATTCGTGTGGCCCACGTTTAAATACACCGTCAAGAGCAGCTTCAGCTTGGTTCGCGCGCACAGAAAAGTTCGGCGCCCGCGATGTCGGCCGTGCCTGCCCACAAATGTTAAGGAAACGCACGGATCCCTATAAGCGTAAGGAGAAGCATCAAACGACCCGAATATTGTTGCATATTCGTGTGGCCCACGTTCAAATACACCTTCCAGAGGAGCTTCAGCTTGGTTCGCGCACGCAGAAAAGTTCGGCGCCCGCGATGACGGCCGTGCCTGCCCACAAATGCTAATGAAGCGTATTGATCCCTATAAGCGCAGGGAAAAGCATCGAACGACCCAAATTTTGTTGCATATTCGGGTGGCCCACGTTCTTATACACCTTCTAGAGCAACTTCAGGTTGGTTCGCGCGCCCAGAAAAGTTCGGCGCCCGCGATGACGGCCGTGCCTGCCGACAAATGCTAAGGAAGCGCATTGATCCCTATAAGCGTAGGGAGAAGCATCAAACGACCCGAATATTGTTGCATATTCGGGTGGCCCACGTTCAAATACACCTTCCAGAGCAACTTTAGCTTGGATTGCGCGCACAGAAAAGTTCGGCGCCCTCGATGACGGCTTGCCTGCCCACAAATGCTAAGGAAGCGCATTGATCCATATAAGCGCAGGGAGAAGCATCGAACGACCCGAATATTGTTGCATATTGGGGTGGCCCACGTTCAAATATACCTTCCAGAGCAACTTCAGCTTGGTTCGCGCGCACAGAAAAGTTCGGCGCCCGCGATGACGGCCGTGCCTGCCCACAAATGCTAAGGAAGCGCATTTGATCCCTATAAGCGTAGGGAAAAGCATCGAACGACCCAAATATTGTTGCATATTCGGGTGGCCCACGTTCAAATCCACCTTCCAGAGCAACTTCAGCTTGGTTCGCGCGCACAGAAAAGTTCGGCGCCCGCGAGGACGGCCGTGCCTGTTGACAAATGCGAAGGAAGCGCATTGATCCCTATAAGCGTAGGGAAAAGCATCGAACGACCCGAATATTGTTGCATATTCGGGTGGCCCACGTTCAAATACACCTTCTAGAGCAACTTCAGCTTGGTTCGGGCGCACTGAATAGTTCGGCGCCCGCGAGGACGGCCGTGCCTACCGACAAATGCGAAGGAAGCGCATTGATCCCTATAAGCGTAGGGAAAAGCATCGAACGACCCGAATATTGTTGCATATTTGGGTGGCCCACGTTCAAATACACCTTCCAGAGCAACTTCAGCTTGGTTCGCGCGCACAGAAAAGTTCGGCGCCCGCGATGACGGCCGTGCCTGCCCACAAATGCTAAGAAAGCGCATTGATCCCTATAAGCGTAGGGAAAAGCATCGAACGACCCGAATATTGTTGCATATTTGGGTGGCCCACGTTCAAATGCACCTTCCAGAGCAACTTCAGCTTGGTTCGCGTGCACAGAAAGGTTCGGCGCCAGCGAGGACGGCCGTGCCTGCCCACAAATGCTAAGGAAGCGCATTGATCCCTATAAGCGTAGGGAAAAGCATTGAACCACCCATATATTGTTGCATATTCGGATGGCCCACGTTCAAATACACTTTCCAGAGCAACTTCAGCTTGGTTCGCGCGCACAGAAAAGTTCGGCGCCCGCGATGACGGCCGTGCCTGCCCACAAATGCTAAGGAAGCGCATTGATCACTATAAGCGTAGGGAAAAGCATCGAACGACCCGAATTGTGTTGCATATTCGTGTGACCCACGTTCAAATACACCTTCCACAGCAACTTCAGCTTGGTTCGCGCGCACATAGAAGTTCGGCGCCCGCAATGACGGCCGTGCCTGCCCACAAATGCTAAGGAAGCGCATTGATCCCTATAAGCGTAGGGAAAAGCATCGAACGACCCGAATATTGTTGCATATTCGTGTGGCCCACGTTCAAATACACCTTCAAGAGCAGCTTCAGCTTGGTTCGCGCGTACAGAAAAGTTTGGCGCCCGCGATGACGGCCGTGCCTGCCCACAAATGTTAAGGAAGCGCACGGATCCCTATGAGCGTAAAGAGGCTTCGAATGACCCGAATGTTGTTGCATATTCGTGTGGCCCATGTTCAAATACACCTTCCAGAGCAACTTCAGCTTGATTCGCGCGCGCAGAAAAGTTCGGCGCCCGCGATGACGGCCGTGCCTGCCCTCAAATGCTAATGAAGCGTATTGATCCCTATAAGCGCAGGGAAAAGTATCGAATGACCCGAATTTTGTTGCATATTCGTGTGGCCCATGTTCAACCTTCCAGAGCAACTTCAGATTGGTTCGCGCTCGCAGAAAAGTTCGGCGCCTGCGATGACGGCCGTGCCTGCCGACAAATGCTAAGGAAGCGCATTGATCCCTATAAGCATAAAGAAAAGCATCGAACGACCTGAATTTTGTTGCATATTCGGGTGGCCCATGTTTAAATACACCTTCCAGTGCAACTTCAGGTTGGTTCGCACGCACAGAAAAGTTTGGCGCCCGCGAGGACGGCCGTGCCAGCCGACAAATGCTAAGGAAGCGCATTGATTCCCTATAAGCGTAGGGAAAAGCATCGAACGACCCGAATATTGTTGCATATTCGGGTGGCCCAAGTTCAAATACACCTTTCAGAGCAACTTCAGCTTGGTTCTCGCGCACAGAAAAGTTAGGCGCCCGCGAGGACGGCCGTGCCTGCCCACAAATGCTAAGGAAGCGCATTGATCACTATAAGCGTAGGGAAAAGCATCGAACGACCCGAATATTGCTGCATATTCGTGTGGCCCACGTTCAAATACACCTTCCAGAGCAACTTCAGCTTGGTTCGCGCGCACAGAAAAGTTCGGCGCCCGCGATGACGGCCGTGCCTGCCCACCAATGCTAAGGAAGCGCATTGATCCCTATAAGCGTAGGGAAAAGCATCGAACGATCCGAATATTGTTGCATATTCGTGTGGCCCTCGTTCAAATACATCTTCAAGAGCAGCTTCAGCTTGGTTCGCGCGCACAAAAAATTTCGGCGCCCGCGATGACGGCCGTGCCTGCCCACAAATGCTAAGGAAGCGCATTGATCCCTATAAGCGTAGGGAAAAGCATCGAACGACCCGAATATTGTTGCATATTCGTGTGGCCCACGTTCAAAGACACCTTCCAGAGCAGCTTCAGCTTGGTTCGCGCGCACAGAAAAGTTTGGCGCCCGCGAGGACGGCCGTGCCTGCCGACAAATGCTAAGAAAGCGCATTGATCCCTATAAACGTAGGGAAAAGCATCCAACGACCCGAATATTGTTGCATATTCGTGTGGCCCACGTTCAAATACACCTTCTAGAGCAGCTTCAGCTTGGTTCGCGCGCACAGAAAAGTTCGGCGCCCGCGAGGACGGCCGTGCCTGCCGACAAATGCTAAGGAAGCGCATTGATCCCTATAAGCGTAGGGAAAAGCATCGAACGACCCGAATATTGTTGCATATTCGGGTGGCCCATGTTCAAATATACCTTCCAGAGCAACTTCAGCTTGGTTCGCGCGCACAGAAAAGTTCGACGCCTGCGAGGACAGCCGTGCCGTCCCACAAATGCTAAGGAAGCGCATTGATCCCTATAAGCATAGGGAAAAGCATCGAACGACCCGAATATTGTTGCATATTCGGGTGGCCCACGTTCAAATACACCTTCCAGAGCAACTTCAGCTTGGTTCGCGCGCACTGAGAAGTTCGGCGCCCGCGAGGACGATCGTGCCTGCCGACAAATGCGAAGGAAGCCCATTGATCCCTATAAGCGTAGGGAAAAGCATCGAAAGACCCGAATATTGTTGCATATTCGGGTGGCCCACGTTCAAATACACCTTCCAGAGCAACTTCAGCTTGGTTTAGGGAAGTGCATGAATCCTCATAGGCGTAGGGAAAAGCATCGAACGACCTGAATGTTGTTGCATATTCGGGTGGCCCATGCTCAAATACACCTCCCAGAGCAATTCCAGCTTGGTTCGTGCGCACAGAAAAGTTCGGCGCCTGCGCTGACGGCTGTGCCTGCCGACAAATGGTAACGAAGTGCATGAATCCTCATAGGCGTAGGGAAAAGCATCGAACAACCTGAATGTTGCTGCATATTCGGATGACCCCTGCTCAAATACACCTCCCAGGGCAATTTCAGCTTGGTTCGTGCGCTCCAAAAAGTTCGGCGCCTGCGCTGACGGCTGTGCCTGCCGACAAATGGTAACGAAGTGCATGAATCCTCATAGGCGTAGGGAAAAGCATCGAACAACCTGAATGTTGTTGCATATTCGGGTGGCCCATGCTCAAATATGCCTACCAGAGCAATTTCAGCTTGGTTCGTGCGCACAGAAAAGTTCGGCGCCTGCCTTGACGGCTGTGCCTGCCGACAAATGGTAACGAAGTGCATGAATCCTCATAGGCGTAGGGAAAAGCATCGAACAACCTGAATGTTGTTGCATATTCGGGTGGCCCATGCTCAAATACACCTACCAAAGTAATTTCAGCATGGTTCGTGCGCACAGAAAAGTTCTTCGACTGCGCTGACGGCTGTGCTTGCCAACAAATGGTAACGAAGTGCATGAATCCTCATAGGCGTAGGGAAAAGCATCGAACGACCCGAATATTTTTGCATATTCGGGTGGCCCACGTTCAAATACACCTTCCAGAGCAACTTCAGCTTGGTTCGCGCGCACAGAAAAGTTCGGCGCCCGCGAGGACGGCCGTGCCTGCCCACAAATGCTAAGGAAGCGCATTGATCACTATAAGCGTAGGGAAAAGCATCGAACGACCCGAATATTGTTGCATATTCGGGTGGCCCACGTTCAAATACACCTTCCAGAGCAACTTCAGCTTGGTTCGCGCGCACAGAAAAGTTCGGCGCCCGCGAGGACCGCCGTGCCGTCCCACAAATGCTAAGGAAGCGCATTGATCCCTATAAGCATAGGGAAAAGCATCGAACGACCCGAATATTGTTGCATATTTGTGTGGCCCACGTTCAAATACACCTTCAAGAGCAACTTCAGCTTGGTTCGCGCGCACAGAAAAGTTCGGCGCCCGCGATGACGGCCGTGCCTGCCCATAAATGTTAAGGAAGCGCACGAATCCCTATAAGCGTAAGGAGAAGCATCAAACAACCCAAATATTGTTGCATATTCGTGTGGCACATGTTCAAATACACCTTCCAGAGCAACTTCAGCTTGGTTCGCACGCGCAGAAAAGTTCGGCGCCCGCGATGACGGCCGTGCCTGCCCACAAATGCTAATGAAGCGTATTGATCCCTATAAGCGCAGGGAAAAGCATCGAACGACCCGAATTTTGTTGCATATTCGTGTGGCCCATGTTTAACCTTCCGGAGCAACTTCAGATTGGTTCGCGCGCGCAGAAAAGTTCGGCGCCCGCGATGACGGCCGTGCCTGCCGACAAATGCTAAGGAAGCGCATTTATCCCTATAAGCGTAAAGAAAAGCATCGAACGACCCGAATTTTGTTGCATATTCGGGTGGCCCATGTTCAAATACACCTTCCAGTGCAACTTCAGGTTGGTTCGCGCGCGCAGAAAAGTTCGGCGCCCGCGACGACGACCGTGCCTGCCGACAAATGCTAAGGAAGCGCATTGATCCCTATAAGCGTAGGGAAAAGCATCGAACGACCCGAATATTGTTGCATATTCGGGTGGCCCCTGTTCAAATACACCTTCCAGAGCAACTTCAGCTTGGTTCGCGCGCACAGAAAAGTTCGGCGCCCGCGATGACGTCTTGCCTGCCCACAAATGCTAAGGAAGCGCATTGATCCCTATAAGCGTAGGGAAAAGCATCGAAAGACCCGAATATTGTTGCATATTCGGGTGGCCCACGTTCAAATACACCTTCCAGAGCAACTTCAGCTTGGTTCGCGCGCACTGAGAAGTTCGGCGCCCGCGAGGACGGTCGTGCCTGCCGACAAATGCGAAGGAAGCCCATTGATCCCTATAAGCGTAGGGAAAAGCATCGAAAGACCCGAATATTGTTGCATATACGGGTGGCCCACGTTCAAATACACCTTCCAGAGCAACTTCAGCTTGGTTTAGGGAAGTGCATGAATCCTCATAGGCGTAGGGAAAAGCATCGAACGACCTGAATGTTGTTGCATATTCGGGTGGCCCATGCTCAAATACACCTCCCAGAGCAATTCCAGCTTGGTTCGTGCGCACAGAAAAGTTCGGCGCCTGCGCTGACGGCTGTGCCTGCCGACAAATGGTAACGAAGTGCATGAATCCTCATAGGCGTAGGGAAAAGCATCGAACAACCTGAATGTTGCTGCATATTCGGATGACCCATGCTCAAATACACCTACCAGAGCAATTTCAGCTTGGTTCGTGCGCTCCAAAAAGTTCGGCGCCTGCGCTGACGGCTGTGCCTGCCGACAAATGGTAACGAAGTGCATGAATCCTCATAGGCGTAGGGAAAAGCATCGAACAACCTGAATGTTGTTGCATATTCGGGTGGCCCATGCTCAAATATGCCTACCAGAGCAATTTCAGCTTGGTTCGTGCGCACAGAAAAGTTCGGCGCCTGCCCTGACGGCTGTGCCTGCCGACAAATGGTAACGAAGTGCATGAATCCTCATAGGCGTAGGGAAAAGCATCGAACAACCTGAATGTTGTTGCATATTCGGGTGGCCCATGCTCAAATACACCTACCAAAGCAATTTCAGCATGGTTCGTGCGCACAGAAAAGTTCTTCGACTGCGCTGACGGCTGTGCTTGCCAACAAATGGTAACGAAGTGCATGAATCCTCATAGGCGTAGGGAAAAGCATCGAACGACCCGAATATTGTTGCATATTCGGGTGGCCCACGTTCAAATACACCTTCCAGAGCAACTTCAGCTTGGTTCGCGCGCACAGAAAAGTTCGGCGCCCGCGAGGACGGCCGTGCCTGCCCACAAATGCTAAGGAAGCGCATTGATCACTATAAGCGTAGGGAAAAGCATCGAACGACCCGAATATTGTTGCATATTCGGGTGGCCCACGTTCAAATACACCTTCCAGAGAAACTTCAGCTTGGTTCGCGCGCACAGAAAAGTTCGGCGCCCGCGAGGACAGCCGTGCCGTCCCACAAATGCTAAGGAAGCGCATTGATCCCTATAAGCATAGGGAAAAGCATCGAACGACCCGAATATTGTTGCATATTTGTGTGGCCCACGTTCAAATACACCTTCAAGAGCAACTTCAGCTTGGTTCGCGCGCACAGAAAAGTTCGGCGCCCGCGATGACGGCCGTGCCTGCCCATAAATGTTAAGGAAGCGCACGAATCCCTATAAGCGTAAGGAGAAGCATCAAACAACCCAAATATTGTTGCATATTCGTGTGGCACATGTTCAAATACACCTTCCAGAGCAACTTCAGCTTGGTTCGCGCGCGCAGAAAAGTTCGGCGCCCGCGATGACGGCCGTGCCTGCCCACAAATGCTAATGAAGCGTATTGATCCCTATAAGCGCAGGGAAAAGCATCGAACGACCCGAATTTTGTTGCATATTCGTGTGGCCCGTGTTTAACCTTCCGGAGCAACTTCAGATTGGTTCGCGCGCGCAGAAAAGTTCGGCGCCCGCGATGACGGCCGTGCCTGCCGACAAATGCTAAGGAAGCGCATTTATCCCTATAAGCGTAAAGAAAAGCATCGAACGACCCGAATTTTCTTGCATATTCGGGTGGCCCATGTTCAAATACACCTTCCAGTGCAACTTCAGGATGGTTCGCGCGCGCAGAAAAGTTCGGCGCCCGCGATGACGACCGTGCCTGCCGACAAATGCTAAGGAAGCGCATTGATCCCTATAAGCGTAGGGAAAAGCATCGAACGACCCGAATATTGTTGCATATTCGGGTGGCCCCTGTTCAAATACACCTTCCAGAGCAACTTCAGCTTGGTTCGCGCGCACAGAAAAGTTCGGCGCCCGCGATGACGTCTTGCCTGCCCACAAATGCTAAGGAAGCGCATTGATCCCTATAAGCGTAGGGAAAAGCATCGAACGACCCGAATATTGTTGCATATTTGTGTGGCCCACGTTCTAATACACCTTCAAGAGCAGCTTCAGCTTGGTTTAGGGAAGTGCATGAATCCTCATAGGCGTGGGGAAAAGCATCGAACGACCTGAATGTTGTTGCATATTCGGGTGGCCCATGCTCAAATACAACTACAACAGCAATTCCAGCTTGGTTCGTGCGCACCAAAAAGTTAGGCGCCTACGCTGGCGGTTGTGCCTGCCGACAAATGGTAACGAAGTGCATGAATCCTCATAGGCGTAGGGAAAAGCATCGAACGATCTGAATGTTGTTGCATATTCGGGTGGCCCATGCTCAAATACACCTACCAGAGCAATTCCAGCTTGGTTCGTGTGCACAGAAAAGTTTGGCGCCTGCGCTGATGGCTGTGCCTGCCGACAAATGGTAACGAAGTGCATGAATCCTCATAGGCGTAGGAAAAAGCATCAAACAACCTGAATGTTGTTGCATATTCGGGTGGCCCATGCTCAAATACACCTACCAGAGCAATTTCAGCTTGGTTCGTGCGCACCAAAAAGTTCGGCGCCTGCGCTGACGGCTGTGCCTGCCGACAAATGGTAACGAAGTGCAAGAATCCTCATAGGCGTAGGGAAAAGCATCAAACAACCTGAATGTTGTTGCATATTCGGGTGGCCCATGCTCAAATACACCTACCAGAGCAATTCCAGCTTGGTTCGTGCGCACAGAAAAGTTCGGCGCCTGCGCTGACGGCTGTGCCTGCCGACAAATGGTAACGAAGTGCATGAATCCTCATAGGCGTAGGGAAAAGCACGAATCCCTAAAAGCGTAAGGAGAAGCATCGAACAACCCGAATATTGTTGCATATTCGTGTGGCACATGTTCAAATACACCTTCCAGAGCAACTTCAGCTTGGTTCGCGCGCGCAGAAAAGTTCGGCGCCCTCGATGACGGCCGTGCCTGCCCACAAATGCTAATGAAGCGTATTGATCCCTATAAGCGCAGGGAAAAGCATCGAACGACCCGAATTTTGTTGCATATTCGTGTGGCCCATGTTTAACCTTCCAGAGCAACTTCAGATTGGTTCGCGCGCGCAGAAAAGTTCGGCGCCCGCGATGACGGCCGTGCCTGCCGACAAATGCTAAGGAAGCGCATTTATCCCTATAAGCGTAAAGAAAAGCATCGAACGACCCGAATTTTGTTGCATATTCGGGTGGCCCATGTTCAAATACACCTTCCAGTGCAACTTCAGGTTGGTTCGCGCGCGCAGAAAAGTTCGGCGCCCGCGATGACGGCCGTGCCTGCCGACAAATGCTAAGGAAGCGCATTGATCCCTATAAGCGTAGGGAAAAGCATCGAACGACCCGAATATTGTTGCATATTCGTGTGGCCCACGTTCAAATACACCTTCAAGAGCAGCTTTAGCTTGGTTCGCGCGCACAGAAAATTTTGGCGCCCGCGATGACGGCCGTGCGTGCCCAGCGCACGGATCCCTATAAGCGTAAGGGGAAGCATCGAACGACCCGAATATTGTTGCATATTTGTGTGGCACATGTTCAAATACACCTTCCAGAGCAACTTCAGCTTGGTTCGTGCGCGCAGAAAAGTTCGGCGCCCGCGATGACGGCCGTGCCTGCCCACAAATGCTAATGAAGCGTATTGATCCCTATAAGCGCAGGGAAAAGCATCGAACGACCCGAATTTTGTTGCATATTCGTATGGCCCATGTTCAACCTTCCAGAGCAACTTCAGATTGGTTCGCGCGCGTAGAAAAGTTCGGCGCCCGCGATGACGGCCGTGCCTGCCGACAAATGCTAAGGAAGCGCATTGATCCCTATAAGCGCAGGGAGAAGCATCGAACGACCCGAATATTGTTGCATATTGGGGTGGCCCACGTTCAAATACACCTTCCAGAGCAACTTCAGCTTGGTTCGCGCGCACAGAAAAGTTCGGCGCCCGCGATGACGGCCGTGCCTGCCGACAAATGCTAAGGAAGCGCATTGATCCCTATAAGCGTAGGGAAAAGCATCGAACGACCCAAACGTTGTTGCATATTCGGGTGGCCCACGTTCAAATACACCTTCGAGTGCAACTTCAGCTTGGTTCGCGCGCACAGAAAAGTTCGGCGCCCGCGAGGACACCCGTGCCTGCTTACAAATGCTAAGGAAGCGCATTGATCCCTATAAGCGTAGGGAAAAGCATCGAACAACCCAAATATTGTTGCATATTCGGATGGCCCACGTTAAAATACACCTTCCAGAGCAACTTCAACTTGGTTCGCGCGCACAGAAAGGTTCGGCGCCCGCGATGACGGCCGTGCCTGCCCACAAATGCTAAGGAAGCGCATTGATCCCTATAAGCGTAGGGAAAAGCATCGAACGACCCGATTTTGTTGCATATTCGGGTGGCCCACGTTCAAATACACCTTCCAGAGCAACTTCAGCTTGGTTCGCGCGCACAGAAAAGTTCGGCGCCCGCGAGGCCGGCCGTGCCTGCCGACAAGTGCTAAAAAAGCGCATTGATCCCTATAAGCGTAGGGAAAAGCATCGAACGACCCGAATATTGTTGCATATTTGGGTGGCCCACGTTCAAATACACCTTCCAGAGCAACTTAAGCTTGGTTCGCGCGCACAGAAAAGTTCGGCGCCCGCGATGACGGCCGTGCCTGCCCAGAAATGCAAAGGAAGAGCATGAATCCCTATACGCGTAAAGAAAAGCATCCAACGACCCGATTTATGTTGCATATTCGTGTGGCCCACGTTCAAATACACCTTCCAGAGCAACTTCAGCTTGGTTCGCGCGCACAGAAAAGTTCGGTGCCCGCGAGGACGGCCGTGCCTGCCCACAAATGCTAAGGAAGCACATGGATCCATATAAGCGTAAAGAAAATAATCGAATGACCCAAATATTGATGCATATTCAGGTGGCCCACGTTCAAATACACCTTCCAGAGCAACTTCTGTTTGGTTCGCGCGCACAAAAAAAGTTCGGCGCTCGCGATGACGGCCGTGCCTGCCGACAAATGCTAATGCTAAGGAAGCGCATTGATCCCTAAAAGCGTAGAAAAGCATCGAACGACCCAAATATTGTTGCATATTCGGGTGGCCCACGCTCAAATACACCTTCCAGAGCAACTTCAGCTTGGTTTAGGGAAGTGCATGAATCCTCATAGGCGTGGGGAAAAGCATCGAACGACCTGAATGTTGTTGCATATTCGGGTGGCCCATGCTGAAATACAACTACAAGAGCAATTCCAGCTTGGTTCGTGCGCACCAAAAAGTTAGGCGCCTGCGCTGGCGGCTGTGCCTGCCGACAAATGGTAACGAAGTGCATGAATCCTCATAGGCGTAGGGAAAAGCATCGAACGACCTGGATGTTGTTGCATATTCGGGTGGCCCATGCTCAAATACACCTACCAGAGCAATTCCAGCTTGGTTCGTGTGCACAGAAAAGTTTGGCGCCTGCGCTGATGGCTGTGCCTGCCGACAAATGGTAACGAAGTGCATGAATCCTCATAGGCGTAGGAAAAAGCATCGATCGACCTGAATGTTGTTGCATATTCGGGTGGCCCATGCTCAAATTCACCTACCAGAGCAATTCCAGCTTGGTTCATGCGCACCAAAAAGTTCGGCGCCTGCGCTGACGGCTTTGCCTGCCGACAAATGGTAACGAAGTGCATGAATTCTCATAGGCGTAGGGAAAAGCATCGAACAACTTGAATATTGTTGCATATTCGGGTGGCCCATGTTCAAATACACCTTCCAGTGCAACTTCAGGTTTGTTCACGTGCGCAGAAAAGTTCGGCGCCCGCGATGACGGCCATGCCTGCCGACAAATGCTAAGGAAGCGCATTGATCCCAATAAGCGTAGGGAAAAGCATCCAACGACCCGAATATTGTTGCATATTCGGGTGGCCCCTGTTCAAATACACCCTTCCAGAGCAACTTCAGCTTGGTTCGCGCGCACAGAAAAGTTCGGCGCCCGCGATGACGTCTTGCCTGCCCACAAATGCTAAGGAAGCGCATTGATCCCTATAAGCGTAGGGAAAAGCATCGAACGACCCGAATATTGTTGCATATTCGTGTGTTCCACGTTCAAATACACCTTCAAGAGTAGCTTCAGCTTGGTTCGCGCGCACAGCAAAGTTGGCGCCCGCGATGACGGCCGTGCGTGCCCAGCGCACGGATCCCTATAAGCGTAAGGAGAAGCATCGAACGACCTGAATATTGTTGCATATTTGTGTGGCACATGTTCAAATACACCTTCCAGAGCAACTTCAGCTTCGTTCGCGCGCGCAGAAAAGTTCGGCGCCCGCGATGACGGCCGTGCCTGCCCACAAATGCTAATGAAGCGTATTGATCCCTATAAGCGCAGGGAAAAGCATCGAACGGCCCGAATTTTGTTGCATATTCGTATGGCCCATGTTCAACCTTCCAGAGCAACTTCAGATTGGTTCGCGAGAGTAGAAAAGTTCGGCGCCCGCGATGACGGCCGTGCCTGCCGACAAATGCTAAGGAAGCGCATTGATCCCTATAAGCATAATGAAAAGCATCGAACGACCCGAGTTTTGATGCATATTCGGGTGGCCCATGTTCAAATACACCTTCCAGTGCAACTTCAGGTTAGTTCCCGCGCGCAGAAAAGTTCGGCGCTCGCGATGATGGCCGTGTCTGCCGACAAATGCTAAGGAAGCGCATTGATCCCAATAAGCGTAGGGAAAAGCATCGAACGACCCGAATATTGTTGCATATTCGGGTGGCCCACGTTCAAATACACCTTCCAGAGCAACTTCAGCTTGGTTCGCGCGCACAGAAAAGTTCGGCGCCCGCGAGGACGGCCGTGAATGCCCACAAATGCTAAGGAAGCGCATTGATCCCTATAAGCGTAGGGAAAAGCATCGAACGGCCCAAATATTGTTGCATATTCGGGTGGCCCACGTTCAAATACACCTTCCAGAGCAACTTCAGCTTGGTTCGCGCGCACAGAAAAGTTCGGCGCCCGCGATGACGGCCGTGCCTGCCCACAAATGCTAAGGAAGCGCATTGATCCCTATAAGCGTAGGGAAAAGCATCGAACGGCCCAAACGTTGTTGCATATTCGGGTGGCCCACGTTCAAATACACCTTCCAGAGCAACTTCAGCTTGGTTCGCGCGCACAGAAAAGTTCGGCGCCCGCGATGACGGCCGTGCCTGCCCACAAATGCTAAGGAAGCGCATTGATCTCTATACGCGTAGGGAAAAGCATCGAACGGCCCGAACGTTGTTGCATATTCGGGTGGCCCACGTTCAAATACACCTTCCAAAGCAACTTCAGCTTGGTTCGCGCGCACAGAAAAGTTCGGCGCCCGCGATGACGGCCGTGCCTGCCGACAAGTGCTAAGGAAGCGCATTGATCCCTATAAGCGTAGGGAAAAGCATCGAACGGCCCGAATATTGTTGCATATTCGGGTGGCCCACGTTCAAATACACCTTCCAGAGCAACTTCAGCTTGGTTCGCGAGCACAGGAAAGTTCGGCGCCCGCGATGACGGCCGTGCCTGCCGACAAGTGCTAAGGAAGCGCATTGATCCCTATAAGCGTAGGGAAAAGCATCGAACGGCCCGATTTTGTTGCATATTCGGGTGGCCCACGTTCAAATACACCTTCCAGAGCAACTTCAGCTTGGTTCGCGAGCACAGGAAAGTTCGGCGCCCGCGATGACGGCCGTGCCTGCCGACAAGTGCTAAGGAAGCGCATTGATCCCTATAAGCGTAGGGAAAAGCATCGAACGACCCGAATATTGTTGC
Source organism: Closterium sp. Naga37s-1 (assembly GCA_947471745.1). Lineage (NCBI taxonomy): Eukaryota > Viridiplantae > Streptophyta > Zygnematophyceae > Desmidiales > Closteriaceae > Closterium > Closterium sp. Naga37s-1. Next base: position 19,698 of record CANJKZ010000337.1, on the reverse strand, counting down.
ATATTCGGGTGGCCCACGTTCAAATACACCTTCCAGAGCAACTTCAGCTTGGTTCGCGAGCACAGGAAAGTTCGGCGCCCGCGATGACGGCCGTGCCTGCCGACAAGTGCTAAGGAAGCGCATTGATCCCTATAAGCGTAGGGAAAAGCATCGAACGACCCGAATATTGTTGCATATTCGGGTGGCCCACGTTCAAATACACCTTCCAGAGCAACTTCAGCTTGGTTCGCGAGCACAGGAAAGTTCGGCGCCCGCGATGACGGCCGTGCCTGCCGACAAGTGCTAAGGAAGCGCATTGATCCCTATAAGCGTAGGGAAAAGCATCGAACGACCCGAATATTGTTGCATATTCGGGTGGCCCACGTTCAAATACACCTTCCAGAGCAACTTCAGCTTGGTTCGCGAGCACAGGAAAGTTCGGCGCCCGCGATGACGGCCGTGCCTGCCGACAAGTGCTAAGGAAGCGCATTGATCCCTATAAGCGTAGGGAAAAGCATCGAACGGCCCGAATATTGTTGCATATTCGGGTGGCCCACGTTCAAATACACCTTCCAGAGCAACTTCAGCTTGGTTCGCGAGCACAGGAAAGTTCGGCGCCCGCGATGACGGCCGTGCCTGCCGACAAGTGCTAAGGAAGCGCATTGATCCCTATAAGCGTAGGGAAAAGCATCGAACGACCCGAATATTGTTGCATATTCGGGTGGCCCACGTTCAAATACACCTTCCAGAGCAACTTCAGCTTGGTTCGCGAGCACAGGAAAGTTCGGCGCTCGCGATGACGGCCGTGCCTGCCGACAAGTGCTAAGGAAGCGCATTGTGTTGGAATCACTGAACAGGAATGAATGAACTGGCAATGAAAAGAGTACAAGTACCTAACCCTAGAATTGTGTACCCCCTATAGGCTAACCCACTGTAGCCTAAACTAACACAACATATATAATGTTTGACACACCCCCATAGGCAAAGTGGGGGAGAACTAGGGGTCACAAGACCAGTCAAGGGAAAGCAAGGCAAAACAAGCTCAGGGTGGATCTCAAGGATACCACACAAATTCCGAGCACAAGCAAGTGGTCACAAGACCAGTTCACATGCAGGTTTATATATAGAGATCACAGTACAACAGACTCAAGAAGTAAGCAAGTGAGGTCCAGTAGGCACAAGGCCTAGAAGAGTGCAAAAGCGCTGATGGTCACAAGGCTGAAGCGCCTTGGTGAACACATCAGCAGTGTTGGCCTCAGAGGCCACGTAACGCAGGCGAAGCTGACCACGCTGCTGCAGCTCTCGAGCGAGGAAGTAACGCAGAGCAATGTGCTTCGTTCTGTGCTCCAGTCTGTGCTCCTCACACAAGGCAATGGCTGCCTTGTTGTCGACGTACAGCACTGGAGGAGAACGAGGCTGCTCTCCAAGGTCGGTCAGCAAGTAGGTGAGCCAGCGTAGCTCCTGGGCCGCCATGGCTGTGGCGTAGATCTCAGCCTCACAACTGGAGCTGAGAACAGAAGAAGAGCGAGTAGAACGCCAAGAAACAGAACCAGAGCCAAGACTGAAGGAGTAACCCTGAGACGACCGCTGAGTAGCCTGGTCGTCTGCCCAAGAAGCGTCTGAGTGCCCAGTGAGAACAACTGGGACTCGCCCTCCAAGCACTAGCCCCATGCCCGACGTACTGCACAAGTAGCGCAACACCCTCTTAGCTGCATCCATGTGCTCCTTCCGGTGACGGCCGGGAGCGACATAGCGTGCAAGAATGCTGAGAGGGTATGCAAGGTCTGGTCGAGTGCAGGTCATCAGGTACATGAGGCAACCCACAAGCTCTGGATACGGGCCACTCGGCTCTACGGACTCATCCGAAGGCAGAGCTGAGAGCGAGTGACCGGTAGGCAGAGGAGTGGGCTGAGGCGAGGAGTACGTGAAGCGGAAGCGCTGAAGGACCTGCTGCACCATGTGTGACTGAGTCAAGGTGATGGTGCGGCGTGCTCTGTCCCGGGTGATCCGCAAGCCAAGATAGCTTGTCAGTTCACCCAGGTCTGTGCACGTGTGTCTCTTCTGCAGCTCCGACTTCACGTGGGCGAGTGCCACAGTGTCAGCAGTAGCAAAGACCAAGTCGTCGACGTACACAAGGACGTAGAACGGCGGCAGTGAGGTGTCGGTGCGTAGAAACAGCGACGGGTCAGCAGTAGAAGGCGCGAACCCAAGAGCCGCAAGCGTAGTCCTCAGTGTGTCGTGCCACTCACGAGGCGCCTGGCGGAGACCGTAGACTGGCCGTCGGAGGCTCCACTGGGTACCAGGAGGGAACGACCCAGTGAAGCCAGGTGGACGGCGCAGCCAGATCTCCTCGTGCAGGCTGCCCTGCAGGAAAGCAGTGCTGAAGTCAAGCGAGTGGAGCTCGTAGTCACGCTGAGCGGCGACGTGCAGCAGAACCCGAAGAGTGGTCATCTTCGGGGTCGGGGAGAAGGTCTGGAAGAAATCAACTCCCTCGCGCTGACTGAAGCCTCGTGCAACGTAACGCGCCTTGAAGACAGGCGGAGAACCCGGCGGCCGCTTCACCCTGAAAATCCACATGCCACTGACGATGTTCGCCCCAGGCGGGGGAACCTCGTCAACGTAGGTGCCTGTGGACTTCCAGGAAGCCATCTCTGTGTCCATGGCTGACTGCCACTGAGAGGAGTAGGGACCGGCCATCGCCTCTGCGTAAGAGCGTGGGGTCGGGATGTCTGGTGCATCCGGGTCTCCCTCAGGGGCAACAAGCATGGACACGAGATGGGGCAAAGCGGCAGCAAAGCACTCAAACTCCTCCTGCCTGTCCTCAAGGACGTCAGTGCCAAGAGCACACTCACCCCCGACGGACGGAGGACAGACAGACGCAGACTCAGCAACTAGGCTAGCAGCGTAGTCTAGACGACAGCGAGCAGCAAAGTCGACAAGCTCAGCAACTAAGGCAGACGCAGCAGCAGACTCAAAGGAAGGGTCAGTGACAACAGTGGCCAGGAGACGCGTGACAGCAGGACTGGTAGCACGAAGAGAGTCTGACCCAGGGTCAGGAAGAGCAGGAAGAGAGGAAGCAGGAGGAGACGGCAGTGGGACACGCTGTGGAGCAGTGGACGGACGAAGCGCCATCCGGTGAGTGCCTGGGACAGCAGGAAGACGCTGACGCTGGACTCGACGACTAGAGAGAGCAGTGCGGACAGGCGACCCAGGACGAGACTCAGGCGACGCAGGACGAGACGCAGGCTCACGCCGCTCAGTAAGACCTCCAGTCGGACCAGTGTAAGGAGCAGGACCAAGGAGAGAGGAGGCAGACGGTAACGCCGACTGCAGCTGGACAGACTGAGGACACTCTAAGGAGGGAGGAGGAAAAGGAGGAGGAAGCTGACCAAGAACCTGCTGAAGGAGCGGAACAAAGTACGGCTGAGACCGAGCAGCGACACCAGAGCCAGCAGGGACACCCGCACCAGGGTCCGCAGCACCAGCAGCAGCTCCAGCGCCCACGTCCTCAGCACCAGCGGTAGCTCCAACGCCCGGGTCCTCAGCACCAGCACTAGCTCCAACGCCTGGGTCCTCAGCACCAGCAGCAGCTCCAACGCCCGGGTCCTCAGCACCAGCAGCGGCTCCAACGCCCGGGTCCTCAGCACCAGCAGCAGCTCCAACGCCCGGGTCCTCAGCACCAGCAGCAGCTCCAACGCCCGGGTCCGCAGCACCAGCAGCAGCTCCAACGCCCGGGTCCTCAGCACCAGCAGCAGCTCCAACAACAGCGGGGTTCGTAACACGAGGCACGCCACTCCGAAGAGTGCAGCGCCGCTCGTACCACTCACGGATCCGCTCGCGGGAGGGGAGCTCCCGAACGGGAGAAGAAGTACTAGCACCAGTCCCAGTAGTACGTCCGGCTCGAGTGGTACCTCTCCGGAGGCTGCAGTACTCTAAGTACCACGCACGTAGCTGCTCCGAGGAGAGGGCTCCTCCAGGTGCAGGACTCCCAGACCTCGTACCTCCAGACGCGGAACCCCCAGACTCCGGACTCCGCAGCTCAGTACCACGAGGCTCCACACCCCCAAGCTCAGCACCCTCAAGCTCCACACCCCCAGGCTCCACACCCCAGGCTCCACACCCCCAGGCTCCACACCCCCAGGCTCCACACCCCCAGGCTCCACACCCCCAGGCTCCACACCCCCAGGCTCAGCACCCCCAGGCTCAGCACCCCCAGCAGGACGAGAGTCGACAGCTACCTCAACAGGCTCAACCGGGTCTACCTGAGACACACCTGAGGGAGCGGCACCCTGAGGGGGGAGGGGGTCTGCAACAGCAGCACCTGGCGAGAGGAAGAGAGGCGGGGGGGGGAGCGGGGCAGTGCGGTAGGGGAAGAGGCGGTAGTAGGGGACGGACTCGTCAAAAGTGACGTCCTGGGAGGGCAAGACTCGGCGCGAGGTGGCGTGGTAAAACTGCCAACCAGACGCGTCCGGGACAAAGCCGAGGAAGACGCAGGGAACAGCACGGGAGGAGAGCTTGTCCGCAGACGAATCGCGGACAAAAGCTCGAGACCCCCAGACCCGGAAACGCGACGCATCGCCAACCTCCCCCGTCCACAGTAGCGTGGGCGAGGTCTCCGGCAAGGAGACACGGGGCCAGAGGTTGAGCTGATGCGCAGCGTACCGGACCGCAAACGGCCACAGAAAGTGGGGGGCAGCCGCATGGATCAAGGAGGTACGGGCGACCTCCATGACCAGGCCAATGCGGCGCTCCGCAACCCCATTCTGCTGTGGAGAAGCCGGAAGCGTGAACGACTGCTCAATGCCGTGCTCAGCACAGTAGGCTGCCAAGAGGTCGGAGGAGAACTCACCACCTCTGTCAGAGTGCAAGCGCAGGACAGGAAAGTCCGAGTGAAAACGCTCGCTGAGCTGGAGACGGGCTCTGCGGATCCAAGGGATCAAGACATCAGGGACCTCACCCTTGGTGCGCAAGGGGAAGACCGAGGTGTAGCGCGAGTAGTCGTCAACAACTATCAGGAAGTACCTCTCCTGACCCTGACCACGGACGCGGGCTGGGCCCCACACGTCCATGTGGAGTGTCTGCAAGGGAGCAGTCGTCGGGGGGAACGAGGAGGAGTGAGGAGCGGCGCGCTGCCGTCCCTCGACACAGGGGAGACAGGTAGGAGCAGGCGAGGGTGGGAGAGGAGGAAGGACCCTGGGCAGGCCAGAGACAAGGTACCTGGAGTGCATGGCACGAAGCCGCTGCACAGACGGGTGGCCAAGGCGGTGGTGCCAGAGGACAGTCTCGTGTGCCAAAGAGCGACACGAGCAGGGGGCGGACAGCTGACCTGACGCGGACGCGGACGCAGTCGCAGCAACCTGAGGGGACTCAGTAGTCAGTGTGTACAGGTCCGACCCCGGCTGCCGAGTGAAGGTAGCCAAGTGACGGCCCGTACGAGCACACGTGCAGTGTGTCACGCGCTCGTAGGCAGGGGTGAACTGGTGAACACCCCCGTCCTGGAGTGCACAGCCTGCCACCAAGTTCGTAGAGAACGAGGGGAGGTGGAGACCTGACAGTGTGCCCGACGGGACCGCAGGGCAGGGAAGGACAGTGGAAGAGGTCGCAATGACCGGACCCCCAGAGGGGTCAGCAAGGGAGACAGCAACTGGTCGAGCAAGCGGCTCAAGGGCAGTGCGGTCACGAAAGAAGCAGCGAGAAGCACCTGAGTCCAGTGTGAAGGTGTGCAGTGCGGCAGTCGACGCAGTACCAGGGGGGGGAGACACACGAGCACCTAGAGCAGCAGCCTCACCAGCACCTGGGGTAGCCGACACGTGAGTACCTGGAGCGGCAGACGCACTGGCCCTAATGCCCGGGTCGGGCGGCACACACAAGTACTCAGCACCCTCTCCACTAGTAGACATCACATACATGGCAGATAGAATAGCATCAAAGTCTAGAGCATAGATATCAATCCCCTTCTTCAGGAGATCAAGCCAGCGGGGCAGCTCAGTGGCCTGAGGGAACTGAACACGCCAAGCGTCGTCGAGACGAGAGAAGCAGCGCTGTGTGGCGTGCGGTCGTCCACACTGCTGACCAGTGCGGTCACCAGTGCGAATGACGTACGTGCAGCTAAGACCACCCCCACCCCCGTGCTGAGAGTACCACTCACGGACCTCCTGGGGCGAGAGAGTGTGCTGCTGGCCCTGGCCACCGCCAGCGCCTCCACGGCCACCACCACCGCTGCCACCTCCTCGACCACCCCAACCCCTGCCGCCGCCTCGTCCACCGCCACCCCAACCGCCGCCTCCACTCCTGCCACCTCCCCCGCCGCTGCCGCCACCACCCCCACCGCTACCACTCGCCCCTCCAGCCGAGCCACCACCCCCACTGCCTCCACCGCCCCCACCGCCGCCTCCCCCGCCGTCACCGCCACTACCCTTGCCCCCTTTGCCCTTGCCGCTGCGGCGTCCGCTCGAGGCAGACGCAGTGCCGACCTTCTCAGTACCAAGAAGGTCGACAGCAGCAGCAGAGGCGACAGAGGGAAGAAGGGGGGAAGGAGAACACCCCTCAAAGAACGGGGTACGAGGGTCGCCACGAGAGGCACCTACAGCGACTATGCTAGCCTCAGCTGCAAGTAGCTCCTTCTCGAGGAGGGCAATGGTGAGCTCAGTGGGGCAACGAGCTAGGAAGTGGTCCCTGACAGCACGCAGTGTGTCAGGGAGGCGGGTGACTAGGTGATAGAGAGTGAGCCAGAGTGGAGGGGGGTGCGTGGCAAGGAACTCAGTAGGCATGGCGGCACGGAAGCGGGCCTCACTAGTACGGAGGTGCGTGATGAGGTCAGCGACTGTGTGAAAGGAGGCCAGGTCGGGAAACAGGTAGGGGAGGGAGAGACGGCCTAGTGCGGCAGAGGCAGGTGAGGAGTAGCGAGCAACTACAGCTGTGTACAGTGCCGGTGCAGTCTTGTGCTGACCAAAGTGCTCGCGTTCGTCTATCGGCAGGGAGTTGCGAATGGCGAAGCGAGCGTGGGCATCACGAGTCTGCCACTGTGAGCGAGCAGTGCTGTCAGCAGTAGCAGCAGGGGCAGTGACAAGGCCTAGGGCGTGATCGTACAGTGAGATGTCATCCTTGGCTGTGAGCTGTAGGTAGAGGTGCAGGTCATCGAGCCAGGTGTCAAACTTCACAGGGCGGCCCTCAGCATCGAACACGAGAACCTGTGGGCTAGCCATAGGAACAGTAGAAATAGCAGCAGTAGCGGTAGGAGAAGCAGGTAGGACGAACCAGGTAGGGCAGGGCGGCGCGGCTCGGTTCAGGTCGGGTCGCGGCTCGGCTGGGTGGCGCGGCTCGGCTCGGGGCGCGCGGCTCGGCTCAGGTCACGGCGGGGACGGGCCGCCCGCTTTCCCTCTTGTGCTGCGGCGGGAACGGGCCGCCCGGGGCCTCTGGGTGGTGGGCACGGGTCGGCGAGGTAGGCACGGGGCCGGTTGGGGCCCTAGAGGGGCGAGCGCGGGGCCGATCGGGGCCTGAGCGGGGCTAGCGCGGGGCCAAACGGGGCCTTGACGGGGCTAGCAAGGGGCCGACGGGGCCTGAAACGGGGCCGAAGGGGCCTGAAACGGGGCTAGCGCGGGCCCGATCGGGGCCTGAATGGGGCTAGCGCGGGGCCGACGGGGCCTGAGAGGGGCTAGCGCGGGGCCTACGGGGCCTGAGACGGGGCTAGCGCGGGCCGACGGGGCCTGAAACGGGGCTAGCGCGGGCCGACGGGGCCTGAGAGGGGCTAGCGCGGGGCCGACGGGGCCTGAAACGGGGCCGACGGGGCCTGAAACGGGGGGCTAGCGCGGGCCGACGGGGCCTGAGAGGGGCTAGCGCGGGGCCGACGGGGCCTGAAAAGGGGCCGACGGGGCCTGAAACGGGGCTAGCGCGGGTCGACGGGGCCTGAGGGGGGCTAGCGTGGGGCCGACGGGGCCTGAAACGGGGCCGACGGGGCCTAAACGGGGCTAGCGCGGGGCCTGAACGGGGCCTTAAAGGGGCCGACGGGGCCTGAACGGGGCTAGCGCGGGGCCGTCAAGAGGGGCCTCTAGGGGCGTGACACGCCGAGGCGCCCTAGGGCACGGGTAGGTAGGTAGGTAGGTAGTTACGTAGTGGTGGGCCCTTAGAAAATTTCGGTCCTAGGAAGGACCTGCTCTATACCATGTTGGAATCACTGAACAGGAATGAATGAACTGGCAATGAAAAGAGTACAAGTACCTAACCCTAGAATTGTGTACCCCCTATAGGCTAACCCACTGTAGCCTAAACTAACACAACATATATAATGTTTGACACATTGATCCCTATAAGCGTAGGGAAAAGCATCGAACGACCCGAATATTGTTGCATATTCGGGTGGCCCACGTTCAAATACACCTTCCAGAGCAACTTCAGCTTGGTTCGCGAGCACAGGAAAGTTCGGCGCCCGCGATGACGGCCGTGCCTGCCGACAAGTGCTAAGGAAGCGCATTGATCCCTATAAGCGTAGGGAAAAGCATCGAACGACCCGAATATTGTTGCATATTCGGGTGGCCCACGTTCAAATACACCTTCCAGAGCAACTTCAGCTTGGTTCGCGAGCACAGGAAAGTTCGGCGCCCGCGATGACGGCCGTGCCTGCCGACAAGTGCTAAGGAAGCGCATTGATCCCTATAAGCGTAGGGAAAAGCATCGAACGACCCGAATATTGTTGCATATTCGGGTGGCCCACGTTCAAATACACCTTCCAGAGCAACTTCAGCTTGGTTCGCGAGCACAGGAAAGTTCGGCGCCCGCGATGACGGCCGTGCCTGCCCACAAATGCTAAGGAAGCGCATTGATCCCTATAAGCGTAAAGAAAAGCATCCAATGACCCGATTTATGTTGCATATTCGTGTGGCCCACATTCAAATACACCTTCCATATAAGCGTAGAGAAAAGCATCGAACGGCCCAAATATTGTTGCATATTCGGGTGGCCCACGCTCAAATACACCTTCCAGAGCAACTTCAGCTTGGTTTAGGGAAGTGCATGAATCCTCATAGGCGTGGGGAAAAGCATCGAACGACCTGAATGTTGTTGCATATTCGGGTGGCCCATGCTCAAATACAACTACAACAGCAATTCCAGCTTGGTTCGTGCGCACCAAAAAGTTAGGCGCCTGCGCTGGCAGCTGTGCCTGCTGACAAATGGTAACGAAGTGCATGAAACCTCATAGGCGTAGGGAAAAGCATCGAACGACCTGAATGTTGTTGCATATTCGGGTGGCCCATGCTCAAATACACCTACCAGAGCAATTCCAGCTTGGTTCGTGTGCACATAAAAGTTTGGCGCCTGCGGTGACGGCTGTGCCTGCCGACAAATGGTAACGAAGTGCAAGAATCCTCATAGGCGTAGGAAAAAGCATCGATCGACCTGAATGTTGTTGCATATTCGGGTGGCCCATGCTCAAATTCACCTACCAGAGCAATTCCAGCTTGGTTCGTGCGCACCAAAAAGTTCGGCGCCTGCGCTGACGGCTGTGCCTGCCGACAAATGGTAACGAAGTGCATGAATTCTCATAGGCGTAGGGAAAAGCATCGAACAGCTTGAATGTTGTTGCATATTCGGGTGGCCCATGCTCAAATACACCTACCAGAGCAATTTCAGCTTGGTTCGTGCACACAGAAAAGTTCGGCGCCTGCGCTGACGGCTGTGCCTGCCGACAAATGGTAACGAAGTGCATGAATCCTCATAGGCGT